>CM077471.1:31881256-32344099 GCA_039654755.1 Calcarius lapponicus | reverse complement strand
AAAAGTGTATAATGCACTGTAACCAAAAGAAAAGTATAAAATGCATTGTAACCAAAACCAAAGGGTCTCCAGGCCTGCCTGCAGCTGGAGCTGACAGCTGTGGGCTCAGCTCTGTCACCCACGACCCTGGACTGCTGTGACACCTTGCATACAATAAACTGCATTTGGTACACAATAAACTATATTTTGGATACAATAAACTGCATTTTGGATACAATAAACTGCATTTTGGATACAATAAAGTGCATTTTGTATACAATAAACTGCATTTTGGAGAGCAGCCTGGAGTCCAGCATCCCTCATTTCAGCTCTTACACCGCAGGAGGATGCTTTGCTGTCCTCAGAGAATGATCTGCACCAAGCTGGAAAAGGAACAAATGAGAAGGTTTTGTGCTGTTTCTCCTGTCTGACAGACTCCTGTGATTCCAGAGGGGAATCCTGCAGTCCTCTCCTGAGAGGCACCCCAGAGGAGGGGAACAGAAGGGAAATGAGACGAAAACAGCAGTGAGAAGCACGGAGCAGTTTCTTGGATAAGCTCGGAAGCACAGGCTGGTGTGGCTTGGGAGAGGCCCGGCAGCTCAGCGACTTCTCCTGAAACGAGCAAAACTTGGCTTCGTTTCATCTGAAGGGCTGAGCTCAAAAACCTAAACCCTGTGGCTGCAGGAGATCCCAGGCTGAGCTGCCCAGGCCAGGAGAATTGAGGGCAAGCGCAGTTTGGCTTCGCTGTCGGAGGAGTGAGGAGCATCCTGATCCCTGAGTGAGCCCCAGCCCGGCAGCAGCTCCTGCCAGCAGGGATTTGCTGGAGGAAATCTCACCTCTCCATCAAACTGAGGCTGCAGGAAGGCTCTGTCAGCGCTGGAGGCAGGGGGAACGTGCTGCCGCTGTTTGGGAGCAGGGTTTGATGAGATGAGATCCCTTCCAGCTGAAACCCCGTGTTATCCCGGCATCAGGGCTGCCAGGGGGCTGGGCAGAGCAGAGCTCTGGGCTGAGCACAGGGTGAGCTGGGAGGGCTCCTCCTCTGACAGCTGAGGGCTTTCACTGCTGAAAGGATTCCCCACTGCTGCCTCCCCAGCGACGCACAAAAACAGGGAATGCTGGCAGAGCAGGAGCCAACACATCCAGGAGCAGCTTGGTGGGAAATGCAAACTTCCACAGCCAAGGCAGCTGGGTCTGGGATCCATCACTCCTGCAGCACCTCCAGCAGCAGGGGGGGAATGGCCAGGTGGGATCTGTCACAGACATCTTTCATGGAAAATCCTTTCCTTAGGATGTTTCCTCCTGAGAAGCTGAGAGGCCTCAGGAACAAAATGCAAACAATGGTTATCTGCTACTGTGGGATGCAACAGGTGCATCTGGGATTGGGCTCATGTGGTTTGTTTCTAATTAATGGCCAATCACAGCCCAGCTGGCTCGGACAGAGAGCTGAGCCACAAACCTTTGTTATCATTCCTTCCCATTCTATTCTTAGCCAGCTTTCTGATGAAATCCTTTCTTCTATTCTCTTAGTACAGTTTTAATGTAATATATATCATAAAATAATAAATCAGCCTTCTGAAACATGGAGTCAGATCCTCGTCTCTTCCCTCATCCTGGGACCCCTGGGAACCCCGTCACAGGGATCCACATCCCCCTGGGAATCACCCAGGCCCTGGGCTGTGTGACACGGGTGTGATGTGTGTGATGTGTGTGACACATGAGTGACATGTGTGTGACATGGCTGAGGCACGTGTGTGACATATGAGTGACATGTGATGTGTGTGACACAGCTGTGACGTGTGTGACCCCGGTGTGCCCTGTGTTTGGGGACACCCTCCCCCATGGAACCGGGACTCAGGGGACATTTGCCAGCTCTACCCTGACTAAAATACGTTTAAAACATTATTTCAGGTATTTCTGTTGTGATTTGATGTGAGCTCAGCAGGCTTGAATCGTTCCCTTAATTATTAAATCAATGAATGTCACGCAGGAACTGGCTTCTGCACGGGTCACACGTTGAAGGAGATCATTCCAAAAGCACAACAGCTTGGGATCACCATGGAATCCAGGATGGATGGGGCTGGAGGGACCTCAGAGCCCATCCATGGCAGGGGACACCTCCCCCTGTCCCAGGTGCCCTGCCCCAGTGTCCAGCCTGGCCTTGGGCACTGCCAGGGATCCAGGGGCAGCCAGAGCTGCTCTGGGAATTCCATTCCAGGGCCTGCCCACCCTGCCAGGAACAATTCCTAATTCCCAATCTCCCATCCCACCCTGCCAGGAACAATTCCCAATTCCCAATATCCCATCCCACCCTGCCAGGAACAATTCCCAATTCCCAATCTCCCATCCCACCCTGCCAGGAACAATTCCCAATTCCCAATCTCCCATCCCACCCTGCCACAAACAATTCCCAATTCCCAATCTCCCATCCCACCCTGCCAGGAACAATTCCCAATTCCCAATCTCCCATCCCACCCTGCCAGGAACAATTCCCAATTTCCAATATCCCATCCCACCATCCCAGGGACAATTCCCAATTCCCAATATCCCATCCCACCCTGCCAGGAACAATTCCCAATTCCCAATCTCCCATCCCACCCTGCCAGGAACAATTCCCAATTTCCAATATCCCATCCCACCATCCCAGGGACAATTCCCAATTCCCAATATCCCATCCCACCCTGCCAGGAACAATTCCCAATTCCCAATCTCCCATCCCACCCTGCCAGGAACAATTCCCAATTTCCAATATCCCATCCCACCATCCCAGGGACAATTCCAAATTCCCAATATCCCATCCCACCCTGCCAGGGAACAATTCCTTAATCCCAATATCCCATCCCACCCTGCCAGGAACAATTCCCAATTCCCAATATCCCATCCCACCGTGCCAGGAACAATTCCTAATTCCCAATATCCCATCCCACCGTGCCAGGAACAATTCCTAATTCCCAATATCCCATCCCACCCTGCCAGGAACAATTCCTTAATCCCAATATCCCATCCCACCATCCCAGGGACAATTCCAAATTCCCAATCTCCCATCCCACCCTGCCAGGAACAATTCCTAATTCCCCAATATCCCATCCCACCCCTGCCAGGAACAATTCCTTAATCCCAATATCCCATCCCACCATCCCAGGGACAATTCCAAATTCCCAATCTCCCATCCCACCCTGCCAGGAACAATTCCTAATTCCCAATATCCCATCCCACCCTGCCAGGGAACAATTCCTTAATCCCAATATCCCATCCCTCCCCTCCAGGGGAGCAACTCCTGCCCAATCTCTGCTCTAAATCCAAACCTCCCCACTTGCTTGGCAAGCTCCACACCCAGAGGTGGCCCCAGACCAAACCACAGCTGGCCAGCTGTCCATGGGCATCCTCCACCCCTCTGGGATGCCACACCAGCCCCACACAGCCCTGGGGGTGTCTCAGGGCTCCCTGCAGAGCCCAGCACATCCCACAACCCGGTTATCCCAGGAGCTCCCCCTGCTCGGCGCCATCCCAGCAGCCCAAAGCAGGCCCCCAGCAGGAAGCACTGCTCTCCTTGAACTCCCAGAGCTGAAATTATTATTATTATTGTGTCTTGGAAGGCATCAACAGCGCATTAAGTGCTTTAGAGTGATGCTTAAAAACCTGGGAGCCCTGAGCTGCTGAGTGAAGAGCGCGGCACGCAGGCAGCACCCCGGGAAGGGCTGGGAAGGGCTGCATGCACAACCTGCCTTTAATTACCTGCCTTTGATCTCCCTGGCCTTTGTAGCATTTAGTTTTTTCTTCAGGAAACTGATTTCCAGGGCTCGTTGGTAGGAGCTGGCTGTCTAGAGCCGGGCCAATTAAACAGTTTTCTGCACATTGATTCATTCTCAACTGCTCGCTTTCATTACGCTAAAATGATGGCTGATGTATTTCTCATTTACCAGGTTATTATCAATTCCTCAGCCTCGTCTGAAGGCCAAATGTGCTGTGATAGAAACAGGAAATCCAATAAAAGTGTTCACAAGCTATTGGGATACGGGTGGGAAGATATTTAAATGGAGCTTTGTGGGAGAAGAGGAGCAGCACAATGGAAATCCGAGAGCAAAGCTGCTCCTTCAGTAAGGGAAATATCCTGGACAGACACAGGATTGTGTCTGGGAACTCCAGGTCTCCCCTTGTCCACCTGGGCTTTGCTTTAGTCATAAATTAAAAGTTTGGGGCAATTTTTCAGTTCCCAGTTGGCTTTAAAGCGTTTATCACAGGGGTTGTGGCTGCCCCTGGATCCCTGGCAGTGTCCCAGGCCAGGCTGGACACTGAGGCTGGGAACAAACTGGGACATGGGAGGTGTCCCCGCCATGGCAGGGGCGGCACTGGCTGGGATTTAGTGTCCTTCCCAAGCCAAACTGCTCTGGAATGCCATTAAATTCCCTAAATATTAGATGAGCAGAGTTTAGCACACAGATTTCCTTCTGACATTCCTGCTCAGCCAACATTTTTTGGTACAGAGAAGGACATCCCAGCAGAAGAATCCCTTCTATCACTCATTAATTTACACCCCAGGCGGGTTTGCTCTCCCTGGCACGACACTTTGTGATGGATATTCCCACTTCTGTGAAAGGCTTTTCCCTGAAGGCACCCGGGAATGGATCAGCTCCAGGTTCTCCCTGGAGCCCTCGGGAGCAGATGGGTGGTGCCTGTGGGTCAGGAGCAGGCAGGGAACACTGGGAATATCCCGTGGCCAGAGGTAAAATTTAGTTACGTTTCTTTCTTGGGAAAGAGCTTTCAATAAGAAGAGATGATTAAAACGGATCCATGGCCTGCACCGGTATGGTAAAAAAGATAGCTTGTCTAGCTGGCTTAAACTGAGATGGATTTTAGCCAACTGCAAGGCAGCTCCTTTTCTGTAGGCTCTTTTTTGTTAATCACTCAGGGTTTTCACCTGCATTGCATGAGCAAAATAAATAAGAATAAAATAATTAATAAGAATATATTAAAGAATATATATATAAAGAATAATAAAAATAATACAATTAATATTAAGGCTGTATTAAAGAATATATATATAAAGAATAATAAAAATAATAAAATTAATATTAAGGCTGTATTAAAGAATATATATATATAAAGAATAATAAAAAAATAAATTAATATTAAGGATATATTAAAGAATATATATATAAAAATAATAAAAATAATAAAATTAATAGTTTTGCAGAATAAAACGAATAGCTTTGCAGAATAAAAGGAATAGCTTTGCAGAATAAAATGAATGGTTTTGCAGCATAAAAGGAATGGTTTTGCTGCTCCTGCTGCATCCAGCACTCCGTGTCCTGTGCCAGGAGCAGCCCGAGGTCAGCCCACGCTCGGTGCCAGGGCCAGCCCCTGTCGCACGGTGACCCCGGTGGTGTTTCTCACTGATGGCTGATGTTCAAGCAGCCCATGGAAAAGCGGGTTTTTTCCAGGGAAACGCGTTCCTCAGGTGCCACCTGCTGTACCGGCTGCAGCAGGACACGGAGCGGGGAATCCTCCTGGCTGCCTCATTCCCAATTCCAGCCCAGCAGCAGGAAAACACAGCCCTGTCCTTCCTGATTACCGGGGACATTCCCTAGGTGGGAATTCGCACGGCCCCCTGCTCTGCTTTACACATCTATAAATAAACAGCAGTAGCGCTGTCATCTTATAGTGGGGCCTGGGAAAATATGAAAATAGACTCTGAAATGTTGGGCTTTGTGCTTTCCCAGATCAACTGCACCTGCATAAGCAGCATGATAAATGATATAATTGTTAGATGTGATGATTGTTTAGTAATTAAATATAATTATTATATAACCATAAGAAGAATAATGAGGAACAATGTTGGAAATTTAAGAGGGCTATGTTTGGCTGGAATCTATGTATACAATAGAACAATATAAGTTTAATAATTAACATGAAAGTTATATAACTACAGAATATAAAACCATGTTCATCTCGGCTGTATGGTCGGAGTCAGATTTGGGTTCATACCCCTGGCACCCAGAGCTCTTCACTAAAAGCATTGACACAATCATTCTCGTGGTTATGTGTTTCTGAGCGCTGACCATCTCCTCACCTCCTTGAGAGACAGCGATAGAAACCAGCTCCAGAAGCAGATCCCAGAGGATTTTTCCACAGGATGTGGCTGCAAGGAGAGAGAGAGAGAGTGAAACCTGCCAGAAGGTAACATGTGCTGTACACAAACAGGCAGCAGGGACAGGGTTTGGGAGTGCTGGGCCGCCTAAGCCCTGCAGATCTTGGCAGGTCACAGCCAGGCCGGAAAAAGAGCAGGAAGGGGAACACAGAGATGGTTTGAAAGGAGAGACCAGGAGAGCACCGAGGGTGGGCACAGCCCTGGCACCCTGGGGGACACCCAGGGCACAGAGGACAATGTCCCAGTGCTGGCGCAAACCCACCCACAAACCGTGGCAGGGGCCATTAATCCACATAAAAATATTTATTTAAATAACGGATTGACTCGAACACTCCCACACTGATTGTTATCCCAAAGATATTGGGACAGGTTCATCCCCAGAGGGTGCTGGCACTGCCCAGATCCCCAGGGAATGGGCACGGCCCTGAGGCTGCCAGAGCAGCTCCAGGAGGGTTTGGGCAGTGCTGCGAGGGATGGACAGGGTGGGATTTGGGGTCTGTGCAGGGCCAGGGGTTGGGCTGGGTGATCCTGTGGGTCCCTCAGCTCGGGACATTCCCTGACTGTGACTGTGTGGTACCTGAGCACTCTCTGTCCCATCAGGATGTCACTGGGACCGTGCCCAAGGAGAGCCAGCCCGGCCCAGCTGGGGGTGTCTGTGGCAGGGAGGGTTTGGGATTAGGGTGGGATTTGGGGTCTGTGCAGGCCCAGGGGCTGGATCAATGATCCTGTGGGTCCCTGCAGCTCAGGACATTCCCTGACTGTGACTGTGTGGTACCTGAGCACTCTCTGTCCCATCGGGATGTCACTGGGACCGTGCCCAAGGAGAGCCAGCCCGGCCCAGCCGGGGTGTCTGCGGCAGGGAGGGTTTGTGGGGCGGCTGCTCGGAGCCCTCAGCAGCCGGGGCACTGCGGGGCTGCTCTGCTGGGCAGGGAACAGCCCCGAGCTCCCCGAGGGACGGGCAGCTGTGACACAGGGCACAGACAGAGACACGCAACGGGCTGGGGTACAGGGGATTAAACCCCTTAAACCCACCCAGTGCCACCCCTGCCATGGCAGGGACACCTCCCTCTGTCCCAGGTGCTCCAGCCCCAGTGTCCAGCCTGGCCTTGGGCACTGCCAGGGATCCAGGGGCAGCCCCAGCTGCTCTGGGCACCTGTGCCAGGGCCTGCCCACCCTCACACAGCCCCATCCTGCTCCCATTCCCTTTTCCCATTCTCCTTTCCTGTTCCCTTTTCCATTTTCCTTTCCCATTCCCTTTCCCTTTTCCCTATTTCTCTTTTCCCCTTTTCCCGTTTTCCCCTTCTCCCTTTCCTTTTTCCCTTTCCCTTTTCTCTTTTTCCTTTTACCTTTTTCTCTTTTCCCCTTTTACCTTTTCCCTTTACCTTTTTCCCTTTCCCTTTTCCCTTTTCCCTTTACCTTTTTCCCTTTCCCTTTTCCCTTTTCCCTTTTTTTTTTCCCCTTTTCCCTTTTTCCCTTCTTCTTTTTCCTTTTCCCTTTTTCCCGTTCCCCTTCCTTTTTCCCTTTTTCTTTTTCTTTTCCCTTTTTCTTTTTCTTTTTCTTTTTCTTTTTCTTTTTCTTTTTCTTTTTTTCTTTTTCTTCTTTTTTTCCTTTTCCCGCCCGCCGCCCTCCCCTCCGCCAGGGGGCGCCCGCGCCCCGCTCCCCCCACCCTGCGGCGGGGCGTCCGCGGCGCTGCCTGAGCGGAAGGCGCGCGGGCGGGGCGGGGCAGGGCGCAGGCGCGCGGCGGGCAGCCCGCGCGGCGCAGGGCCCGGGTCCTGCGTGTGGCGGCGGCGCTCGGCCCGGCCCGGCTCGGCCCGAGATGGCGACCAAGAACTTCCGCGTGAGCGACGGCGACTGGATCTGCCCCGACAAGAAGTGAGGGCACGGCCGGGAGCGGGAGCGGCGCGGGGAGCGGCCAGCGGCAGGGCGGCCGGGGAGCGGGGCAGGGAGCGGGAGCGGGGCTCCGGGAGCCGCGGCCGCCGGCTCGGCTCGGCTCGGCTCGGCTCGGCTCGGGGGGCACACGGGCCCGGTCCCGGGGAGCTGGCTCTTGGCGTGGGGCCGGGTCGGGTTAAATCGCGGCGCTGGGGTCGGGGTGAGCCCCGGCGCTGCGCGGGTTCCGGCCCCGGTTAATGCCGGCCCCGGTTAATGCCGGCCCTCGTGCTCTGCTCCGTGCCCAGGTGCGGGAACGTGAACTTCGCCAGGAGGACGAGCTGTAACAGATGCGGCAGAGGTGAGTTCCGGCGGCGCGCACACCTTGTGCCCTCGTCTCCTTCTGCCCCGTAAAACTGCGCTAAAAATTCCTCTCGAAAACCCGAAACTGTTTGAGAAGTCCACTTATTTTTGTTTAAAAGCCCCTGGAATGTTTGCGGTAAGTTCCGAGGCTGCCGTTTCAGGCGCTCTTGTGTCTCTCCCCGCAGAGAAGACGACGGAGGCCAAGATGATGAAGGCGGGGGGGACGGAGATCGGGAAGACGCTGGCCGAGAAGAGCCGGGGGCTGTTCAGCGCCAACGACTGGCAGTGCAAAACGTAGGCTCCGACACACGGCCGCTGCTCTGCCCGGGGATTCCCTGCGCTGCCGGGACAGCCGGGCTCCGGCCGCAGCCCCGGGCCGTGCTCTGCGGGCAGCGCTCCTTGGCTGCACCTTAATTAATAGAGCAGCAGAAACGGCAGCGCTGCCCAGGAGAAAGGCCAGGTTTGATAAGCTGGGACACTGCCCAGGTTTGGAGGGAGTGTGGAGATGGCACTGCCACCCCCATGGCACTGGGAGGTGCTGCCTTCCCTGGCAGGGTGGGCAGGCCCTGGATCCCTGGCAGTGCCCAAGGCCAGGCTGGACACTGGGACACCCTGGGACAGAGGGAGGTGTCCCTGCCATGGCAGGGGTGGATCTGGCTGGGTTGTGATGCCCCTTCAAACCAGCTGTGGCTCTGGGGTTCTTGGATGTGGCAGCTCCAGCGAGCACCTGGCCTGGCACCAGCAGCTCTTCCCTTGCAGGGCAGGGAACAGAGCTGGGAAGGGGCTGGAGCCCAGGAGAGGCTGAGGGAGCTGGGAAAGGGCCCTTCTGTGCAGCTGTGCCCCTGGCCCTGCTCCTGCCCATTGATCTGACATCTTCCCCACATTTGTCAGTGCTGTCACCTTCCCCAGTGCTGTGTCCCCACCCTTGTATTCTCAGTCTGAAGGGTAGCCTTTTGTCCCCAGTCTGAAGGATAACATTCCCAGTCCAAGGATAACCTTTTATTCTCAGTCTGAAGGGTAACTTTTTATTCCCAGTCTGAAGGATAAGGGTTTTATTCCCAGTCTGAAGGATAAGGTTTTATTCCCATTTTAAAGGATGTTTTATTCCCATCTAAAGGATAAAGGTTTTATTCCCATCTGAAGGATAAGGTTTTATTCCCATCTGAAGGATGTTTTAACCCATCTGAAGGATGAGGTTTTATTCCCATCTAAAGGATAAGGTTTTATTCCCATCTGAAGGATAAGGTTTTATTCCCATCTGAAGGATAAGGTTTTATTCCCATCTGAAGGATAAGGTTTTATTCCCATCTGAAGGATAAGGTTTTATTCCCATCTGAAGGATGAGGTTTTATTCCCATCTAAAGGATAAGGTTTTATTCCCAGTCTGAAGGATGTTTTATTCCCAGTCTGAGGGATGTTTTATTTCCATTTGAGGGATGTTTAATCCCCAATCTGAAGGATAAGGTTTTATTCCCAGTCTGAGGGATGTTTTATTCCCATCTGAAGGATGTTTAATCCCCAGTCTGAAGGATAAGATTTTATTCCCAGTCTGAGGAATGTTTTATTCCCATCTGAAGGATGTTTTAACCCATCTGAAGGATGAGGTTTTATTCCCATCTAAAGGATAAGGTTTTATTCCCATCTGAAGGATAAGGTTTTATTCCCATCTGAAGGATAAGGTTTTATTCCCATCTAAAGGATAAGGTTTTATTCCCATCTAAAGGACAAGGTTTTATTCCCATCTGAAGGATGTTTTAACCCATCTGAAGGATGTTTAGCCCCCGGTGTGAAGGATGAGGTTTCCATGTCTGTGTCTCCCTGCAGCTGTGGCAATGTGAACTGGGCACGGCGCTCGGAGTGTAACATGTGCAACACCCCCAAGTACGCCAAGCTGGAGGAGAGGACAGGTGAGCTGGGGGTGCCTGGGCGCTGGCACTGCTGGCAGAAAGGGCTCTGGGAATCACAGTGGGCATTCCTTGTGTTCCCTGAAGTGGCACAGTTCGTGCAAGGTGCAGCAAGTTTCAGTGCTCAGGGAGGTGGTGGCTCTGAGTGGGAAATCGAGGAACGTTCAGCCTAAGCTGCCCCTGTGTTGGATTTTGATGTCAGGACTTTGGAAGCAATGTTTAATTAATGTGCAGAGGCCTCCCGTGGGCTGGCCACGTACAGATAAGGCTGTTATCTGCTCAGGAGGGCTGGGGCTCAGTTTCAGCTCTCCTGAGGGAACGTGAGCCCAGAGGGAACTGGAGCAGGATCTCCTTACAGCTCCTGCACTCTCCCCTCTGCACCTGGGCTCAGGCAGGGAATTCAGTGCAGGACTGGAGCAGGGCAGGGAGTTAGGAGCACAGGGTGGAACACAAAGGCACAGAAATAAAGGAGCCTGGAGAAGAGCACAGAACTAGTTATTCAAAAGGAAAAGCAATATTGCAGTATTGAGTATTGTGAAAATAGTAACGGATATTAAATAATATAATCATATTTCATATAATTATTATAATTGTAAATAATATATCCACTTATTTATTATTTAAATAACTTATTGAAGTACTTAGTACTTGATTAAGTTGATAAATACTTTTAGTGTTCCTAATCCATTATTTTAATTGGATTTGTGAGAAACTGCATTTAATAAAGGTGCGTGGGAACAATTCCTGTTCCTCCTGAGATCCTGTTACGTCCTTATGGCAGATTTGTGATCCCCTGAGGGTTTCCAGAGCCCCTGTGGAGGTTTCTGTGCTCCAGGCAGCTGAAGGCATTGTGTTGTTTTGCCCCTTTCTCAAGGCTATGGAGGAGGATTCAACGAGCGGGAGAACGTGGAATACATAGAGCGGGAGGAGTCCGACGGGGAGTATGATGAGGTAAGGGAGGGCAGGGATTGCTCTGGGGAGACTCTTGTTGTGTTGTTTAAGGATATCCCATCAAATTGAAATGCAGAATGTTCAGATTCCCATTCATCTCTGTGGAGGCTCATTGTCCCCAAGACAAGCATCTCTTTAAAAGTCCCTTGTTGCTAATTGATTTTCCATAGTGCTCCCCTTTCCCTTGGGGCAAGATCCAATTTGAAATTGATGATTATTTATTTTCTTATAGAAGTGTCATCACAAATACAGTTGGTGATTGTTTTTTATTAAATTCTGTTCTAATCCTGGCACAAAATTCCTCAGTTTGGGCGCAAAAAGAAAAAGTACCGGGGGAAGCCAGTGGGCCCTGCCTCCATCCTGAAGGAAGTGGAAGATAAAGAGTCTGAGGGGGAGGATGAGGACGATGAGGATGAAGATCTCTCCAAGTATAAATTGGATGAGGTAGGGTGGTTTGTTGTCTTGAAGCAGTTTTTAATCATGATTTCAGGGCTGCCCAGGAGCTGGGGAAGGGCTGTCAGTGTTTTCAGCTGCCTTCGAGCAGAGCTCTGGCAATAACAGTGCCCTAAGCTGTTGGAAGAGATGTGCACAAGCTCTGCTTTGTTCTAAATACCTGCATTCAAAAACGGGCAGTTCCTTGAATCATAAATGACAAGCCTATCTGAGATCAGAACCCAGGACTCCAAGATGTTTATTTGGAACCTGGATGTGTGGTTACCATGTGTATGGCGAGTGCTCTTGAGTTTTCTTCCTCGGCTTTTAAAACCACATCAGATTTAATTTTTATAAAATGAAATAAAATATTCTGAGAGTTTTTTCCATCTTTTCTGAGCTATGTGAGTGTCATTTATTGGATTTTCCACATCTTTGGGCAGCAGCCCTGCAGAGACATGTGCAGATGGTCATGTTTTACACAGCCATCACCAAACTTTGCATATGAGATCTGTCTCTGCAGAGTTGGGCTTTGCTTGGAGATTCTGAGTGTGAAAATTCATTTAAAGTAAGTGGTAAACATGTGTTTGTGTGCTCATTAACTTTATTAAATAAGGGGGGTTTGGTTCAAAACCAGTTTTCAGTCACTCTTTACTGCTTAAAATTGTGAGGTCTCATTACATTCTGTTCAGTTTTCAAAGGCTGGGAAAGAGCACGAGGTAAAGGCTGGGATAAGTAAAAACTGAAGGGGAGCTCAAAGCATGGCCTGAGTTTGCTGTGTTGTGCCTGTGGCAGGATGAGGATGAAGATGATGCTGACCTGTCCAAGTACAACCTGGATGCCAGTGAGGAGGAGGACACCAACAAGAAGAAGAAGGCGCCGAGGCGCAGCCGCTCCAAGTCCCGCTCCTCCCACTCGCGCTCGTCCTCGCGCTCATCCTCTCACTCGAGCTCAAGGTCTAGGTCCAGGTAAACGGGTACAGGTCCAGGG
Organism: Calcarius lapponicus; assembly: GCA_039654755.1. Lineage (NCBI taxonomy): Eukaryota > Metazoa > Chordata > Aves > Passeriformes > Fringillidae > Calcarius > Calcarius lapponicus. Next base: position 32,331,469 of record CM077471.1, on the reverse strand, counting down.
TAACGCCAGGCAAAATGTCAGTATCTGACTTCCTTATTTACTTTGTTTCATTGCCTTACAGTTGTGTGATGATGTGAATAACTCTCCATTTACAGAGGTGGTGATGGTCTGCCTGAGCTGCGGCAGGGAGGCTCTGTGGGGATTGTTTTAGTGATTTGATATTTAGTGAAATACTTCAGATAAATGGAACAATGTAATTTATTTTCAGGTTTTCAGGCTCGTTGGCCATGTGTGGTTCTGTTGTTGGACAGAGGGGGGCACTGCTGGAGTAGGAGGAGGTGGCAGAAGAGGCAGTGACAGTGCAACCCAGGCAGATTCAGGGAAAGGACACAGTGGGAATATCCTGGGAATAAAGACAAGAAACTTGAACTTGAGTTAATGGCAAGTGACAAAGTTGTCAGAACCTTCCCGTCCCTGGAACTGTCCAAAGGCAGGCTGGACAGGACTTGGAGCAGCCTGGTGTGATGAAAGGTGTCTCCCTGCCCATGGAACAGCGAAATGAGATGAGCTTTACGGTCCCTCCCAACACAAACCACTCTGGAATTCTCTAACAACGCTGAGCGTTTATAGGGGACCTCACAAAGGTCTGCTGGGCAGGCTTAAGCTCTCTCATTGCTATTTAAATTCAGTAATAAATGAACAGTTCAGTCAGTGTTTGAAATTGGGTGATGTCAATATCGGAGCTTTTGAGCTGCCTTACAGCTCATGCAAGGAGGATCCTGATAATTCAGAACAAGCTCCCAGGGTCACTTATTAAATTCACACCTGTAAAGTTCAAGTTTTCTTCTAATCTTCCCAGTTTCATCATTGCCCCTCTGTGCTCTCAGTGCTGTCACTGCCCAAATTCTGCAGCCCCAGCCTCAGGCTTGGCTCCCCATCACTGTTGGCTCTTGCTCCTGCAGCCTCTTCTGTTCCTCAGCCTCCCCTGCTTCCCACTGCTCAGAGCAGTGTGAGTTCTTGGCTGGGAGGCTCCAAGGACATTCAACAACCACACCTGCCCATAACTTTGGTCATTAATTCACAAATATTAACAGTGAAGTAGAAAGTAACTTGTGCTGAGATTTCAACTTTCTCTTGAACTTTTTGCTTTTAGCTTCAGATAATTGGAAGTATCAGGTTCCATTTGTGGATGCATTTTTTTGTGGGTTCTAAAAAGGTTTAAATGTAATTTCCGAGCTAGGAAATGTACACACTACTATGTCCTGCCCAGTAAAATGAGAAAGTCATGGTAACAGGGGCTGATAGCAAGTGGAATATATTTCACCTGAAAATTTTATTAGGATTTATTATTAGAATTTGCTTTCAGTGCTTTTGGTTCCAGTGGCTGCTGGAGCCTGCTGCCATTGTTAAATTCCTCTTGTGGTTTGTGCTTTAGAGAAAATCCATCAGTGAAAAATTGGGAAATAATTGTGGCCAGGTACAAGTTGTGTTGGATATGGCAGTATTTTAGCCCCAAATTAACCACTTAATTTATAATGCAGGGGAAAATCTTTATGAAAATTTGAAGATTATTACAAAGTACTTGTGAGAACTGGCTGGGGGAAATTTAGCTGCCCAATCCTAATGCTCTCATCTGCTCTGCCTTTGAAGGAAACTGATGGGTTTCCAGTTAAGGCACAAATTAAAACATTGATTTCATTAAATAATGAACAGATAGGAAGTTATTTCTTTTTGCCAGATAACTGCAATCCTGTTTAATTGTTGTGCTTTGTTTTAGGAGCCATAATCTAAAGCTGCCTTTGTAATGTTTTTAATGCTGTGTAGAAGTGTCTGGTTTTAAGTGTGCTGTGGTGATGCTGGGGGCAGGAGGGGATTGGCATTTTTGGACTCAGACTGCGTTGCTGCCTCGTGTCTGCTGCTCTCAGGAGCAGTAGCTCTGCTAAACGCAAGTCAGACACTGGAAAAAGATCTCCCGTGTTGTTGCAGGTCCCATTCCAGGAGTTCTTCCAGTTCCCGATCGAGATCCCGCTCCAGCTCCAGGGAACAGTCGCGGTCCCGTGGGTCCAAATCCAGGTGAATGAGGTACCAGCCTGTCCCTGCACAGACACAGGCACAGGCTGCAGCTGCTCTGGCCCCACCGTAAGGCTGTGCTGCTCAGACAAACATTAACTGCTTTTTATCTTGGAAGTCAGACCTGCTGGGTCTCTGCACCGGGTGTTGCCACCACAGCTGAGTTCCCTGAGGAGCAGAGGTTTTGGTGCGAGAGGTTAAGTCTGGCCTAAGCCGGACGAGCGGACGCCACCGAGCTGCAGTGGAGGAAGAAGGATTTGAGTGCATGGTTCCCTCCTGCTGCAGGCATTTGGGTGCTTTTCCTGTTTCCACTGGGGCTGCTTGAGCTGGAGGAACGTTAGAAATGCCCCTGTCCGTCTGGCTTTGTGTTCAGTGAGAATTCTGCATCTTCCACGAGACAGGGCAGCCGTTCCTGTGTAAACCTGGGGATCATAGGAACATGTTGGTAGGAAATGGTGGGAGAGGCTGAGAGCAGTCAGAGTGGTTTGTGTAGAGCATCACTGAGCTGGGCAGGGCACAGGAACAAAAGCACGTTTGAGGTGTCCTTGCACAGGCATTCCATTGGCAGAACATTCCCTCTGTGATGGAGTGAAGGGCTGTCCCCTCTCCATGCGTGCAGAGAGTCCCAAAATTCTAAATGAGGTTGGGAAGGACAATCACAAATGGTGCCATCACCCTTTGGGGGCAGGGATGTGCTGTGGATTATCCCGTGAGGGTCAGCACAGGATGGAATCCATGCTTTTGGGAAGAGAAAAGGTGTTCCTGTGCCCCAGCAGAGGGGCACTGTGTTCCAAGAGATGTTTTTAAATATTCTGACTCTGTTCTGAGAGGTTTTTTGCAGTACTTTGGTGGAGGAAGGTTTTAGCCTCTTCACAAATGTAGTTTGAAGTCTGTAAATATAACAGCTGGATTTGTTACTGTTTGGTTAGATGAACGTGCAGTGTGAAATGTCCATTAGGATAAAGTGAACCATGGTAAATCAGCTTTAGATCTCTGGTTTCCAGATTATTCTGATGTGTGAATTTAACTGCTGAGGAAGGTCCTTAGAGAGGCACTTCCCAGCAGTCTCCCAGTGCTTTTTTGCCAAAATGGCTCATTTTGGTGAATGCTGGGGAGAGCTTTCCAAACCATTGGTGGTCCATTTGTCAGGAAACACTACTTAGCAGAATTTCTTAGGCAAGCTGCCCTGGCAGTAGCAGTGTTCTTGGCAGAGTAAGTATGGAAGGCCCTGATGTTTATTTTCCACACCCCTGGAGAAAACAGAGTAGTGAATGTTGATGAAAACTGTCTCTGCTTGTTCTGTCTTTGTGCCTTCTCCACGATCCCAGAATTAAATGTGGTTTATTTCTCAATCAATAAAGATCCAGCTCCAGGTCCTACAGGGGGTCTTCCACCCCAAGGAAAAGATCTTGCTCCAGCTCTCGCTCCTCGTCTTCCCCCGAGAGAGGCAAGAAGCGAAGCCGCTCTAGATCCTCTTCCTCTGGTGATCGCAAAAAAAGGCGCTCGAGATCACGGTCACCCGAAAGGTTTGGGTTTATGTAGAATAAGAATGGCTGTATTGAGATGTGTGATGGTTTATTGTAGTTATCCAAGGACTGAGATTCACTGGGAAGCAATTGACTCCGAGCAGTTATTCTCATAGTAAAAGTAGTTTCCTCACTTGCCCTACTCTTACTTTTGTTAACTCCTCTGTAATTGCTTTTTTTTAATAATTTTCCCCCCTCCAATGAAAGTCCTCTTGGTAGGAGCATGTTCTGTATAAAGACCTGGCTCACCCTTCTTTCAGAGTGTGACAGTATTTATGTGTTCATTATTGAATTATTTTCTTAAGTAAATACTGCATTGAAATAGAAACTGTATTCTACTCTCAGTATTAAACTTAAACTTTTAGTGTTAAATTAGCGGCTTAAAGTTACTTGTATATTCTTGTAAGGCCCCCATGAGATATACTTGGCTTCCAGCTATGGTAGGATGCTGCTCAGAGTGGATGCCAGGATGAATCTGAGCTCATTTCTGTGCATGCTTTCTCCATTTGTATCTTGCAGACGCCGCAGATCTTCCTCCGGATCCTCCCATTCTGGTTCCCGTACGAGTTCTAAAAAGAAATAATGTGTAAAAGCTCACACTTACAAAAACCCACCAAAATTCCAGTCAGTGCATGAGACATTTTTAAGAAGTTGGTGTCTTACTTGGTCAGAAGTGCTCAATCTGCTAGTAGAGGTGCATGTCTGTCCTGGCTTTCTGGCAAACTGCAGCTTTGTTCATCCATCACCCAAACCCGCAGTAGCATTTTAAGCCATAAACTCCCCGGCACAGGGGGAAGTTCTGTGGTGTGGGGGGGTTTTATTATTTTTCAAGATCAGTTCCTCCATTCCTGGCTCCCTCAGCTGCAGGAGCAGGTTGGGAATGCCCTGGCACAGCTCTTGTGCGAGGAGGAAGCCGTGAGTTTTCCAGAGCAGGATGGAGCTCCCGTGGGACCACAGCAGGGGCAGGCCTGGGGGACCTGGGGCCAGCAGTGGGGCCTTGGGCTGAGCAGTGTTTGTTTTGCCACGTAGCAGTGCCAGTGCAGATGGACACCCCTCTCTAGCAGCTCAAACCCCCAGTCCATCATGATTCCAGAGGGAATTAGCCTCATTCCTGGCGAGGGAGGGAGGACGTTTGCAGCCAGCACAGTGCCGTGGCTGTGGTGGTTTCCAGAGCCCGGACTCCGGGATCCCTCCTTCCAAACGGATCAGTTGGGATCTGCCCTTGGGCTGGAGGAGTATGGAACTGGCTCCTTGGAATCAAGGGAAGCTTCTGCAGGCCGCCTGCAAAATTTCCTTTGGGGCTGACTAAAATTTTCAAGGTATCTTAATTTTATTTTTCTTTAAAAATGAGAATGAATAAACTGTGTAGAAAGTTCTGGCATCTTCAACGTCTTCTTCATCGATCATTCTTTTTCCCTTCAACATAATTTATGGCTTAAAATGCTTTATGGAATCCATTTGAGTATAAAACTTGTCTCTCTTGAGCTCCGTTTGGTTAAGAAAGGTTTAAGTTTCTTCAGTGCCATCACAAGGTAAGTATGGTAAGGAGGACTCTTCTTAAGCAAGCAAAGAGCAATATACCTTCATTTATATCAGTAATAAAACTGCCAGATTTGCTGCTTGTTTTGATAAACTGCACAGAAACAAACGGAGCAAAATCAAAAAACTCCATTCTGCTTTTTTTTTTCCTCTTCTTTTTTTTTTTTTTCTTTTTTTGAGCCATGTCTTTTGGACTGGTCTAGAAGCAAAATGTTTTTGGTGTAGAGGTATTTTGATAAATCTCTTTGCAGAAAAAATGCAGTTTCTTCTTTAATGCTTTCTTTTCTCTCTAATTTCCATGCTAAATGTGTGTAGGTTGCACAAGAGCAGGTTAGTCTGTAACTGTGCCTCTGACTTCAACGTCCAACTAAACTGTAAAACCAGATCAAGTAGACGCTCTGTTGTTAGCCTTGGGTTTTCTTGTGCTTTGTATTCCAATTGTTGCTGTACTTAACAGATGGGAGGTTTTAAATTTAGCAACTGATAGGCCACAGGCAAAGGAGGAGGAGGAGGATGGTTCATTTGGCTTAGAGAACGTGTAAGGCAAAATGATGCTGTAGACAAGTGTAAATAAAACCTGTGAGTCAACTGTGCTCGAGTGCTTTGTCTTGGGGACTCTCAGACTTCCCTGTCACCTGCACCGATCCTGTGAGTCAGCTCACCTGGCCCACAGCTCCCACATGTTCACATTGTTGTAATCCTTTAAGTCTTAAAAATAATTTTTAATTTCAACAGCAAAAGACTTATAAAACTTGCAGGTGTTTTCGTAGAATGATGGGATATCTTTGGTTGGATGGGACCCATAGGCATCATTGATCCAGACCCCCCAACAATCCCACCCTGGGCATCCCTGGCAGCATCCAAACTCTCCCGAGCTCTGGCAGCCTCGGGGCCGTGCCAGCACCCTCCGGGGGAAGAAACATTCCAAATATCCACCCTGAGCCTGCCCTGGCCCAGCCTGGGGCCGTTCCCTCTGCTCCTGTCCCCGTTCCCTGGAGCAGAGCCCGATCCCCCGGCTGTGCCCTCCTGGCAGGGACTGTGCAGAGCCACCAGGGCCCCCTGAGCCTCCTTTGCTCCAGGCTCAGCCCCTCCCCAGCTCGCTCGCTCCTGCCCGGCCCGGTTCCCGCTCCGTCCCTCGGGCTCTGCCCGCTCCCGCTCCGCCTCTGCCGGCCCTGGGGCGGGGCGGCTCCCGGCTCCCGGCTCCCGCCCGTCCCTCCCTGCCATAAAGCGGCGGGGCGGCGCTGCGGGCTCCGTGCTCGCTCCGTGCCCGCTGCACGGGGACTGTGCCGGCTCCGTGCGCGCTCCGTGCCCGCTCCATGCGGGCTCTGCCGGCTCCGGGATGAGCCCGTGGCAGCAGCGCCCGCCCAACGCCAGCGCGGCCGGCGGGCCGGGCCCGCGGGGGAACGGCACGGGCCGGGCGGCGGAGCGCGGCAGCGCCGTGTCCGTGGCCATCCCGCTGACCATGATGCTGACGGGCGTCGCGGGCAACGCGCTGGCCATGCTGCTCGTGTCCCGCAGCTACCGCGCCAAGGGCAGCCGCAGGAAGCGCTCCTTCCTGCTGTGCATCGGCTCCCTGGCGCTCACCGACATGCTGGGCCAGCTGCTCACCAGCCCCATCGTCATCTCCGTGTACCTGTCGGGCCGGCCCTGGGCGGCCATGGACCCCTCGGGCCGCCTCTGCGACTTCTTCGGCTTCAGCATGACGGTGTTCGGGCTGTGCCCGCTGCTGATCGCCAGCGCCATGGCGGTGGAGCGGGCGCTGGCCATCCGCGCCCCGCACTGGTACGCCAGCCACATGAGCCCGCGGGCCACCGAGCGTGGCCTGGCCGCCATCTGGGCCGCCGGCGTGGCCTTCGCGCTGCTGCCGCTGGCCGGGCTGGGCCGCTACGCGCTGCAGTGGCCCGGCACCTGGTGCTTCATCAGCACGGCCGGCGGCAGCGCCTTCGCCGCCGCCTTCGCCGCGCTGGGGCTGCTGTCCCTCGTGGTGACCGGCGCCTGCAACCTGGCCACCATCGAGGCGCTGGTGTCGCGCTGCCGCGCCAAGGCCGGCGCGGCGCAGCCCGGCTCGCGCTGGGGCCGCATCGCCACCGAGACGCTGCTGCAGCTGCTGGGCATCATGTGCGTGCTCTCGGCCTGCTGGGCACCGCTGCTGGTAGGTGAGCCCCGACCGGGCTGCCCTCGGGGGCGGGAGGCAGCGCGGCCGGCACGGGGAGGCTCCGGGGACACCCATGGACAGCGGGGACGGGGTGCAGAGCGTGGGACGGGTGTAGGAGAGGAGCTGGGAGAGGCCCCGGAGGGGGACATCCATGGACAGCCCCTCGGGAGGACAGCAGGCATGGGGGGACAGGGACGGGGACAGGGGTGCAGAGCGTGGGACGGGGGTAGGAGAGGAGCTGGGAGAGGCCCCAGAGGAAAGCCGAGCGCAGGGAAAGCAGCTGCAGGAACCGGAGATAAAAGGAGCAGAACAAGGTTCTTGTGCAGAGAGAAAAGGGGGATGTGAGGAGGGGCTCTGGGAGCAGGTCACTGCAGCCGGGTGGGATTTAGGGGTTTTTGTTTGCTCCCACCTTGCAGCAAAACTTCTGTCGGTGTTTTATGAGAAAGCGCACAAGCCGTGACTCCGTGAGTGCCTTGTGGCTGGCAGCCCGCTGTGTTTGATTTACAGCAGCCTTCAGGGCTTGTCCAGCCTGGTCTTTAAGGGTCTTTGCATTGATTTCTACTATTTTATTATTCCTTCCTTACGAGCCCTCCTCGTGATGTGGGAGTGGGCGAGGCAGAATGCACATCTTTGCAGTGTGGGACCAGGGCACGCCCGGGGCTCTGGAATCCCAAAAGGCTGGGTTGTTCTATCAAGGACAAGTAGGGTTTTAGGAGAATTTGTTCTTGGGCTCTCTGAGCAGGATGGGCTGAGGCTGGTCGAGGAGAGGCTGAGGTTATGTGAAAGGTTCTCTTTCTGGCTGTAGAAGGAGTTTTCTTCATGCCCTGTCACCCCCGAGGGTTCCACCAGCCTTGCAGCATGAGAGGAGAGCCCTGAGGTGGGGCAGGCGTTTCCTCCTGCCTCATAACCAGGTAAACAGTGAGGAAGCAGGGATTCCGCTCGGTGGTTTGGTGCCCTGGGCATTTCTGTGGTTTCAGCGGCAGGAGTCAAGCCGCAGGCACGAGGCATTTCAGCAGCACTTCCCTTCCCTCTGTGACAGCAGCAACACTTGGAGGTGTGGAACTTCTTCTGTGGGGTTCTCACAGTCCAGACTCATGGCTGCAGGGGTATTTTTACAAATACACCTCAGTTTTTATACCTAAACCTCCGTTTACATGCTCCCCAACTTGTTCTGTACCCCCCTGAGGTGCAGGTCAGGAATTAGAGACCAGACTGTTGGAGAAGTGAGCGCGGAGAATGCAGACGCCTTTTCAGTGACTGCCAGCTCGTAGCAATCATTTAACCTGTAGCTGCAGCACTCAGCAGTTGTAAGAAACAGCTGAAATGGAAATCTGGCACTTTACAGAGGAGGTTTTTTTGTTTCTGTGGTTTTTTTAAAGACATCTGAGTTTTGTAACTGAGAACTAATGGATCCTGGCAGCAGCTGCTGTGAGGTAAACAACGCCCTCGCCACACACGGTATTTTTAGAGCTGATCTGTTGATGTAAACGACAAAATCAGATGTGATTTAGCGGCGGAGGGAAAGCTCTGACATCGTGGCTGTGCTCTGGAGGGCTCCTCGCAGTGTCTGGCTCTCCGCTGCCTTGGGAAGGAGGGAGCAGAGCAGGCGGGGCAGGAATTGTTTCCTTTTTCCAGGCGCACGGGAGGACTCACAGGAGCACCTGGGAGAACGCCCCACTCCCTCCAGGGTGGCGTTGCTGGTTTCCAGTTCACACTGACCTGCTTGTTTTGGAGCCTCTACTGACAGGACTCGGGGAATGGCTTCCCAGAGGGCAGGGTTACAGGGGATATTGGAAGGAATTCCTGGCACAGGGTGTCCACAGCAGCTGGGGCTGTCCCTGGATCCCTGGCCAGGCCGGACACTGGGGCTGGGAGCAGCCTGGGACAGTGGGAAGTGTCCCTGCCACTGGGTGGGGTTTAAGGTCCCTCCATTCCCAAACCAGTCTGGGATTCTGGTGTAGCCCCTGAGCTGGAGGGAAGCAGACAAATGACCCCGAGGTGAAATGGAGCAAGCTTGATTTCACAGAAACGCCGCTGCAGCACAACCTGGAATTATAATAATAATAATAATTTTGGAGTTCCAGCTACAGAATTATTCCTTCCCAGAGTTGTTCCCAAGTTATTTAAAGCTGAAATGCTCAGAAGTTCTGCTGCTCTTCCTGTTAAAATACTTCTGCTCCTTATCCCTCCTGGCAGACAGAAATTACAGACATATAAAACCACACTCATGATAACAGTAAAGTTTTGGCTGCTCTTGTTAAATAAATCCAATCATCAGCATTTTGAGCCAGATTTTTAATGGCATGAATTATGTTGACTTTATTCCACCTGATGTTGTTCCTCTGCCTTGTGCAGGCTTTTAATCCATTTAGAAGACCAATACAGGCCATGATAAACAGCCTCTAATGATATCAAACAAACAAAATTTCCAGTAGAGCAGCTGTTGGCCCAACAACTACTCCAATAAAGGGGTATTACGTAATAAAACCAGAAATGGGCAGCAGTTGTGTGCTTGGGAAATGTATTTTTACTAGCCCAGTGGTTTTGGAGCTCCATCTGAAAAAGAGATGGCAGAGTCTGGTCAGGGCCAGTGTGTGAAGAGCCAGGGAAGTGGTCAGGTTCTGGCAGTGTGGGTCTGGTGCTCCAGTGGCTCCCGATGTGCTCTGGGTCTGTGTCCATGTTTTTACAAAGCTCTACATCCCTGTTTTCACAAGGCTCTATCCGTGGCCACTTCGGTCAATGAAATGTCGTGGGTAGAATCCTCAGCTGCTTCTGTTTAAAGAAACAAAAACAATCCTGTGCTGTCCACACTGCCCTGCCCTGGAGACTCAGCCCAGGCTTTCCAAGGTCAACACATGGTTATTGATCTGGCACCCAGAATATCCCTTTGAGTGGAAAAATCCTCCCTGGAGCCTCTGCTCCCGGTCACCGTGGCTCCGGCTGTCCCAGCCGTGGGGACAGCAGCAGCCCAGCTGTGACCCTTGCGGTGACACAGCTCTGAGGAGGCTTCCTGTGGGATTGCAGGTTGGCTCTTCCCAAGAGCCGGGACTGGCAGCGATTCCCAGCGGGTCTGCTCCCTCGGGCTTTCCCAGCAGCTTTGGGCCTGGCTGCCCGTTTGTCTGCGGCTGGAGGGGCTGGGAGGGCTGGGCTGGGCCGGGGTGCAGCCGTCACTGTGGGGCTGGGAGCACAGAGCAGGATGGGCACTGGGAGCACACAGCAGGATGGACAGACAGCCCCACCGGGAGCACACACAGCACCATGGGCAGACAGCCACACTGGGAGCACACACAGCAGGATGGACACTGGGAACACACACAGCACGATGAGCACTGGGAGCACACAGCAGGATGGACAGACAGCCACACTGGGAGCACACAGCAGGATGGGCACTGGGAGCACACACAGCAGGATGGACAGACAGCCCCACCAGGAGCACACACAGCAGGATGGACAGACAGCCCCACCAGGAGCTCACACAGCAGGATGGACAGACAGCCCCGCTGGGAGCACACACAGCACCATGGACAGACAGCCCCGCTGGGAGCACACACAGCACCATGGACACTGGGAGCACACACAGCAGGATGGACAGACAGCCCCACTGGGAGCACACACAGCAGGATGGACACTGGGAGCACACACAGCAGGATGGACAGACAGCCCTACCGGGAGCACACACAGCACCATGGACACTGGGAACACACACAGCACAATAGGCACTGGGAGCACACACAGCAGGATGGGCACTGGGAGCACACACAGCAGGATGGACAGACAGCCCTGCTGGGAGCACACACAGCAGGATGGACACTGGGAACACACACAGCAGGATGGACAGACAGCCCCTCTGGGAGCACACACAGCACGATGGACAGACAGCCCCTCTGGGAGCACACACAGCAGGATGGACAGACAGCCCCACCAGGAGCACACACAGCAGGATGGACTGACAGCCCCACCAGGAGCACACACAGCAGGATGGACAGACAGCCCCACCAGGAGCACACACAGCAGGATGGACTGACAGCCCCACCAGGAGCACACACAGCACAGTGGACACTGGGAACACACACAGCAGGATGGACAGACAGTCCCGTTGGGAGCACACACAGCAGGATGGACTGACAGCCCCGTTGGGAGCACACATAGCACGATGGACAGACAGCCCCACCAGGAGGACACGCAGCACGATGGACACTGGGAACACACACAGCAGGATGGACAGACAGCCCCGTTGGGAGCACACACAGCAGGATGGACTGACAGCCCCACCAGGAGCACACACAGCAGGATGGACACTGGGAGCACACACAGCAGGATGGACACTGGGAGCACACACAGCAGGATGGACACTGGGAGCACACACAGCACAATAGGCACTGGGAGCACACACAGCAGGATGGACAGACAGCCCCGTTGGGAGCACACACAGCAGGATGGACAGACAGCCCCTCTGGGAGCACACACAGCAGGATGGACAGACAGCCCCACCAGGAGCACACACAGCAGGATGGACAGACAGCCCCACTGGGAGCACACACAGCAGGATGGACAGACAGCCCCGTTGGGAGCACACACAGCACGATGGACAGACAGCCCCACTGGGAGCACACACAGCAGGATGGACAGACAGCCCCGTTGGGAGCACACACAGCACGATGGACAGACAGCCTCACCAGGAGCACACACAGCAGGATGGACAGACAGCCCCGTTGGGAGCACACACAGCAGGATGGACGGACAGCCCCGTTGGGAGCACACACAGCAGGATGGACAGACAGCCCCGCTGGGAGCACACACAGCACAATGGACAGCCCCATTCCACAGGGATCCCAGGCAGCACACTTGGATAGCTGGTGCCTCCAAGTCATGCCCAGGAAAGATTTCTGAGCAGATAAAGGATCTGTTCAGGCAAACCAGGTGTTCAGGAGCCCTCCCACAGAATCCCATACAGGCTGGGGTTGGGAGGGACTTTAAGCTCATCCAGTTCCACGGGCAGGGACACCTTCCACCATCCCCAGCTGCCCCAATCCCTGTCTGGGACACTGCAGGGATGCAGGGGCAGCCCCAGCCCGCTCTGTGGTGGCACACAGCCCTGACGGTGTCCCCTCTCGCTGTCCCCTGCAGGTGACCATGCTGCGGATGGTGTCGGAGCCCTGTCAGGGACGCTGCAGGGATGTGTCACCTGCTCTGTGGTGGCACACAGCTCTCACCATGTCCCCTCTCGCTGTCCCCTGCAGGTGACCATGCTGCGGATGGTGTCGGACCCTGTCAGGGACGCTGCAGGGATGTGTCACCTGCTCTGTGGTGGCACAGAGCTCTCACCATGTCCCCTCTCGCTGTCCCCTGCAGGTGACCATGCTGCAGATGGTGTCGGAGCCCTGTCGGGGACGCTGCAGGGATGTGTCACCTGCTCTGTGGTGGCACACAGCCCTGACGGTGTCCCCTCTCGCTGTCCCCTGCAGGTGACCATGCTGCGGATGGTGTCGGAGCCCTGTCAGGGACGCTGCAGGGATGTGTCACCTGCTCTGTGGTGGCACACAGCTCTCACCATGTCCCCTCTCGCTGTCCCCTGCAGGTGACCATGCTGCGGATGGTGTCGGACCCTGTCAGGGACGCTGCAGGGATGTGTCACCTGCTCTGTGGTGGCACAGAGCTCTCACCATGTCCCCTCTCGCTGTCCCCTGCAGGTGACCATGCTGCAGATGGTGTCGGAGCCCTGTCGGGGACGCTGCAGGGATGTGTCACCTGCTCTGTGGTGGCACACAGCTCTCACCATGTCCCCTCTCGCTGTCCCCCGCAGGTGACCATGCTGCGGATGGTGTCGGAGCACACGGCCGGGCCGTGCCGGGGCTGGCAGCGCTGGGAGCCGCGCCGGGAGTGCAACCTGCCGCTGACGGCCGTGCGCCTGGCCTCGCTCAACCAGATCCTGGACCCCTGGGTGTACCTGCTGCTGCGCCGCATCCTGCTGCGCAAGTGCCGCCAGGCCGCCAGCGCCGTGTCACACTGCCCCGGCGCCACCGAGTGCAGGGACAGGGACAGGGACAGGGACAGGGCCCTCACCCTCTCCCAGGAGATCCGCCGCACCGCCGCCTGAGGGATGCTCACGGTGGCCTGAAGGGACACTCCACAGTGGCCTGGGGGACATCCCACAATGGCCTGAGGGACACTCCACGATGGCCTAAGGGGAATGTCCTGAGGGGACATTGCCACAGCTCCGGGAGCTGCAGCCGCCTGGAAACGCTCCTGGGAATCTGCTCCGTGCTGGCACCCCCTGACGGTGTCACTGCTTGGGCCCAGAGTGCCACATTGTTCCTGCAGGGTGCCAGAGGTGCTGGGATACAGCAGGACAGGGCATTCCCTCCGTGCTCACTGGTGGCTGAGCTGCAGGACGAGATAAGGGACATCACACAGCCACTGCAGAACAGGAGGAGGACTTGCCACGGTCACTGCAGAACGGGATGAGGATGTCCCATGGCCACTGCCACTCGTGGCTGAGATGGAAGTATTGTGGAACTGAAGTAGAGCCTGAGGAGGCTTCTCTTGATTTAAGGTGGAAAAAATTGCTTTCCTGACAGCCAACAGCGGGGACCCACTCCTGGGAATGTTTAATACTAACATCTCCTTCAGAGAGTCCTTCCTCCTCTTTTCTGGAGGGGCAAGGGGAGACAGGGAGAAAAAACACAGGAAAAAGGAAAAAAAAAAGAAATTTGATTGGATTTCAGTGTGTTAAAGCTGAGCAGGGGTGGTGGCAGTGATGGAACATCCATCCCCACATGAGTCTCCTGAGTCACAGATGTGTCCTGATAAACTCTCATCCATCCTCGTGGCAGCTGAAGGGGGCTTGAGGAGGGTTAGCACTGGGGCAAGGGGAGAAATGCTGATTTTTCCCTGTGGAATGCCCAGAGAGGCTGGAATTGCTGCTTGCACAGCCCCCTCAGAGCTGCTGGGGGCAGAGGGAGAGGGGCTGGAGCAGGGATGCTGCTCATTCTCCTGGGATCAGTGGCAGGGGCACCAGCAGCAGCAGCAAACGCTCTGTGAGGAGTGGGGATGGCACTCTGCTCCTGCAGTGCCCTACACAGTGCCCAGAGCAGCACCCCAAAGAGTTCAGCTCCTCCAAAAACACAAACGTGGCAGCTCTGGGAGGTTTTAAACTGCAGCAGACTGGAAGCAGGGAGTGGGAGTGTGTGAATTTGTCAGGTCTTTTCCCAAAGAATCTTCCATGGTTTAGTTACAAACTCAGTTCCAGTCCATTTGTGCCACATCTGAGTTTTTGTTGTTTTTTTTTTTTTTTTTTTTTTTTATTAAAGCTCTGTCTTAATGCATTTTCTTCACCCTTTTGGAGCTGACAGCCTCTCATGTCTCCTGTTTTGCGGCCTTCGGGGTGAAGTTAAATGCAAATACAATAAAATACAGCTGATATTCCATGTGCCAGGCACTGTGGAATTCAGGGGTCTTACAGGCAAATGAAGTCCTGCATCTGTGAGAAATTTCTTGCACAAAACTTTTATTTTACTCTATTTAATTTGTTTATAAAAGCAACTCCTCAGCGAAGAATCTGTGCCTTCATTTTTGTTCTGCATTGTCCAATTCTTGTCCACATAAATCTGATTTTATCCAGGTGATGTCTGAGTCTAGCCTAAAAGCCAAGGTTTAGCTTTAATTGAAGACCCAGCCTAAAACTAATGGATTAAATGCCTTTTTTAGTTAGAGTTACCGGACCCTGCTCTGTGCTGAGCTACTCCTGGGTGTAACAACTACAGGTTCATCAGTGCTTCAGAACTGGGTGGTGCTTTAAGGGAAAATAGGGGTTCTTTCTGCTTTAAAAAGCGCCTTGCTGGAGTCAGACTGTCCTGTTGGAATGATCTGGAGCTGGAAAGAGCCTGTGTTGCGCAGAGGATCCCTTTTGTTCCCTCTGTGTACTTTTCCTTTGGGAAAGAGCTCAGCAGAGCCGCTCACTTGTGAAATATGTCGGGATGACCTCAGCCGCCTGCATCGGCCCTGGCCGGGACATTCCTGGCTCCGGGGCTGGCTGGGATCAGGCTGGGATGGAGGGGAGCTCTGGGAGGAAGAGGCAGCCCACCCCTGTGGTCTGCTCCCTCACAGGGGCAGCAGGGTGCTGCGTGTCTGAGCGCCACGGATCCGCCTGGAAAACCGGGAATGTCATCTTGGGAAGGGTCCTCCAGCAGATTCGGGGCAGCTGGTTCTTAATGTGGGCGTGGTTTCACTCCAGTTCACATCAAACAATGCCTTTTGTCATGAATATTTGGTGTTTGGGGTGGGCACTTCTGTCCCTCCCTGCTGGAGTAAAAGGAAGAAGCTGCTTCCTCAAAATGGGAAGGGATGGGAGCTTTGTTCAAATGGGAAGGGATGGGAGCTTTGTTCAAATGGGAAGGGATGGGAGCTTTACCCAAATGGGAAAGGATGGGAGCTTTATCCAAGTGGGAAGGGATGGGGGCTCTGTCCAAGTGGGAATGGATGGGAGCTTTATCCAAGTGGAAGGGATGAGAGCTTTACCCAAATGGGAAGGGATGGGAGCTTTACCCAAATGGGAAGGGATGGGAGCTTTGTTCAAATGGGAAGGGATGGGAGCTTTATCCAAATGGGAAGGGATGGGATTTTCCTGTTTGTTTCCAGGAGAGGAGGAGTGGGAGCTGTGCCCTCCAGGCACGGCTCTGTGAGGGGCTGCTCTTCCCAAACCCGATCCAAGGAGCTGAAGTGCCCCTGGAGCTTCCATTCCCACGTTCCTGGCACGGGAAGCTGTGTTTGTGCTGTGTTTCTTTAACGATGCCTTTTCAGCCTGCTCTCTCTCTGTTGTTCCTCCACCCGGGGCACTTTGGGAGCTGCAGGGCACAGGGGATGCACCTGGAGATGATGGTGTGCCTGCAAGCCACCCGTGTGTGTCCCCAGGTGGGAACAGGAGAGAATAAAAACCAGAGTGACCCTGGCAGTGCTGGGTTTCTGCAGGAGCTGCTGGCTGGGGCCAGAGCAGATCTTATTTGCCCAGTGATCCAGGAACTGCCTGTGGGAGCTGCTCTGCTGGGAATTCCAGCCAGGGATCCATGGGGAGCACAGCACCTGCACCCCAAACCAGCCAGGGATCCATGGGGAGCACAGCACCTGCACCCCAACCCCAAACCAGCCAGGGATCAATGGGGAGCACAGCACCTGCACCCCAAACCAGCCAGGGATCCATTTGGGATCACAGCACCTGCACCCCAACCCCAAACCAGCCAGGGATCCATGGGGAGCACAGCACCTGCACCCCAAACCAGCCAGGGATCCATGGGGAGCACAGCACCTGCACCCCAAACCAGCCAGGGATCCATGGGGAGCACAGCACCTGCACCCCAAACCAGCCAGGGATCAATGGGGAGCACAGCACCTGTACCCCAAACCAGCCAGGGATCCATGGGGAGCACAGCACCTGCACCCCAAACCAGCCAGGGATCCATTTGGGATCACAGCACCTGCACCCCAACCCCAAACCAGCCAGGGATCCATTGGGGATCACAGCACCTGCACCCCAAACCAGCCAGGGATCCATTTGGGATCACAGCACACAAGACTGGGACCTGCGCCCCAATCCCAAACCCAGCTCAGGCTCTGCAGTATCCCAGCAGAGGTGAATCATTTGCAGCCCCCCCTGCCAAGGCTGTTCCCAGGTTTTTATCCCATTACTCCTATTATTTTATTGGGGTTTTGCCTTGTGGAATTTAACAGGAACTTTTTGAGCTCCTCGGGCGGGTTGACACAGGGGAGCAGCACTGGGATGGGCACCCCAGCCCAGCCCAGCCCAGCAGAATGGGAAATCCCTGATTGCCAGGGGGTCTGAACTAACACAGGAGTCCCAGGCAGGCAGATCCCAGGATCCCTGAGGCTGGAAAAGCCCTCTCAGACCACTGAGTCCAACCTGTGACCAATGCCCAGCTTGTCACCAGCACAGAGCACCAAGTGCCACATCCAGGCCTGCCTTGGACACCACCAGGGATGGGGACTCCATGAAATCCCATAGTAAATTTCCCAGGTGATGGCAGGAACACCTCAGAGCCAGCTCCAGCCCCCACTGAACAGCTGGGTTTGAGTTTCTCTTTATCAGTTTGATCTCAGTTTTTTTAAAAAAATAATAAAAAAAAAAACCAGAAGGCAACGCAGAACCCAGGTTTGAAAATGAGCAGAGCACAGGAGAGCTTTGAAGGCAGAGACAGAGCTGGGACCACAAAAGGCAAATCTCTCTGATCTTCAGCAGCAGGAAGAGCCTCAGCTGATAGGTTTGGTTGCCCAGAGACAGCAGAAGCTGCCCAGAATTGTGCTGTCAGGACAAGCAGCTGCTTCAACGTGCACCAGGCTCTGCCCAGGAGCCTTGGAGGGATCCCACAGAGTCCCAGACTGGGCTGGGCTGGGAGGGACCCCAAATCCCACCCAGAGCCACCCCTGCCATGGCAGGGACAGCTCCCCCTGTCCCAGCCCCAGTGTCCAGCCTGCCCTGGGGCACTGCCAGGGATCCAGGGGCAGCCACAGCTGCTCTGGGAATTCCATCCCAGCCCCTGCCCACCCTCACAAGGAGGGATTCCTTCCCAGTCTCCCGTCCATCCCTGTGTTACAAAAGTGTGTTCTCCAGGATCACACCTTGCTCCAGGTCCTTCATGGAGTTTCCACCCCCTGCAGTCCCTTCCCTGGCCCATTTCCCAGACCTGTTGCTGAGGGCTGGCCAGGTGTGTCCAGGCTGGGCCCTGCAGCTCCTCGGGGCTTGCTGGGGCTGGAGTCTTCCAGCAGCTCCACAGTTCAGGCTCTGCAGGTTCCTGTGGGTGCCATAAACTGCAGCTTTTCCCTGCACAGCCTGGCTTACAAATTAACTCTGCTGCTGCTCCATGGCTCGGCTGCCCCGGGCGGAAGGAAGCGTGGGCATCACCTGGGCAGCACCTGGGCAGTGCCTGGGCAGCACCTGGGCAGCACCTGGGCAGCACCTGCGCTGTGCTGGGAGGGTCTGTGCTGCTCCTGCTGCTGCAGCTCCATCCCAGCCCTGCATCCCAAGGACTTTCCCTGCTCCCCGTGGGCAGTTCTGCCTTTCCAGAGAGCCCCACTGCCATCCCCAGAGAGCCCTGATGTCCCCCTGGATGCCCCCTGGGTGTCCCCCTAGGTGTCCCCCTGGGTGTCCCCCTAGATGTCCCCCTGGATGTCACCCTGGGTATCCCCCGGATGTCCCCCTGGATGTCATGCTGGATGTCATGCTGGGTGTCCCCCTGGATGTCCCCCTGGATATCCCCCTGGATGTCACCCTAGATGTCACCCTGGGTGTCCCCCTGGATGTCCCCCTGGATATCCCCCTGGATATCCCCCTGGATGTCCCCCTGGGTGTCCCCCTGGGTGTCCCTCTGGGTGTCCCCCTGGGTGTCACCCTGGATATCCCTCTGGATGTCCCCCTGGGTGTCACCCTGGATATCCCCCTGGATGTCCCCCTGGGTGTCCCCCTGGGTGTCCCTCTGGGTGTCCCCCTGGGTGTCCCTCTGGATGTCCCCCTGGGTGTCACCCTGGATATCCCTCTGGGTGTCCCCCTGGGTGTCCCCCTGGGTGTCCCTCTGGATGTCCCCCTGGGTGTCACCCTGGATATCCCTCTGGGTGTCCCCCTGGGTGTCCCCCTGGGTGTCCCCCTGCTCCCTGCTGCACATTGCCCTTAGCCAGACCCCAGGCAGGCCCTGGCTCCCTCCAGCTCTGCCTTCCCTCGCAGCATTTTGGGTTTTTCGGGGCTGAGGCCAAAAGGAGAATCAATCCTGAGCTGGGCCAGGCTTGTCAGCAAGACAGAGCAGGGAGGGGGAGCAGGAGCTGAGCCCCCCCTGCGCTCCAGGGCACGACATGAAAGAGCTGCTCTGAATATGAAATATGTCAAATATGCCCAAATGCGTTTTGTAAAAGACAATGTATTTATGTTTGGGGCTGCTTTGTTTGAAGAATCCATCATGGCCAGGGATAGAAGCCCCAGTTATTTTTGTTTCTGTAAACACAGTGCTTGGACAGACCTTGCCCCCCCCCGTTTGCTCGAGGAGCCACAGCTCTGCCATGCATCCATCAGGACACGTCAGCTCAGCCTCTGCGAGGGCTCTGGGCTGGCAGATGGAGGGAAGTGCTCATCCCCCTTGGAGAGCCTTCCCAGGGCAGGGTGTCCTTCCCAGCATTGATGTGACAGGCTGGGCTCTGCCTGATGTGTTTGGAGCTCCCTGGCTCTGAGCAGGCCCCAAGGAGCAGAGACAGACACAGGCTGGAAACCCTCTGCCCACATTTGGGCACGGCTTTGTCCCGTCCTGGCCGCAGGGGGAGGCCAGAGCCGGGCAGTGCCACCTGGAGCTGTGCCCAGCCCAGGGAGCTGCACGCCTCACCAGCACCCAGGGCTGAGCCCCGTGCAATGCCCAGCCCAGGGGGCTGCACATGCTGGGCTTTGGGCTGGCAGTGCCCTGGCACAGAGCCCAACCACCCCAGGGCATCACCCCGGGATGGGGAATGCTCCAAACCCGCCTGGATGCCAGCCTCCCTCCAGCCCTCCCAGCACAGGCACTGGCGCTCAGAGGGATCTGCAACCTCTGAAGTGCACAACTTCAAACATTCAAACCCAAAGGAAGGGTCTGGGCACCTCTAAAGTGCACAACTTCAAACATTCAAACCAAGGGAACAGTCTGGGGACCTCTAAAGTGCACAACTTTCAACACTTAAACCCAAAGGAAGGGTCTGGGGACAAGGTGGGGATGGGCCAAAGCTTGGGCTCAGTGATCCTGGAGGTCTTTCCAAGGCAGATAACACCGTGGTTCTGTGGCTCCCTGAAGCACTGCTCAGCTGTGGCCCACAGCTGTCCCAAGGGCAGGGCAAGGCCAGCTCTGTGCAGGACACGTCCCCTGGCAGAGTGAACGCCACCAGGGCTCAGCAGCCCGGAGCAGACCCAGCCCCGCTGCCCAGCTCCTCCTCCAGGGCTGTTTACACTGTGACAGCCAAGAACTCCCTGTCCCTGTGTCCCCTGCGCTGTGACAGCCGGGACACGCTGGGTGCCCGCAGCAGGACATGGTGGTGGCAGTGGCAGCTGCCAGGGCTGGCGGGGACAGGCTCCCTCCAGGTGCCACCTTTGCAGGGCTCCTGCTGGAGGTGGCTCTGTCCCACCCTCTGCTGGGGACATCACCTCCAGCAGTGTGACCGTGGCGTGTGCCACTCCGTGTTCAGGGTACAAAGGCACCCCCAGAACAGCAAAAACAACCAAGAGTCAAACCCAGTTAATGCCACGGTTAAAATTTGGGCTTTCCCTAAAGATACAATGGAAAGAAACCCCAGAGCATGAAGATCAGCCCCAGGCTGAATTTGTTCATGTCAGCCCAGCCCAGGCCCTTGGGAGTGGATGGGTAAACGCCGTGCTCAGGGGAGCACACCTCGGCTGATGGAGAGCCCTGTGACCACAGGCAGGGCTCAGTCACCCCACAGGAGCCCCCGGGCACTGCCAGGGACAGGATCCATCCCCAGAGGGCACAGACAGGATCCATCCCCAGGTGCCAGGGACAGGATCCATCCCCAGAGAGCACGGACAGGATCCATCCCCAGAGGGCAGGGACAGGATCCATCCCCAGAGAGCAGGGACAGGATCCATCCCCAGGTGCCAGGGACAGGATCCATCCCCAGAGGGCACAGACAGGATCCATCCCCAGAGGGCAGGGACAGGATCCATCCCCAGAGAGCAGGGACAGGATCCATCCCCAGAGGGCAGGGACAGGATCCATCCCCAGAGAGCAGGGACAGGATCCATCCCCAGGTGCCAGGGACAGGATCCATCCCCAGATGGCACAGCTGCGCTCTGGGTTCGCAGTGCCCACTCCCAGGGCTGCTCAGCTCTCGGGTTTTGGTTGTTAGCTGCTGCCCTGAGATGTGCAGGGTGTCTCTGCTTCAGCCCACATGGCTGAAGAACGAGTCAGAGCTCTTCACTTTTCGGTCCTGAGGTTGTTTATTAATTCTTATCTATAAAATTTTCTTTCTGCCCAGCCGAGATCTGCTCAGCAGGGCAGCCACAGGCACTCTGACTGCCCCCGAGGTGGTGTTGCCCTTTTATACTACAAACTACGTATAAAATATCTACACTTAATTCCCAATCCCTATCACCTATGTTAGACTGTGCACTTCTGCTCTAAACCAACCCCAAAGTGCCAACATCACTGCAGAAGATGAAGGCAGAGAGGAAGAAGAAGAAAGTCTGGACACGCCCAAGTTCCTCCATCTTGTCCCCATAACCCCCATACCAAAAATCCTAAAATCTACATTTTCACCCAGTGATAATTTTATTATTACACTATTTAAATTTCTGTGGCTTTCAGGTCTTCATACAAAGCTGGTAACCTGCTCCAGGGGTCACAATCCAATCCCCAGGTGCTCTGGGCTGTGTGCCAGGGTCTCTGAGCCCCCCGGCAGGGTCCCAGCAGCTCTGGACACCCGGAGGGATGCGCTGAGTTCCGACACTCAGGAATCCCATCCTCGATGGGATGAGGGCTCCCGAGGTGCGGACAGCCCGTCCGTCCGTCAGTCAGTCCGTCCGTCCGTCCCGCACGGGTTTCACAGGGCTGCCCAGCCCCTATGGGATGCTCGCACCCGCAGCGGCTCCCGTCAGCTCGCCCGCGTCAATCCGTGCGAAAGCCGAGCCCATGTCGCTGTTTGTCCCGTTCCCTGGTGGCACAGCCCCCAGCTCCCTGTCGCTGTTTGTCCCGTTCCCTGGTGGCACAGCCCCCAGCTCCCTGTCGCTGTTTGTCCCGTGCCCAGGTGGCACAGCCCCCAATGTCGCTGTTTGTCCCCATTCCCAGGTGGCACAGCCCCCAGTGTCGCCGTTTGTCCCCGTGCCCAGGTGGCACAGCCCCCAATGTCGCCGTTTGTCCCCGTGCCCAGGTGGCACAGCCTCCAATGTCGCCGTTTGTCCCGTTCCCAGGTGGCACAGCCTCCAATGTCGCCGTTTGTCCCGTTCCCTGGTGGCACAGCCCCCAATGTCGCCGTTTGTCCCGTTCCCAGGTGGCACAGCCCCCAGCTCCATGTCGCCGTTTGTCCCGTTCCCCGGTGGCACAGCCCCCAATGTCGCCGTTTGTCCCCATTCCCCGGTGGCACAGTCCCCAGTGTCGCCGTTTGTCCCGGTGTCCCGCAGCCCGGCGCGCTGGCACGGCGCGGTGCCGGGGTGGGAAGGAGGGCTCGGCGCGGTTTCCCGACAATGGCCCGGTTCATGATTCAGCCACCGCGGGCACGCTCACAGCAAACAGCTCCGCAAAGGACACCGCTGTCCCCGCTGTCCCCTGTGTCCCCAGTGTCCCCGGGATTCCCGGTATTCTCAGTGTCCCGGTTTGCCCTGTGCCGCCAGTATCCCCTGTGTCCCCAGTGTCCCCGGTTTCCCCAGTGTCCCCACTATGCCCTGTGTCCCTGGTGTCCTTGCTGTCCCCAGTGCCCCCAGTATCCCCAGTATTCCTAGTGTCCCCAGTGTCCCCTGTGTCCCCAGTGTCCCAGTGTCCCCAGTATCCCCAGTGTCCCAGTGTCCCCACTATCCCCACTATCCCCAGTGTCCCCAGTGTCCCAGTGTCCCAGTGTCCCCACTATCCCCACTATCTCCACTATCCCCACTATCCCCAGTGTCCCCAGTGTCCCCAGTATCCCCAGTATGCCCAGTGTCCCCAGTGTGCCCAGTGTCCCCAGTGTGCCCAGTATCCCCAGTATCCCCAGTGTCCCCAGTGTCCCCTGTGTCCCCAGTGTCCCCAGTGTCCCTGGTGTCCCCAGTATCCCAGTGTCCCCACTGTCCCCACTGTCCCCACTGTCCCAGTGTCCCCGGTGTCCCGCAGGGCTGGCAGCCAGCACTGAGCTGTTTCCCAGTGCTGAGTGCAGAGCAGGTGCTGTGGGACACTGAGCTGTCCCTTCCTTGGCGCTTTTCACCCCAGACAGACACAGTGGAGGTGGCTCTGCACAGCCTCCCGCGGCTCTGGCGGTGGCACTGACGTGTCCCAGCCCCAGCCTGGCTGCTGTGGTGGAGCCAGGGCCAGGCAGGGCATTGGGAATGTGCCTGCACCCGTGGTGACAGTGCCACCCCTGTCACACTGCCCTGCCTGGAGCGTCCCACATGGGCACTGGCACAGCTCAGGGCAGGTGTGGGTGAGCTCAGAAACCTCTGCAGCGCCCTGGGAAATGCAGTTCATGGCTGACAGCACTTGCCCAGTGGCACTGCCCAGTGCTGGGTGGAAGGTCCCCCTCAGGAAGGGTTGGTGTCCCCACGTGTCCCCTCGTGTCCCCTCTGCTCTGTGCTGGGCTCACCAGGCTCACCCCAAGCAGATGCCCCTGGCCAGGAGGGCATTTTAATTCCCATTTTCCACCTGATCCAAAGGACATCAGTTATCCTTGGCTTGTGCCACCTTGGAGTGTAAATCTGGAATTAAATCACTCACTGCTGCTGGCTGTGCTGTGAGTCCCTGATGTTCTCCAGTCATGTTTGCAAACACCAGGGACCAAATCCCCCTCATTTTTACACAAATAATTTTAATTAGCATATTAAAATAGGCGTCTTAACATCACCCTGTCACCTGCCTTCAAGTACATTTACAATGTCCTTTTCCCATCCCTAAACTCTCAGCCTGGGATCCCCAGGGCTGTCCCAGGGCTGTCCCAGGGCTGTCCCAGGGTGTCCCAGGGGTGTCCCGGGGTGTCCAGGCAGGCATTGCACACCGTGGCCATTTCCCTGCCTGCATCCAGACCTGAGCCCTGCCTGTGGCTGTGGCTGTCACATCCAGAGCTGTTCCCCAGTGCTGGGAGTTCTGGGCTCTGTGGGTTTGAAGGAAGAAGGCGGCAGGAGCTCCCCAGCCTCTGGAGCACCAGCTGCTCCCTCCCGACACAACAAGCGTTTAGCAACGCCTGGCACCCCGAGGGCCTTCTCCTTCCCAAAATACCCGCGCTGAGCAACACCCCAGAAATGAGAGCTGCTCTCCCACATCAGAGGGGTTTGTGCAAGCGTGACCCCGGATTTCACAGCAGCACGGGGTGCCCACGGGACATTCCCAAGCTGCTTCCCAGCACTGCCCCTCAGGAGACTCGCCCTGGATCCACACCAGGCACGACCTTTCCCAGAATGGGAGCTGCCACCGTTGGGAAAGGCTGGTGAGAGTGCAAGGGCTGCTTTCCAAGGGCTGATGGTGTTCCAGGGGCTGGCATTCCAAGGGCTGGCATTCCAGGGGCTGGCTGAAATATGGATCTCCTAAGCTCCTGGAGAGCTGTTTCACACCCAAGACAGCCCAGCTACCTTCGATGGCATAAAATCAGCAGGGTGGCTTCTGTGGTAGTGTTGGAAACAAAAAGGTTTTAATAAAAGGCAAAATATCAAAACTCTTTCCCGAGAAAAACCCAGCCAGGTGCAAGAGGTTCTTGCTCCTGGTAAAACACCTCACCAAAGCAATTAGATTCTTTGTTCTCTTCTTTTTCTAGTAAATTGCTCAGGTGGGACTTTTTGGCTCCTGTCCAATTGGCCATCCTTAAGTTTGAGGTGAAGTCCCCCAGGTCCTAAGAGGTGTCTTTTCACCTAATTGAGGAGAGAAACTTCTGGGCTTATTTCCTTTTTGAGGGAACAAAGGATAGTTTTGTCACTCCGTCAACAGGGGGGCACATTCCTGCAGCTGGCATTCCAAGGGCTGCTGCTCCAGGGGCTGGTGTGCCACCAGCAGCAGCACCAAGGGCTTCATTCCCAAAGCCCTTGGGTTTATCCGTGCCCAGCTGTCACCACGTGCTCCCAGAGCCAGCCCGCTGGGGACACCAGAGCTGCAGGGCCACCTTGTCAGAACCCAGCACATCCCTCTGTCTGTCCTGGGTTGCCAGGACCCTGCCAGGGGCTCAGAGACCCTGGCACAGAGCCCAGGACCCCGGTGGGTTTGATTGTGGCCCATGGAAAAAATTACCAACCTTGTATGAGGATCTGCAAGCCACGAAAGTCCAAGTAGAATAATAATTAGTTTGTCACAGAGTGGAAAAATAGATTTTTGAAGTTTTTAGAATGGGGGGTTCAAGGAGGAAGATAAAGGAATCTGGGCACGTCCAGCCTTTCTCCTTCTTCTTTTTCTTGGCCTCCATCCTCTGCTGTGATGGTGGCACTTTGGGATTGGTTTAGAGTAGAAGCTCACTGTGTAACACAGGTGATGGGGATTGGGAAGTTATTGTAAATATTGTACAGGTAGTTTTTAGTATAAAGACATAACACTGCCCAGGGGAGGCAGAGTGCCTGTGTCTGCCCTGCTGAACAGACCTCAGCTGGACAGGAGAAAGAATTTTGTAGATAAGATACAATAAACACCCTTGAGATGGAGAAATGAAGAGCTCTGACTCCTTCTTCAAGCACTGGACTGGGAAAAGAGACTTTCTAACATATCTTGGGGTCACTGTGAGCAGCAGAGATCCCAAGACTTCCCACCGGTTCTCCTCCCTTTTTGTGTCAGGGGCACAGAGCTGCAGCCAGAGCCCCACCAGCTCCCTCCTGGATGTCCCTCAAGCTCCCCAAGCCCTGCTCTGGGGTGAGCTCCGTGGGTGCTGCTGGTCACTGCTGGCCCTGGCAGGGATTTACCTGCGGCAGGTGAGCGCTGCCAGGGGGCCTGGGCACAGCACGGCTGCAGGAGTGACCTGGGGCTCCCTTTGGGCTCTGGTTTGGGCTCGGCTCTGTCAGCTCTGCAGCTGTTTGTGGCTGATCCTCCCGCCTGAGGACACGCTGTTACTGCGGCGCAGGAGCCGTGCTGAAATCCTGGAGAGGTTTCCCAAGATCTGGCAGCCCCAGCAGGGTTGTGCAATGTCGGGGACATCACTCAGTGTCTGTGTCACAGGGAGGGCACGGCTCCCTGCTCCTGCCAGGTGCCCTGGCACATGGAACAAGGTGGGCTCTGTCCAGAACCCACCCAGCCCCAGGGACATCACTCAGTGTCTGTGTCACAGGGAGGGCACGGCTCCCTGCTCCTGCCAGGTGCCCTGGCACACTGAACAAGGTGGGCTCTGCCCAGAACCCACCCAGCCCAGGGACATCACTCAGTGTCTGTCACAGGGAGGGCACGGCTCCCTGCTCCTGCCAGGTGCCCTGGCACACGGAACGAGGTGGGCTCTGCCCAGAACCCACCCAGCCCAGGGACATCACTCAGTGTCTGTCACAGGGAGGGCACGGCTCCCTGCTCCTGCCAGGTGCCCTGGCACACTGAACGAGGTGGGCTCTGCCCAGAACCCACCCAGCCCAGGGACATCACTCAGTGTCTGTCACAGGGAGGGCACGGCTCCCTGCTCCTGCCAGGTGCCCTGGCACACTGAACAAGGTGGGCTCTGCCCAGAACCCACCCAGCCCAGGGACATCACTCAGTGTCTGTCACAGGGAGGGCACAGCTCCCTGCTCCTGCTGGTGTCCTGGCACATGGAACGAGGTGGGCTCTGCCCAGAACCCGCCCAGCCCAGCCCAGACTGTGGCTCTGGGTTAGAAATCTCTGGGGTTTCACTGATTTCCCCTCTCCTGGCAGCCCCTGCAGTCACACGTAGGTCAGTGAGGGGGCCGAGAGCCCCCCATGCCCCGTGGGACGCCCCCTCTGTGCACACCCCGTTGCCCCCAGCCTGGCTCCTGGAGAGCCCCTCACTCACCCCAGACCCACAGGGGAGAGCTGGGGCTGCCCTGGATCCCTGGAATGTCCCAGGCCAGGCTGGGCACTGGGGCTGGGAGCACCTGGGACAGCGGGAGGTGTCGCTGCCACGGCACTGGGTGGGATGTGGGGTCCCTCCCAACCCAAACCAGGATCCCATGATCTTCCACCTTTTGATTTCACTGCTCATTCCCAGGGTTTCCACGCCTCCCCATGGATGGAGCCCTGTGGCAGGGCTCAAGCTGCCTGGAGGGCCCTGCTGGCTCTGGGGTTGGGGTTTGTGATGGGTTTTGAGGGCTGGGGATCACCAGGATCTCTGGGATCCCCGGAGCTGGAGCAGGTCCAGGCACAGGGCAGGGGAGGGGGCAAGGCTGGGCCCCCTGAACCTCCCTTGTGTGTTCTGACCCCACAGAGCTCTGGGACACCCCATAGGGAGCAGTGGGAAGGGGCTGGCTGGGTGATGGGTGCAATCCTGCCTGTCCCTGTCACGTTTCAAGGCCTGGCTTCAGCAGCAGTTCCCGTTTTCTGCGGAATTCCAGCGCCATTCCCAACGCACTGGCTGTCCTGGGAGCTGCTCCTGGCAGGGCCACGGGGACAGCCCAGCCCCAGGGCTGCACCTTGCGCTTCCCAGCGCTGTAAATTAAGCACAAGAGCCACAATTTATTCCTTTTTTGGGAAGCTTGCACGTCTCCTCCAAAACATCCCCGCTGCAAATCCTCCCCCTCCGAAGGCACAGGGGAACCCAGCCCACAGGGGCTGAGCCCGAGGCAGCAGAGGCTCCATTTGTGCTTTGCTCACTATTTATGGGGCTTTTAATTAAGTTTCTAATGTCACTTAATACCCAAGTAAGTTTAATTTCCCTGAGTTCCCAGGGAGGCTGTCCAAGGCAGAGCAGCCCCAGGGCTCCCAGCTGGATCAACAGCCACAAAATGCCCTTCTCTGCCATATCCTGTGGCCACGCTGAAAAAACCTCTGCAAATGAATCATTTTATCCCAATCTCACCTTTTTTCTTGCCTTTTTCCTTTTTCCCCCTCAGTCTCAAGCGTGTGCTGACAGCTGGGTGAGCTCATTCCCGGTTCCACTGCTGGGAGCTGCAGCCATTCCCTGGGAACAGCGCAGAATTCCCTCCCTCCCACGGCACCACGGGCCCAAAGCCACCCAGGGATCCGCTCCAGAGGCTCCATGTGAGGGCAGCTGAGCACCTGGGAGAGCCTGACCTGGCTGAGGCTCACAGGCACCAGATCAGGGCTGGGCCCTCGTGTCAGGACCTCAGCTGAGCACGGGGAGGGTGATCACAGCCTGAAAGGGGAGGGAAAAAACTTTAAAAATAAACATAAAACATAAAAAAGCAGAACATCTACTTCTGCCACAGCGTTGTCCAACTTCCAAGCCTACTTCCAGTTCCGAGCCTTGTTTAAACCCACCCAGTCCTGGGAAAAGGGGAAATGCTGAGCCCTGGAGGGGCATTTTCCAGGGAAGAGAAGAGAAGGGGTGACCCAGACTTCCCATGACAGATGGTGAATCACTGTGATGTCACAGTGATGTCACGGTGATGATATGGTGATGTCACTGTGAATCACTATGGTATCACAATGATGTCACTGTGATGGCACAATGATGTTGTGGTGTTGTTATGATGTCACTGTGATGTCATGATGTTAGTATGATGATGTCACTGTGATCACAGTGTGATGTCATGGTGATGTCACAGTGATTTCTGGTAAAGGCCACTGCAGATGCCCCTTCCAGCACCTCTTCCCAACAGACGCTGGGGTTTGGATTCCATGTTGAATTTCATTTCCATTTGGGTTTGGATTGCAGTTGGGTTTCATTTCCAGTTGGGGTTGGATTCCAGTTTGGGTTTGAATTCCAGTTGGATTTCATTTCCATCTGGGTTTCCTTTCCAGTTGGGCTTGGTTTCCAGTTGGGTTTCATTTCCAGTTGGGCTGGTTTCCAGTTGGGTTTGGTTTCCAGTTGGGTTTGGATTTCAGTTTGGGTTTGGTTTCCAGTTGAATTTCATTTCCATCTGGGTTTCATTTCCATCTGGGTTTCGTTTCCAGTTGTGTTTGGTTTCCATGCTGGATCCGAGCGTCCCCCGGGTTTTGTGGGGCACGACCCAGCCAATGACATTTGATGTCTGTCCCTCCTTTTCCTGCTCTTTCAGGAGGATTTTCCTCCAGGGATTCTGGACAGGGGCTTTGGGAAAAGCTGCCTCTCCCGAGGGCTGGAGCTGCCCCGGGCAGCGCTCGGAGCTCCCGCCTGGAGTGATGCTCCAGGGATGCTCAGTGCTGGGATGGGCCCTGGGACCCTGCCCTGCTCCTGGCAGCCCCACGGGCTCTGGGAGACAGGGCAGGTGGCCGTGGAGGGGAAAGGGATTGGAATGTTTCCCATTCCCAACAGGAAGGGCAACTCAGGGAAATTCAGCCCCTGCTCCGCTGAATTATTCCATGGGCTGGTTTCTGCAGAACACAAATAGCACATTTACCCCCCTAAAGACATTAATAATTCCACAGGCTGGAGTCTGAAAGGTGTTTCTTTTATTCTAAGTGTTTGCAGAGCGAAATTAAACTGCTGTAAGCACTGAAGAAAGGTAATTTATTTTTGTTTCCATTTTCCCTTTCAACATTGGCATTAAATATTAACCGAGGCGTATTTTACCAAGCACATCAATTCATTTCCTGTGGGGGCAGAACCAAAGAGCCTCCACGGGAGCTCTGCTGGCTTTAATGAAACTCTGCATTAATCAGAGCAGTGGAGCAGCCCCTGGGCAGTGACCCTGGGTGGGAAGAGCCCCCCAGCACCTGGATTTCCATGGGGCTGCTCTCCTGCCCCCTCAGATCCCCCTTCAGCAGCCTCTGCTGAGGTGAGCTGCTGCAGCCTGGGCTTTGAGGGGACACGAGGGGCACACGAGCCACTCCTGTGCTCCTTGGGGTCAGCCCCATGTGGGCACCGACCCCACAAACCCCCTGAGCCCTCGGGGTCTCAGGTTTTGGTTGTTAATTGCTGCCCCGATGTCTCTGCTTTGGCCCATGTGTCTGAAGAACGAGTCAGAGCTCTTCACTTTTCAGTCCTGAGGTTGTTTATTATTTCTTATCTATAAAATTTTCTTCCTGCCCAGCCGAGGTCAGCTCAGCAGGACAGCCACAGGCACTCTGACCGCCCCCAAGGCGGTGTTGTCCTTTTATACTACAAACTACTACAAATTATATCATATTTACACTTAATTCCCAATCCCTATCACCTATGTTAGACAGTGCACTTCTACTCTAAACCAATCCCAAAGTGCCAACATTGCTGCAGAAGATGAAGGTAGAGAGGAAGAAGAAGAAGAAATGCCCAAGTCCCTCCATCTTGTCCCCAAAATTCTTATTCTAAAAACCCCAAAATCTACATTTTCACCCAGTGATAATTTTATTATTACACTACTTAAACTTCTGTGGCTTTCAGGTCTTCATACAAAGCTGGCAATTTGCTCCAGGGGCCACAATCAAACCCACAGGTGCTCTGGGCTGTGTGCCAGGGTCTCTGAGCCCCCCGGCAGGGTCCCAGCAGCTCTGGACACCCAGAGGGATGCGCTGAGTTCCGACAGGGACCGACCCCACAAACCCCCTGAGCCCTCAGGGCTGAGCCCTCACCGTGCCCGGGCAGAGCTCAGCCCAGCCAGGCTGCCCCCAAACCCTGCTCTGTTCCTGCTCTTGGGCTCAGAGCTGGGCAGGGAGAGAAGGAGCAGACCTGGAGCCTCCCTCAGGGGCATTGGGGTGGCTTTGTGCCCCCTCAGCAGGAATTGAGCCCTGAAGGGACAATGTCCCTTCCCAAACGACAGCACAGCCTCCGGGGGTGTGCAGATGGGGAACAGGAGAGAAATCATCATTGTTTTTAGAACAAGCCACAGGAAAGGAAGAACCTGTGAATTCACAGAGTTAATAAGGCTGGAAAAGCTCTCCAAGAGCATCAAAGCCAACCTGTGACCCAGCCTTGTCACCAGCCCAGAGCTCTGAGTGCCACGGCAGTGCCCCATTCCTGTTCCCATCTGGGTTTTATCTGTAACACATCTGTACATTTCCACACTTCCCAGGGAATACTGAAGGCTGGGCTTGGTGATCCCTGTGGATCCTTTCCAGCTCGGGCTATTCTGCCATTCTGTGACTCCCCTGGTTCCAGCTGTGCTGTTTTCTTCCAGGCTGGATTGTTAACCCAAAGCATGAACAGCAGCATCCCCAAACAGCAACAACAGCAAAAGCAGTGTTCCGTCTGTCAGGCTTTCTTTCAACCTTCCACAGGGCTGTGAAAGCACAGAACAGTTTGGGCTGGAAGGGACCTTTGGGGTTCCTCTAATCCACACCCCAAAATAGATCAAAAGAGGGTGGAGGTTGGTTTTGCTTTCCCAGCAGAAATGCACGTGGCCTGTCTGTCATTAACTTATTCTTTAAACTACTGTTTTTCTTGCAAAAAGCCCTGACTCAGAGTGCTCTTGAACACTTCCCCTGTTCAAAATAGCCACCACAGTTCTTTGAAACAAACCAACCCTCCAGCCACTTCCTTCCCTCTGGGGTGAAAGCTGCTGGAGCAGGGCTGTCGGTCCCTCGTGGTGCTCAGGGACTGCTCCTGGCTGCAAACCCAGGATTTGGGCTGCTGGAGCCCCAGGGAGCAGCTGCTGAGGCTGCTGTGGCTGTGCCAGCCCCAAACTCAGAATTTGGGCTGCTGGAGCCCCAGGGAGCAGCTGCTGAGGGTGCTGTGGCTGTGCCAGCCCCAAACCCAGGATTTGGGCTGCTGGAGCTCCAGGGAGCAGCTGCTGAGGGTGCTGTGGCTGTGCCAGCCCCAAACTCAGGATTTGGGCTGCTGGAGCCCCAGGGAGCAGCTGCTGAGGCTGCTGTGGCTGTGCCAGCCTGGCCCCCACCCCTGCAGCTCCCCCAGGGATGGAAACAAAGGGATTGAGGCAATTCCAGGTGCAGCTTGGCTTCCAGCAGTTCATCCCTCCCTCTGCTCAGCAGCACTTCAACCTGGGGGCAGCAGCAGCAGGCAGTGCTCCCCCACATCCTGCCGTGACTGCCATTTATTCCTCTGCCGTGTTTATTTATTGATCCTTTGGCAGCAGCAGTTGCCATGGCACCAAACAGCAGCCGTGCCAGGGCCCTGCCTGGTTCGTAAGCACCAATTATGGCCGAGCAGCTCAGGGCTCTCCATCTGCATCATCCCGTCCTCCTTCTCCCCCACGTTCCCTCTCTCAGCTGCGGCCCTGGCGCTGTCCCCAGGTGCCAAAGGACAGTGTCAGTGTGAGGGGATGTCCCAGGGTCCCTCAGGCACAGGAATGTGCTGAGGGGGCACATGTCCCTCCTGGCCAGCACTGAGCCCAAAACAGCAGCAAAAACCACCCTGGTGTTGGTGTCCATGCCCAAGGTCCCACGAACATCCCCTGCCCTGCCCTTTGCACCTCAGAGCTCTGGGGATGGCCTGATCTAAACCCAGCCTGATTTAAACCTGGCCTGGTCTAAACCTGGCCTGGTCTAAACCTGGCCTGGTGTAAACCCAGCCTGAGGTAAACCCAGCCTGATCTAAACCCGGTCTGATCTAAACCCGGCCTGATTTAAACCTGGCCTGGTCTAAACCTGGCCTGTGTAAACCCAGCCTGGTGTGAACCTGGCCTGGTGTAAACCCGGCCTAATTTCAACCCGTCCTGATCTAAGCCCAGCCTGATCTAAACCCGGCCTGATCTAAACCCGGCCTGATTTAAACCTGGCCTGGTCTAAACCCAGCCTGGTCTAAACCCAGCCTGGTCTAAACCCAGCCTGGTGTAAACTCGGCCTGATCTAAACCCAGCCTGATTTAAACCCGGCCTGATTTAAACCCCGCCTGATTTAAACCTAGCCTGGTGTAAACCCAGCCTGATATAAACCCAGCCTGATGTAAACCCAGCCTGATTTAAACCCAGCCTGATTTAAACCCAGCCTGATTTAAACCCGGCCTGGTGTAAACCCGGCCTGATTTAAACCCAGCCTGATGTAAACCCAGCCTGATTTAAACCCAGCCTGATTTAAACCCGGCCTGATTTAAACCCGGCCTGATTTAAACCTGGCCTGATCTAAACCCAGCCTGATTTAAACCCGGCCTGATTTAAACCCAGCCTGATTTAAACCTGGCCTGATCTAAACCCAGCCTGATTTAAACCCGGCCTGATTTAAACCCGGCCTGGTGTAAACCCAGCCACCGGAGCTGTCTGTGGGGTTCACTCCAGCCTGGGAGTTGTGGCTCTGGTTTTGGGCGGTGCAGGATGGAGGAGCCGAGAGGAGCTTGCAGGCATGGCAGGGGTTGGAAATCTGCTCCAGAGCCGGGTTCTGGGCACGTTCCCCAGGGCTCACAGCGCCAGGAGATTGTTTCTGTCCCTGCAAACCAGCAGCAGCGTTTGGCTCTGCAGGGCCTGTGCGCAGCGCCGGGGATGGAAAGCAGCAGAGGAAGTTGTTTCAAATAAATAAATAAAAAGCAAACAGGAGCTTTTCCCCTGCTGGGGAGCCAGGTTTGGCTCTCCTGGATGTCCTGCCAAGATACACAAACCGTGACAGCCCCGGGAGTGCAGGAGCCCCAGCACCCTGAGCTCGGGGGGCCTCAGTGCCACAGAGCAGGGGACACCCCTGGGCTGTGGCAGGGTGGGTCACACTGCGGGGCACATCTGGGCCTCTCCCTGGCACATCTGGGGCCCTCGTGGCATATCTGGAGTCATCCCTGGCACATCTGGGGCTCAGGTGCCAGGAGCCAGCCCAGGGGAAGCCCCGGGGTGCCAGGGGGTGCCAGGGCCGTGTCCCTGTGCAGAGGGGACTGTCCTGCTGCTGCGGGCCGGGCACGGGGCTGGCACAGCCCTGGCAGGAGCAGGAGCAGGGTCTGGGGGCTCTGAGGTGCCCAGGGCTGTGTGTGCCAGGAGGGAGCAGAGCTGGGCAGCACCAGCCCAGCCCAGCCAGGAGGGGACATCACCCCATTGCTGTCCCATCCTTGTGCCCCTGCCCTGAGCCCCTCTGCCTGCAGAGCCCTGCCCTGGCTGCCCAGGAGGGTGCAGAGAGGGGCTGGGGGTCCCCAAGGGCAGGGGACAGCAGCAGCAGCACTCGGGGCCTCCTGGCTCCTCTGGGTTTATTTCTGTTCCTCAGTTTGTTTGGCAGTTCCTATCTATGTGGAGCCTGTGTGCCAATTTTCCTCTGCAGGGTGCAGATTTTCCAGCAGATTTTCCATTCCCAGCTGTTTCCTGGGGGCTCAGCACACAAGACCCAAGAGGTTAAAGCTGAACGTGTTGGGAGGAAATACAACATTCTCCCACAGAGAGAGAACAGGAGGCTTCAGAGAGCCACAGGATCGGGGAGGGAGCTTGGAAAAAGTTGGGAAAGACCTCCAGGACCATGGAGTGCAGCCTTGCAGTGAAAGGGGAAGTGTTTTGCTGAGCCTGGTGACATGAGGCAGTCGGGACATGGGGCTGGGTGTAGGAATGACGGGGGTAGGATGGTCAGGATGGATGGAGAGCAGAGATCTCTGAGCCAGGGCTGGAATTTGGGGTTCATTGCACAGGGCCTGGGTGCAGGGCCCTGCTGGGAGCTGCAGGCACAGCTCAGAGCAGGACTGAGAGAGGAGAGGGGAGAGAGGATGAGAGGGTGAGAGAGCAAAAGGGTAAGAGCATAAATGGGGTAAGAGAATAAACAGGGTAAGAGACAAGGGCTAAGAGAGCGAAGTTCCCGTTCCAATACAATAAATCATCTTCTGTGTTGAATATTCTGATTCTCACTACCCAATCTAGTACAAGATACAAATCCTACAGCATTTACATACAGCCTATAAGAATCATTACATTTCCATCCTGTGTTACATTTTAAACCCTAAAAACTCCTCTTTGGCCCCTTCTGCCAAGCTGTAGGGTCTGCTCTGACCCTTGGGCCTGTCTGCAAGCAGAGGGTGTTGTTCCATCCAAAGGGGATCACCTTCAGCAGCCACACCATTGTTTTCCAGTTGTTCAGTGACTGAGGGATCTCAAAGCTTGCTTTCATTTCAATCTCACTTATAGTTTCCATATTCTCAAAATCTTTTGGGCTGCCCCATCCCTGGCACTGTCCCTGGCCATCCCCAGAGTGTCCCCAGCCGAGGGTGGCATCTCCAGCCAAGGCTGAGCTCATCCCCGTCCCTCTGCAGCTCCCAAAGCTGGGACAGCCACGGAGATGAATTCCCCTCACAATGGACCAGCGAGGAAAAAAACACCTCCTGGGCCTGGAGGAGGAATTTCCATGTGCACAAGTTTTCCAGATAAAAAGGACAGGGATTTGTTAACATGTGTCATTTCTCTCTGTGGTTGTATTTCACAGAGGAAAGCTTTCAAAACAGCTCTGACTTTTATTAGAGGACACACGTAAAGAACTTTTTTTAATTTTTTAATTTTTTTTAAATGAATCAGCTGTTCCATCTCCCTTGAGTCCAGATCCTGAGAAGCATAAATCCTGCAGAAACGCCTTTGGGAACCAAGAACTGAGGACGGATTTGTAGCGGTTGGAAAATTTCAATCCTGGATGTTCAGGCTGCTCCGTGCTGGCAAGGACGTCAGGAGGGCTCTGAGCAGGGAGCCCTGGGGCGCCCAGGGGTGCCCAGCTGCTCCCCAAGGACAGGGACTGCAGAATGTCCAGCCTGGAGCTCTGAGGGGGAGCCCTGGGAAGAGTCAGACATCCCGGGATCATCTGAGCTGGTGCGGGATAGAGCATTCCCTGTGCTGGGGGCAGGCTGGAGCTGCAGCCCCCCAGTCCCTCAGGGAATGTCCTCACTCCTGTCACCCTCTCTGGGGACATTTGCAGAGCTCCCCTTGCAAACCCTGTGGGTTTGGTGCTGTTCCCCTGCCCCTCACCCTTCAGACAAAGACTTTGGGGTTGAGGTTTTGCAAGGCAAGGTGACCCCAACTCCAGCCCCTTCCCAGCTGCCACCACCCTGACCCAGAGCCTGATTCCCAAAGCAGGGAATGTTCCCAGTTTGGAATGGGGCCCTGGTTCCTTCCTGGGCAGAGCATCCTGCTGGGTGCCACACGGGGCCACCAACACCCTCACCGAGTCCAATCCGAACTCCTGTCCCCATCCCGGCTCCAGAATCCCGGCTCAAAATCCCCATCCCAGTCCCACATCCCGGCTCAGAATCCCCATCCCCATCCCAGTCCCACATCCCGGCTCAAAATCCCATCCCCATCCCAGTCCCACATCCCGGCTCAAACTCCCATCCCCATCCCAGTCCCACATCCTGGCTCAGAATCCCATCCTAGTCCCACATCCCAGCTCAGAATCCCCATCCCAGTCCTGCATCCCAGCTCCAGAATCCCAGTTCCCATCCCCGCACATCCCAGCCCAGCAAACACGCCGGGGCTCTGATTTATTTTGTCTGCTCACATTTCCTTGGGAACTGGGAAGAGGCTGTGGCAGCAGGAGGGTTTGTCCTGCTCAGGAGCTGCCACAGCTGCGGCCAGAAAATACCCCATCCCATCCCATCCCATCCCCAGCTCCCATCCCATCCCCAGCTCCCATCCCATCCCCAGCTCCCATCCCATCCCATCCCCAGCTCCCATCCCATCCCATCCCATCCCCAGCTCCCATCCCATCCCATCCCATCCCCAGCTCCCATCCCATCCCATCCCATCCCATCCCATCCCATCCCATCCCATCCCCAGCTCCCATCCCCAGCTCATCCCATCCCCAGCTCATCCCACAAGCCCAGAGTTCGGGTTATTGAATTGCATCCTTAACGACCCAGTCTGCAGGGGTTTGTTTTAAAGAGCAATTTGAAACCAGAGGAGAAGACAAATTACAGGGCCTGGGCTGCGGCCTGGCAGGGAGGGAGCCGGGAGAGGGATCCAAGCCTGGATCCAGGAGGTTCCTGGCACTTAGGGGGCACAGAGGGGCAGGGACAGCCCTGCCAGAGGGCACCAGGGCCACCGGTGCTACCAGGGGTGTCCTGACCCTCGGGGCATCATCCCAGTGCCCCCAGCCCTGTCCTGGGGGCTCGCAGCCCACTCCCAAAACCCCTCATCAAGTGCTGCTCATTACAGAAACCCCCAAAACCCCTCATCATGTGCTGCTCATTACAGAAACCCCAAAACCCCTCATCGTGTGCTCCTCATTAAGAGAAACCCCAAAACCCCTCATCGTGTGCTGCTCATTACAGAAACCCCCAAAACCCCTCATCGTGTGCTGCTCATTAATGAGGATCACCTGGGATGAGGATCACCCTTAATGAGAATCATCTGGGATGAGGATCACCCTTAATGAGGCTCACCCCTAATTAGAATCACCTGATAAGGATCACCCTTAATGAGAATCACCTGGGATGAGACTCACCCCTAATAAGACTCACCTGTGATGAGTATCACCTTAAATGAGGTTCACCCTTAATGAGGTTCCCCCTTAATGAGGCTCCCGGCCACACCTACGAGGCTCCTTCCCTTTGTTAAACAAATTCAGCTGCGGGGGTGCCAATATTTGCTCAGTATTGATAAAATAAACACCCTGAAGTGGAAACTGCATTACTGCAAGTGCTTGATGGACATATTTTAATTAAAAAAAAAAAAAACCAACAAAAAAACCTTAAATCAGTCCAGACGAGGCTCTGGAGCCAGGCTGGGACACCTGGGGGGGCTCACCTGGAGAGGAGAAGGATCCAGGGAGAGCTCAGAGCCCCTGGCAGGGCCTGAAGGGGCTCCAGGAGAGCTGCAGAGGGACTGGGGACAAGGGATGGAGGGACAGGACACAGGGAATGGCTCCCAGTGCCAGGGGCAGGGATGGATGGGAGATTGGGAATTGGGAATTGTTCCTGGGAGGGTGGGCAGGGGCTGGGATGGAATTCCCAGAGCAGCTGTGGCTGCCCCTGGATCTCTGGCAGTGCCCAAGGCCAGGCTGGACAGGGCTGGGAGCACCTGGGACAGTGGGAGGTGTCCCTGCCATGGCAGGGGAATGGGATGAGCTTTAGGGAGTGTTTTTCAGGGGAATGGAAATGATATAAATTAGAGATGTGAAACAGCTCTTTAAGCAGGGAATTTGATGAATAACAGCTCCTTGGAGCAGTGGAACAGCAGGAATTCAGGGTAGAGCAAATTCTTTCCTGTGGAGGGGAGGTGCAGTGGAGGGGAGGTGCAGTGGGGGATGAAAACCAGGGAAAAACACAGCATCAAACACTCCCAGGCACAGGGGGGATTTCAGGGTGTCTGTGCAGGGCAGGGGTTGGATCAGGGATCCCTGGGGGTCCCTTCCACCAGGACATTCCACGATGCTGGGATCAAACAGCCTGAGCCACAACATCCATCAGTGCAGGATGACACCTCCAAACCTCGCCCTTTAATCCCTGCCTCTGAGCCAGGCCTGGCCAAGCTGGGATTGAATTCATGGCTTGGCCTGGCCAGCCCCGGGAGCCCGGAATTCCTGAGCAGCTCCCCCTGGATTTGGGGCACACGCCGTCCCAGTGAGCGGCGTCATCCCAGCTGGGAGACGTGAGCACAAGTGGGCAGCCCATAAATATCCATTATTGCTCCCTGGCACACAGAAACGCCTGCAGGAACATACAGTGGCCCTCAGCAGGAGAGGAGGAGCCCTGAGGAGCTCTGAGGAGCACAGGAATTATTTGGGGCACGGCAGGAATGTCTCTCCCCTTATTCCACCTCTTCTATCCTTCTCCTGGTCTTTAGGATCCTTCAGATATGAGAGCTTGTGTTGGAAAGCAGAGGAATTTCCAGCCCAGGCACAGGGAAAGGTCAGCAGGCTGCTGGGTGGGATCAGCCATGGAGCTGGATTCCCGTGGATTTGGGTTATCAGGGACCTCATTCCGGCATCTCCTCTGCTTCCAAACAAGGCCTGGAGAAAGCAGAGCATGGCGCCCACAATCCCATCCCATCCGGGCTTCCCAGCTCAGGATTCCTGCCTATGGGACCTCCCTGCCCCAGCACAGGGCTGGGGGACAGTGGCACCGTGGGGGACACTTCTGGCAGTGTCCAGTGGTGGTGGCAGGAGAGCTGATCCCCCCAACCCCACACACAGAGGGGCTCAGGCTGCAGAGCAACACCCGCACCCTAAAGCCTCACGTGGCCTTTGGGGACCCTCAGCAGAGCAGGGACCACCTGGGGCAGGTCTGGGCACCCACATGGGGCAGGTCTGGGGACCCACATGGGGCAGGTTTGGGCATCCACATGGGGCAGGTCTGGGCACCCACATGGGGCAGGTCTGGGGGCCCACATGGGGCAGGTTTGGGGTACCCAGTGGGGCAGGTTTGGGCACCCACATGGGGCAGGTTTGGGGTACCCACATGGGGCAGGTTTGGGCACCCACATGGGGCAGGTTTGGGCACCCAGTGGAGCAGGTTTGGGGCACCCAGTGGGGCAGGTTTGGGCATCCACATGGGGCAGGTTTGGGGTACCCACATGGGGCAGGTTTGGGAACCCACATGGGGCAGATTTGGGGCACCCACATGGGGCAGGTTTGGGGCACCCAGTGGGGCAGGTTTGGGCACCAGTGGGGCAGGTTTGGGGCACCCAGTGGGGCAGGTTTGGGGACCAGTGGGGCAGGTTTGGGGATCCATGTGGCAAGGGCACCTTCCATAGCTCCAGTGACATTTGCATGAATTACTCTGGAGGTTTTTGACAGAGAAAAGATGCAGAAAAGCAGAGTTAAGTCTTTCTCCTGTCGCAAATCTGCCCATGGGAGCGGGAACATCCTGTCTGCACTATTATGAGATAATAATGGCATTAAACAGGACATAATTATGGCCTCATTAGTTATGGCCCTACACATTTATTTGGGGGGTTAAATCTCTCTATTCAGACCACAGACTCGACCTGGCCTAAAAATCCCAACGAAATTAAAAAGTTTTCCCTTTAAGTAAAGTCTAGGAGTTCACAAAATCCATGGGTAACCAAACAAGCACAATTCCTGCTGGGATTTCAGTGCCAGGGCTGTGGCACTTTCCTCCTGGCCACACGTGACACGGAATCAGGGGATGGTTTGGGTGGAAGGGACCTCAGAGGTCCCCGTGCAGGTCCCTGCAGTCCCTCCCCTGCAATGGCATCTCTCAAATGTTATTTATGTCGTGCTCTGGCTTTTTTTAATAAAGGAGGAAAACTTCCCTCCCCTCCCTTCCTCCTCATTTATTACAGGCATTAAGTTAAACATGGTTTCCTCTTAAGCTCGACCTAATCCAATTAATATTAATATTGCCCTGAGCCAGGCTGATCTCATTAGTGTCGATATTTAATATCTTTGCTGCGAGTTGTGCTGAAAATGAGTTTCTTGCTTTTCAGAGCCTCTGGAAAGAAGGAGCAGCGTTTTCTTCCATCCAGGAACGAGGATGGGATGGGAAAAGGAGCAGCCTGGGGCAGGGGGTGCTGGACCCAGCGGCTCCTCTGCACCCCGGCCAGGAAAAGTGCTGGGAATGAGACCTGGGGGCTTCGGCCAAGGAGGAACTGCCGGGATAAAGAGTGCATCCTCCCGGGGCATCGCCAGAACTGG
Organism: Calcarius lapponicus; assembly: GCA_039654755.1. Taxonomy (NCBI): domain Eukaryota; kingdom Metazoa; phylum Chordata; class Aves; order Passeriformes; family Fringillidae; genus Calcarius; species Calcarius lapponicus. Next base: position 32,291,120 of record CM077471.1, on the reverse strand, counting down.
GGCATCCTCCTGGGGCATCCTCCCGGGGCATTGCCAGAACTGGGGCATCCTCCTGGGGCATCCTCCCGGGGCATCGCCAGAACTGGGGCATCCTCCCGGGGCATCGCCAGAACTGGGGCATCCTCCTGGGGCATCCTCCCGGGGCATCGCCAGAACTGGGGCATCCTCCCGGGGCATCGCCAGAACTGTGTCCCCAGCCAGAGGAGCCCCCTGGGGACACCGGTGTGACACCAGCGCTGCTGGCTCTCCCGCAGCTCCTCCTGCTCCCGAGGGTCGCCCTGATTTTTTAAGTTTTTCTAAGCGTTCTGATGTTTACATTCTTGTAGCGAACTTTCTCACACACTTTCTGTAAATAACTCATTGTTTTACATCCTTTTCTGGAGGAGGAGAAATCTGATGGGCTGTTGGTTTGTGCAGTGTCATTGGAGAGGTGGCACTGTCACCTCCAATCCACTGTCACTTTTGGAGATCTATAAATGTTGGAGTCAGAAAATAAACTTCCTTTTTCTTCACCTTGAGAGCAGCGGTGTGTGCGCTCGTGTGTGTGTGTCCTACAGTGGAGGGATGCTCTGGGTGCGGCTCATTAAGGGGGAGATGACTCATTAACGAGGGGCACGGCTCATTAACACACGCCAAAGGTCGGGGATTCCGTTTATTCCGTTTATTCCGTTTATTCCGTGCTGGCCAGCTGTGCGGTCCGCAGGGACCCGAGCTCTGTGCCCAGATTAATTTCCTGGATTAAACCCAGGAAATGCGGGATTCCTGCAGGCTGCTGTCCCGCAGCACGAGGGGCTCGGCAGAGCTGCACAAGCGCTTTCAGCCCTGCTTGTGTCCTCTGCTCCCCTTCCCTTCCCTTGGAGCAGCTGCCGGGGTCAGGGACAGGGTTTGGAGCAGAATCACCCCAGACTGTGGTTGCAGCAATAGCAGCCAGTGAAACGGATCGCTGCTATTCAGAACAAAATTCCGTTTTTGTTTTGGATCCAGCGGCAAATAATTGGGACCCATGGAATGCCATAAAGCCATAGAATGTGTGAGTCGGGAAGGACCTTAAAGAACAACATGATCCTACCCAAACCATTCCATCATTTACAAATAATTTCCTTTCATGTGCAGGGCCTGTGGAGATGATGCAATGAAAACTGCCCCGGTTCCAGCCCCAGGGCTCAGCGTTAGATGTGTTCATCCTCCTCCTCCCAAACCACAAAATGAATCTTTCCTTGCCATGACCTCCTGGTTGAGCCAGGCTGCTTTAGTTCACCTCTGCCCCCTCCCACCACGCCCTGGCTGGTGCCCAGAGCAGCCCTGGTGTAGCACAGACAGCTCCATCAGCGCTGGCAGGAGCAGCAGCACCTCCCACCTTGGCCCTGCTCGCCTCTGCAAACCCATTTTTAGGGAATTAATGCTGTGTCTCAGCCCCCCAGAACAGTCACACGTGGGACAACCCCACCTGAGCCCGGGGCAATAATCAGGGGGTTTGTTTGTGCTTTTCATAAAATGGCCGGGTTTGGATTGGGAGGGACCTCAAAGCCACCAGTGCCACCCCTGCCATGGCAGGGACACCTCCCACTGTCTCAGGTGCTCCCGCCCCAGTGCCCAGCCTGCCTGGGGGCACTGCCAGGGATCCAGGGGCAGCCACAGCTGCTCTGGACACCCTGTGCCAGGGCTGCCCACCCTGCCAGGGAGGAATTCCTGCCCAGTGTCCCATCCATCCGATACCTGCCCACGGTAAGCCCCAGCACCTGGATGACATCCTGAGACTCCCGGGGCCACTTGTGGAACTCGCCCAGGTCCCTGAGGTGCCAAAACAGAGCTGGCAGCGGTGGGATTCGAACCCACGCCCCCGCAGGGACTGGAGCCTTAATCCAGCGCCTTAGACCGCTCGCCACACTACCTTGGCACAGCGCTCCCTGGGAACGGGATTGGACGCGGGATCCGCCCCTGGGCACGGCACCCTGCCATCCCGGCCGCCTTCTCCTGCTGCACTCACAAAGTCTGCCCTTCCTTCCAGTGTGGGATTGGTGCTCTGCCACCCCCTTCCCTTCCCTTCCCTTCCCTTCCCTTCCTTCCCTTCCCTTCCCTTCCCTTCCCTTCCCTTCCCTTCCCTTCCCTTCCCTTCCCTTCCCTTCCCTTCCCTTCCCTTCCCCGTTATCCCTCGCTCCCAGCTCCCCCACACTCACCCCTCCATCTCTTTTCTGAGGACAGCCCCTCCATCCCGTCGGGAACAAGACCAGGATCCAATTTTCCTGTTGGATTTGTGCCCTCCCCGCCGTGCTGTGTCCCAGCCGTGCAGAGGGTCCAGGGGCTGGGGTGCCAGTGCCAGTGCCAGTGCCAGCACTGCTGCTCAGTGGCTGTATGGCCCACAGATCCCCCAGTGCCACTCTGGATCAGGGAAGGTGCCAAACCCTGCAGGAAACCTCCTGCCCAGCGCCAGGAGCCAGACCCAGGGAAGTTCTGGAGTCACGTAAATATTTTTGTTCCACGGTTAAACACAGCCACTCTCTCCTTCCTCAGCACGGCGATAAAAGCACATTTCAATAAACAGGGCTTCAAAGAGATGTTTGCACTTGGCTCCTCTTCCAGCCTTTTTCATTCACTGGAACAGCTCCTGGCTGTAGGAACTGCAGGTGACCCCCCAGCTCCCTCTGGAAACTCGGCAGCTTCTCCCAAATCTTCCCATTCCCAGACATGTTCTGATTTAAACCATAAAATAACCACTGATAAAAAAGGAGATTTGTCTGTAATTCCTTGCTCCATGGGTTTTTTGATCCATGTTGCTCCAGTCCTAGGAGACCCTAGACCCAAATCCTGGGATGGATCCCTGTTGCCCTGATTTTTTAAGATTTAGCCTTCTGATGTTTACATTCTTGTAACGAAATTTCTCACACCCTTTCTGTAAATAACTTATTGTTTTGCATTCTTTTATGGAAGAAAAGAAATCTGATGGGCTGTTGGCTTGTCCAGTGTCATTGGAGAGGTGGCACTGTCAGCCTCCAATCCACTGGCACTTTTGGAAATCTGTAAATGTTGGAGTCAGAAAATAAACATCCCCCTTTTTACCTCGAGAGCAGCAGTGTGAGCACATTGTGTTATTTTGTGTCCTAGAGTGACAGATCCCTGTCAGGGATCCCCTGCAGAGTTGATGAAACTCCAGGAGCAAATGGGTTATTTGAGAATAACTGGATTTTCATTAAGGGGACACACAAACGGCTGCAGATTCCTGAAAGTCGATTTATTTCCAGCCAGCAGCTGTCAAACCATTCCCAAATAAATTCCAGCCCCACGGAAGTTTCCCAGCTCCATTTGGGAACCCGTGGATCTGGGGACCCTGATCTGCCCCAGGAGAGCTGGGAAAGTGCTGGATTTGAGGCATTTTGCACCTCATTGTGTGGCAGGCATTGGGAAACCTTCCCAATAAACATCCTGCAGCGCTGGGGAGGTTTGGAATTAAACCCCAAACCACTTTAATAAATCCAATGGGATTATTTCAATTAAAAAGTGATTACAACAGCCCTTATTTTCTTATTAAGGCATTTAAGTAGCCCCTATTAAAAGATTAGAAGATATTGAGCCTTTGTAGGGCTCTCAAAAACACTGTTTGAAATATCCCTGGTTAAAATTATTGCTGTTTAAATACTTCTGCCTAAAAACCACATTATTAAAATTGGACATCCCTGTCCAAATTTGGGACAGCAGCTTTGAGAAGGTCTGAGACCTCCTTAGGGATCACCCATGGCCATAGAAAACCCACCTGGGTTTGTAGAAAATGTTTTTATTCCCCTGAACCAGAAGAAAAACCCCTTCAATATTCCCTGATCTGCTCATCCTCGTGTTCTCCAGCAGCCCAGCCCAGGGCCAGGAGCTGCCAAGAGCAAATAATTCCCATTTCCATAGATGAGGAGATGAATCATTCCTGGTATTTTTAGCAGGTCATTAAGGGCTGGCAGGGATATTTGCAAACTGACTAGTGAGGGTTTGCATTGGTGAGAGCACAACCTCGGAGAGAAAACATCAACGGGGAGTCAGAACAGAGGGAGTGGGAGGACTGGGAACTGCATCTCCAACTCTGCAACTGACAGGGAGGGATGGGATAGATGGGGTTTGTGGGAGCCTGGGCCCCACTCCACTGAAACACGGGGTAGGATTTGCCCCACCCCATGGATAATGTGGGAATCCCAGCCCATGGATATTCACACGCCCTGGGGAGGGATGCGGCAGGCACTGGGACAGCTGGGCCCGTGGGCTTGGATGGAAAGGGAATTTTCCTGCTGCTCCGGGAGCAGGGGAGTTCCTTGGGAGTTCAGAGGAGCATCAGGGCATCTCAGGGGAGTCATGGAATGGGTTGGGAGGGACCTGACATCCCACCCAGTGCCAGCCTGCCATGGTAGGGACACCTCCCACTGTCCCAGGCTGCCCCAATGTCCAGCCTGACCTTGGGCACTGCCAGGGATCCAGGGCCTGCCCACCATCCCAGCCATGAATTTCTTCCCAAAGTCCCATCTCAATCTCTCCTCTTTAGTTCAAAACCATTCCCTCATGTCCCATCACCATCTGCCCATGCAGAATTCACTCTCCTGGCACAGGGGAAGAGCTGCTCACCCCTCAGTGGAGCAGAGCTTCCCAAAATGGGCAACTAATAAAGATACTCTACATATTAATATTCATATTTAACAGCTCCTTCTCCTGTTCTGTGCTGTTGGGGTAGGATGAGCACCGCTCAGGGGAAATCCAGGGAATAAATAAACCCAGCTGGAAGGATCCCAGGGAGCCTCTGGCAGCGGGAGGGCAGCTCACACATCCCGAGCCCAGCTCTGCCACGGCCCAGGCTGACAGGGCTGCACATTCCTTCCCAAATGTGGAGGGACTGCCTGGGAATGGGATACCAAGGAGGGCTGTGCCAGGGCCACCATCCCTCAGCTGTCCTGCATTGCCCTGGAAAACCCAATTTATCCAAGGCATCAGCAGCCTGACATCTGTCAGGGGTGGAGCTGTCATCCTCTGCAGCGCAGGGATGTGTGGGGCACCACCTCCACTGGGACAGCCCATCCATCCCAGCAGGGTCCAGGGGCCACTGGGGATCTTGGGGATCCTCTCTGCACAAAGTCCCTCACATTTGGGAAGACTTCTGTGCTTCTCCTCATTTGTGATGCAATGGTGGAGCTGCTCCTGCTGTTGCTGTCCTGAGCCATCACTAGGCAGCACAGCCCATCCATCCTCCATCATCATTGTGCATCGTCCATCATTGTCCATCATCCGCTGTCCATCATCATCCATCATCATTGTCCATCGTCCATCATTGTCCATCATCCACTGTCCATCATCATCCATCATCATTGTGCATCATCCATCATTGTCCATCATCCACTGTCCATCATCATCCATCATCATCCATCATCATTGTGCATCGTCCATCATTGTCCATCATCCGCTGTCCATCATCATCCATCATCATTGTGCATCATCCATCATTGTCCATCATCCACTGTCCATCATCATCCATCACTGTCCATCATCCGCTGTCCATCATCATCCATCATCATTGTGCATCATCCATCATCATCCATCATCATTGTGCATCATCCATCTTTGTCCACCATCCACTGTCCATCATTGTCCATCATTGTTCATCACTGACTGCCCATCATCATCTATCATCATCGTCCATCATTGTCCATCATCCATCATCATCATCCATCATTGTCCATCACTGTCCATCATTATCCATCATTCGCTGTCCATCATCATCCATCATCATTGTCCATCATCCATCATTGTCCATCATTGTCCATCATCCACTGCCCATCATCATCGTCCATCATTGTCCATCATTATCCATCATTCGCTGTCCATCATCATTGTCCATCATCATCCATCATTCCTCAGCAGCCAGAGCCACCTGCTCCTGCAGAGCCAGGATGAGTGCAATGCCAGCAAGGGGAGGTGTCTCTGCCTGGGCCAGGCGTCACCCATGCCACCCCCAGGGCCACCCTGGCAGCAGGAAGGTGGCCCTGGATCTGGAGTCTCTTCAGAAGCTGCTTTTGCTGGAGGGAAAAGCCATCAGGAAAATGGGAACAGGCACAGGCTGCACCCAGGGAGTCTCACCTTGGAGGGAACCTCTGGATCACAGGAGGCAGGAAAGCCCTGCCTGGCTGCCCATCCTGAGCTTTCAGCAGCTCCAAGGTACAGCTGCAAAAGGGCCCCCACGCCCAGGGCTCGGCTCTGGCAGCAGCCCTGGAAGGGTAAATCTGGCTCCAGCTTCATCAGCTGCCTCAGCACTTGTCAAATTAAGGGCTCTGGTTGGAGCCTCAAAGGCAGAGAGGCTCTGCAGCAGCTCAGGGAATTGCAGGAGCTGGGATTGCAGGAGATGGAGTTAATGTCTTCTCTGAAGGGAAGTCTGATGTCAGAGAGGAACAAGGTGATAAAACACGACTCAGGGAGCCTGAATCCCCGGGAGGGCAGAGCTGGTGCCTCGGTATCTGCCACTGAACAGAATCCCCAGGGCCTTCACTCCCAGGAAAACAGAGCTCATTCCTCACCAGGGAATCCAACAGCTCCATCCACCCACAGAAAATCAGGGAATGGCGGGATCAGCTCTCGCCCTCCCCACATCCCCTCGGAGCCCAGTGCTTCTGTTTGGATTCTTCTTTGAGGAATGGATTTAATGTGGAGTCAATTCTTTGCTGTAAATGCAGGCATTTGTTTCTTGGAGTCTCAGGGGAGCTTCCATTAATTACCCTGGGCCCCATGGCCAAGCTGGAAAGGAATTTGTTTCCAAGGGAAAAGGAGCGAGTCACAGACAGACGCAGGGCGGGTTTCAGACACAACAGAAGAAAGGAACTTAATTCAGGGTTTAGGCTCAGAAGTGATCAGAGTTTTGCCAGCTGGAATGTCTCTGGACATTTTAGGCCGCTAGGCAAGGTGGGACAAGGAGAGGCTGCTCCTGCAGGATGGCAGCGCCTGGCCTGGGCTCAATCTTCCCCTGCTCATGATCCTCCCACCCCCAAACACACCATGGCTCCCCCTGCCAGGTGTCCTGGAGCTCCCCTCCAGCCCAGCACAGAGCCTGGGGCAGCAAAACTCCTTTTCCAGATTCCTCTTTTCTCCTGAGCAATGCTGAGGTGCAACTGAGCCCCACAAGCGCTCTGTGGTCCTTCACCTTCTGCTTTGCTCCATCATGGGCCGGAGGTGCTGGGAGGGCTCTGGTGGCACTGGACCCCTGCCAGAGAGTGCCTGGAGCTCCTGGGAAGAGCTTCCAGAGAATCCATGCTGGATGCAGGCAGCAGTTCTGGGAATGCAGAGCTGTGGCTGCTGGCAAAGGCTCAGCTCCAGCTGAAGCTCCTGGGAATTGCTGCCTGTGCCTCAGGTGAGATTTGGTGTTAGGAACCAAAATGGGTCCAAAACAAACCTTTGGAAAAGGCAACAGCATGGATGAAAACCTGGAATAGGAGGAGACCAGCACAGTTCTCCAGGTTCAGACATTTCTGCGAGAAAGGCAAGGAGCAGAGGCCAGGGGAGCTGTGGCTGCCCCTGGATCCCTGGGAATGCCCAAAGCCAGGCTGGACATTGGGGCTGGGAGCACCCTGGGACAGTGGGAGGTGTCCCTGCCCATGGCATGGGTGGCACTGGATGGCATTTAAGGTCCCTTGTTATTCCTGTGACCTCAGGGAAAGGAGGAAGGACAAGGGGAGCTCTCCCCCACCATAGGCAGCACAGAGCCCAGCCCCGAGGGAAACAAACCCTGAACCCAAGGAGAGCACAGCACATCCCAAAAGCAACCACAGAAACCCAAGGTCAACAAGCCAAGTATCTGGAAACAAGCAGGAGCAGCTCCACGTGACCTCCTGGGGCACCTCCCTCTTCAGACAAGTGTTTGTTGTGCAATCGCAAACGGTGGCGTCCAGAAACTTTGAATCCAAACTCCCCATTTCCTGATCCAAGATGCTGCAGAAATCAGCTGGGAGCTGGCTGCTTGGATGAAATCCCTCCCCAAAAGCAGCCCGTGGGTTTGACATGGTGCCTGGGAACAGAGCACACGGCTTACGGCTGGAATGGCTCTGTTTCTGCTCTTCCCTGTGAGCCCAAGCGAGAGAATTCCTTTTACGTTCATCTGTCCTCATGGAAGCCTGGAAGAGGAGAAGAGATAAATGATTATAAATGATTAACATTATCTAAATATAATTCCTTCATTCTGAGAGCCTTTGTGACACACTCCCCTGGGAAATACTCCCAGCTGAAATGGAATTCTGCTCTGTTCCTCACAGATCTCCCATTGCTCTTGTGAAACACACGGGGCATTAAAAGTCAGCAGTAACAATGTCAATAATGGTGTCCTGGTGAGAACCCAACTGGCAGCTTGGAAATGCAGGCAGACAGGGAAATGCTGGAAAAAACCCACCTCAAGGGGTAAACATTCCTTCCCAAATCCTGCAGCTGCTCTGGATAAAGATCCATCAGGGTGGGATGTGTGTGAAAAATGGGGTTTGCAAGAGAAGAAAAATGGATTTTCAGTGGTGTTTAAAGAGTTAGAAATGATGGCTGAAAACGTGGGGGGAATTTCACTTCCTCCCCTGCCCCAGCATTCCAGGAGCCAGCTGGTGGAACACAGGGTGGGATTGCTGGGGTGTTTGTGCAGGGCCAGCAGCCTGACTGGATGATCCCTGTGTGTCCCTCCAACTCTGGATATTCCATGATTCTGTCAGGCTGCCAGGGTGGGAGCCATGGCTCCAACTCCATTTCCCAACATCCGTTAGAAAGACAGGAGATAATCAATATTTTCCTACTGATCAGATGATAAAAAGGAGATGATAAAAGGGAGGAATAAAAACTGCATTGGTCAGTCAGCTACTGCACACAGCAGCAGATAAAATAATTACTGAGCACTCATGGGGCTCAGGCTCATTCCAGTGATTCATGGGGATGTTGGGAAGCTGTGCTGGGATGGAAGGGCATCTGGAGTTCGTGCCTTGGAGTCCACTCAATCCATAAATATGTGGGATGGGAGCTGTGGACTCCCAGCCCTGCAGCAGCAGCACCCCAACTCCCGTGTCCATGGCCAGTGGCAGTGCCCAAGCCCCCAGAGTGGCCCTGGACTGGGCATTGTGAGCTCAGCATTCCAGGATGCCCAGTTCCTCTCCTGGTGACAGAGGAGTGCACTGGCAGAACTTTCCTGTAAATGAAAGCCAGAGTTTCTAAGAACTCTTCTGACTAATGTGGCTCAGTCTTGGCTGGAGGACACAAACCCTTCATCAAACACAGTGAGAAATGCCAGAGAATGCTCAAATCCAGGGAATGTGAGGCTGGGAAGGAGCAGGCTGACCCCAACATTCAGAATGCTGGGGCTGGGAGCCAGGCCCTGCCTTGGGCTTAGCTAGGCTGGATTCAGGGCTTAGTGCTGGTCCTTTGTTTCCCAAGGACAAAGGTATCCTCAGCCAACACGAGGGATTGGGGCCTCAGGATGGAAACCGAATTGCCCTGGAAGTGCAGGGAATCTGAATCCAATCTGCAACATCAAATCCAAGGCAAAACACATCCTCTGGGTTTCAGAAAGATGGAATATGGGAAATACAACCCAGACCTGGCTTCAGCCCACAGCAGGGGCACAGGGTGGCTCCAGAGCAGCCATGAAGCAGGAGATACTGAAACATCCCAGAGGATTCTCTCCTGCTCAGAGGGATGGAATCACGGAACAGCCTGAGCTGGACCCCACAGGGATCATCCAGTCCAAGGCCTGGCCCTGCACAGACACTCCAATGCTGCCACCCTGTGCCTGAGCATTGTCCAAGCAGTCCCTGAGCTGGGGCAGGGCTGGGAAGGTGGGATAAACTCTGGATAATCAGTGCATGAGGAGGTCACTGCACTCTCCCACAAGCTCCCTAAAAGAGACCAGGTCCTGCTGGGTCCAGGCTCAGAGCCAGCCTCAGGCTGATAGCCCAAGGGTCAGGAAAATCATGGAGCACTGAGAATTTCCCTGCTGGCAGAGGTACCTGTCCTTCCCCCAGGGGAATGGGACAAGGAAATCCAGGGCAGCAGGAGGCTGGGGAAGCACAGCAGCTTTTCATTCCATGGGAGAGGATCCTGGGCACAAACAGACCCTGCTGCTCCCCACAGACCAGGCAGCAGCTCCAGGGCACAGCAGGGGCTGGGCTGCCTGAAAATCACCTGGATCTGAGGGACTGCCCATGGAGGGGCTCCAGGAGCTGACCTGGTGGCACCAGGAACCCACCTCTGCAGGGACAAGGGAAAAGGGGCAATGGCTTCACATGGACACGGGGCAGGGATGGACGGGACCCTGGGCAGGAATTGTTCCTGGCAGGGTGGGCAGGCCCTGGAAAAGAATTCCCAGAGCAGCTGTGATGCCCCTGGACCCCTGGCAGTGCCCAAGGCCAGGCTGGACACTGGGGCAGCCTGGGACAGTGGGAGGTGTCCCTGCCATGGCAGGGGTGGCACTGGGTGGGCTCTCAGGTCCATTCCAACCCAACCCAGTCTGGGATGCTGTGGGATGAGGAGGGCTGGCTGGGAACACCTTCACTTGGCTTTTGGCAGGATTTAATCCCTCTCTGCAATGAAGGTTATTTTGGCTGTGGCCAGTACAGAATGGTCCTGCCTCAACTCCAGCCTCCCCTCAGCTCCAGCCCCTCCTGCCTTCCCACAGGAAAATCCCAACAGCTCCAGGGTCACTCCATCCCCTGATTTTGAACACAAGGAGCACGTGCACAGCAGAATATAAGCAAGGAAAGGAAAAGCAGGTTTTAATTAAAAGAATTCCAATCATTCCCACAGCACATGATTTTTTCAAATGACAAAGATTCCTCTTTAGAAAGTTATTATTTCCCAGGTGCTGGATTTCACTTCCTCTTCAATGTTGCATCAAGAGAAGGAAAAGCAGCAAGAAAAAGAAAAGCTTTTACACAAGTCTCCAACCTAATTAAAATAAATCTGAGCTCCATCAAGTTTTTGAGCTGAGCTGATGGGTGAGAAGAGAATGAGAGCAGTAAGAGGAAGCAGCCCCTGTGCCCCAAACCCTGCAGGAGCAGGAGGAACACTGAGCTCTGCTGGCAAAGCAAAGGCAAAGCAAGAGTGGTTTGGTTTTCCGTGTCCTCGTCCACAGCCATGTCCAGTTCCAAGGTCCTTTGTGACCCTCAAGGTTTATGCAAACTGCAGGAAGGAAAGGGAGGGGTCAGTGTGCTCTGCCCCTCTATCAACCACACATTTTTATCTCCTTTTCATTAATTAAAATCACATTTAAGCCTTTGGTTCTCCTGAATCCATGGGGAACTGTGCCTGAGCAGGGCTGCAAACAGGGAAACTTTCCCTGCCCAGCCCAGGCTCCAGCAGGGAGGAGCTGAGGCTCAGCCCCTGGGAAAGGCTGGCTGGGGATGATTTTTGGAGGGGAACTCCCCACTCACCGCAGCCTTCAGGGCCTGGTCCAGGTCTGCCAGCAAATCCTCCTCATCCTCCAGCCCCACTGAGAGGCGGATCAAGGTCTTTGTGATTCCCAGACGTTCCTTTTCCTCATCAGGCAGATGGGCATGGGTCATGGTGTACCTGAAATGACAAAAAACATCTTTATCCCAAGAATTTGGGACTTGTATTAGGAAAACCAGCCTGGCTGGTTCCCTGCCAGCACCCCTGAAATGGCAGCAGGATCTGACACCTCCTCTGTGCCACCTGTGTGACCCCACAGAGCAGAGACCTCCTGGCAGCAGCTCCTGGAAATGGTGGGAATGCTGACAAGTCAGGGAATTGCATCTCCAGCTCGTATTTCCAAGACACAAATGATTAACAAGAAGTGGATACCTAAAAATCTGGACCTGACAAAGGAGAAAATCCTACTCCTCTTCCTTCCAGAGCTGCTCTTTTATTCTACAGAAGCTCTGTGAGCTCTGCACGTGGGCAATGTGCAACCTGCAGTATAAAATCTCCTGGTTTCATTCCTGGTTTCTCAGATCCCTTCTCAAACTGTCTCAAAGGACTCTGGGGGGTTTATTCTCTCCAGCTACACAGGACACAGGCAAGAAGGGATTTCCCCATGTGCTGTCACTGGCACCAGTTCCTTTCAGCTGCTGGAGGGGTTCAACATTTGCTGTGAAATCAGTAAGTGAAATGATTTAACATTTAAATACAGTCATTCATTCCACAGACCTTTTCAAAAAGCAAGCTGGCTTTGAGGGAAATGATGCCATTCCATGAAGATGCTGTTTTGAGCAGTTTTAAAGGCCCCAGGAGGCCCTGCCAGGCCCCAGAGGCAGCTGGGTGCACACAGTGACCGTGCCCCTTGTGTGAGCAGGGAGCAGGGCATTCCTCCATCCCAGCTGCTCCTCAGCCCAACACTGCAGCTTCTGGGATTGTCCTCATGGACACCAGCTGTGCCTCAGCCCTCCAGGCAGAATTCCTCTCTCTCTGCCCTCCCACAGGATTCCCTCCCTCTGGGATCTCCCCTGGCTTGGTGCTGCACAGCAGCCCCTGAGTTTAGCTAAAGGCAAAACAGCAAAACAGCTTTGGGGCTGGGAAATTGTGGGAATTTAGTGGTGCTCTGCAGCTTTTTGAGGCTCTGAGGATGGGAGGATGAACTTACGGATGCTCTGCCAGGCTCTCGAAGCCGCCCACACTAAAGCCCACGGTGAACACCTGTGGGAGAAAGGGAAGGAGGTTATGGATTCATGGACAAACAGCTCACAGAATCAGGGAATATCCTGAGTTGGAGGTGCCCACAGGGATCACTGATCCAGCCCCTGGCCCTGCACAGACACCCCAACAATCCCACCCTGAGCATCCCTGGCAGAGCTGTCCAAACCCTCCTGGAGCTCCGGCAGCTTCTGGGCTGGGACCCCTTCAAGGACATTGAGGAAAATGGAAAATTTAGGGACTTGTCTTCCCCTCAAGCTTTTCTATAATAACTTCCATATTATAAATTGTATTAGCTGTAATTAGGGAATAAAGGGCACATCTGGCAGGGAAGAGCTAAGATTGTAAACAGACTCATCCTGCCCCTGGATCCCTGGGAGTGTCCTTGGTTGGACCCAGCCAAGCCTTCCCAGAGCCAGGGGCTCCCTCTCTGCCCCACGAGTCAGGGCCTCCCTCAGTGCCTTTCCCCCTGAGGACACTTTGCATTATTCCAGCAGAGCTGCACCAGCCCCAGCTGCCCAGCCCTGCAGAAAGCCCTTTGCCAGCAGCAGCTCCTGGGCTGAGCTGGACATGCCTCACCCTGGGAGCAAACACACAAACACTCCCAAGGGGATGAGGGTCCCTTTGTTCCCTCTCATTCACCCCATGGACAAATTATCCCTGATTTATAGTGGGATTTATGGGACACACCCAAAGAACTTGGCAAGAAAAGCCATCCCACCCTCCCCTCAGCAGGGCAATTTTAGCTCCCTCTGAGGATGATTTTATTGCCTTTATTTTACCTTCAGGTTCCTGAGAAAGGCAAAGGCATTTTCTTCTTCCCCATTGATGTAGAAGCTGACGATCCCTGAAACACCTGTGCACTGCTTCTCTGTCACAGGGCACTCGGTGTGACAAGCCAGCCCTGGAATGGAGAGTTGGGAGAATTCCCAGTGAATTCCAGTGCAGAGCTGAGGCAGCTCACCCAGCCCCAGTCACAGGGCACCACAGCTCCCCAGTCCCTGCCCACCCACCTGGGTAAATGACCTTCTCCACCCTGGGATGTTTTCCCAGGAACTTGGCCACAGCCAGGCCGTTGTGGAAGTGCAGCTTCATCCGGATGTGCAGAGTCTTGAGCCCCCGGTTGCACATGTAACAGTCAAAGGGAGAGGGGACAGCTCCCAGGGCTGTGGGAATGGGAACAGAATTCCAGAAAATCACACAGAATTCCAGAGCAACACTGGTGTTCTGCATTCAGCAAAGCCTAACACATCCTCACCTCCAGCATTTCTGACCTTGGCACAAGTGGGAAGACACCCAAGGCAATCTCTGATCCTCATCTCCCACATGGGGGAGCCAATTAATGAGCCCAATTAACAGGCTCAGGCCTCAAGGATTACATTATTTATTGGGCACAGTGCACCCTCAGTGCAGAGGGCACAGCCCTGGACAGGAATTTATTCCTGACAATGAAGAGGCTGGAAAATTGCTGGAATCATCCAAGGCAAGAAAATTCTGCATTGGGCACATCCTGATGGGTGAGGGAGTTTCAAACCCCCCAGGCTGCAGGTGGCACCTCAGAGGTTTCAGGATGGGCCCCAGAGCTCTCCTGGAGTGCTCAGGAAGGGGACATCAAGGTCTCTCATTTTATGGGACTAATTTATTGAGCTTTCCCAGCTCTGTTAATTTACAATCCAGGCTGATTTCCCACTTGTGTGCATGCCCACCCTCCCCAGCAGAGCTGTGGATGTGAACAGGATTCCTGTCAGGAATTCCCTGTCTGGACTTACTCCTCTGCAGGAATTTCAGATCCTTATAGAGACAATCCTTGTTTACAGAGACCAGGCCCATGAGGACATCACTGTGCCCTGCAAATGACAGGGGACAAGAATGGGATCAGCCACACCAGGGTCCTGCCACAAGCCCCAGGTGTAAATAAATCCCCTGGGACACCTCCCACCATCCCAGGCTGCTCCAGCCCCAGTGCCCAACCTGGCCTTGGGCACTGCCAGGGATCCAGGGGCCTCCCCACCCTCCCAGCCAGGAATTCCCTCCCAGTCTCCCTCCATCTCTGCCCTAAGGATGTGCTGAACTCTCACACTCACCATTGATGTATTTGGTTGCAGAAGACATAGAAATATCAGCCCCCAGGGACAGAGGACGCTGAAAGGAAAGGAAAATAACATCATCATTCAAGTTTGGGTTCATTCCCAGCCATTCCAAAGGGCTCTGAGCTCACACAAGATAAACAAGGGGAGAAACAAACACAAAAACCTGAGGATGACAACAGAACATGTGCTAAAGGCAGCTGTACAGGAGGCACTCTGAATTCAAGGGAAGCACAAGAAAATGTGATTTAAAAGCACTGCTCCAACTCCCACAGGCTCCAGGGAGAGAAGAGATTGAGCACATCCAACACACAGTGCAGAGCTGGAAAAATAGTTCTGCAGCTCAGCTGAGGCAGGGACACACCATGGCATGGACCCCACAAAGGGCACTTCCATGGGAAATGAGGGACTCCAGCTGCAGAGCAAAGGAATTGCTTTGCTTCCCAGCTGCTGCAGATCCTGCCCTGGAGCAGCTGAGAGCACGAGCAAAGGAGGTTCCTTTGGCAGCTCTCTCCCCTCAGTCCCAGCTCTCTGCCCAGGAGCCTCCTGAGGTGAGACAAACCAGGAGCTGGATGGGCAAGAGGTGCTGAGCAGTGCCACATTTTTAATCAATCACTAATTAAGGCACTTTGCACCTGGTATCAGCACATTCTGAAGAGTGAGGGGCATCACTGTTAAAATGGAACAAAGCAGGCAGATTCTAGCCCATAGCAAGAGCAACAATGCTTGGAAGTTCATTATTCTGAAGCATTTGTAAAACTTAAATCACTTCATGTCTTCCAGTTATCAATCCAGGAAAGATCTGGCAGTTGTTATGAAGAAAGTTATAAACTTCTGAGTCATATATTCAGCAAAATAGTGAAGAAAGAGGTAAAGTGGATGTCTCCAAGAAAGACTGCACAAAGTTCACTTGGTTTTAGTTTTTTCTTCCACTACCATCTGGTTTTTACCTTTGTGGCTCAGAACAGCATCTACAGAAGAATGGATGTAAAAAGGCCAAAGTGAGGGAACACTTGGTAACTGTTCTGATTTCCATCAGGAAGAACAGAATCCCATCATTCCTGGAGGACAGACATCCCCTGCCCCCTTCACTGGTGCACCAGCAGCAGCCCCTGGGCTGGGGCTGAACCAGAGCAGGTGGCTTTACAATGCAGAGACCAAAACTGCGGTTCCTTGGTGGTGCTTCCCTTCCCAAAAGGGACCTCCAGCTCCACTGGCACAGGTGACAGTCCTGTCCTTTTCCCACACACCTGGAAATATGGAGACATGAAGCTGTTGTCCACTGCCACCAGCACATGCTTGCCACCAGCCCTGTGCGCCACCTCTGCGCAGGCTTTGATGTCGATCACCTTCAGCGTGGGGTTCGTGGGGGTCTCGAGCCAAACCAGCTGCACAAACCCAAAACAGCTCCAGGTCAGAGAGTTCCCAGTGATGGGCTCAGTCCCAGGGGCTCTGGGTGCTCAGGGCTGGCAGCTCCCTGTGGGTTTGGGCACTGGGGACGGGCAGTGGCCCTGCCAGAGCCAGGGAGGCTCCAGCGGCTCCTCCAAGCTCAGGGAGCTTTCCCTGCAGCTGGGCTTGGGCCAGCCCAGGGCATCCCAGCTGGAGAAGGCCTCACCAGCCAGGACAGAGCCTTTCCCAAAGCCTTTTCCAGCACAGTTCCCTTCCCCTGGGGCAGGGGATCACCCAGCAGTGCCACGGAGCCCCCCCGGCTCCGCGTTCCCTCTGCTCCTCCTCACCTGTGCCCTGTTCCCTCCTCTCTCTGCAGGGCTCTCTGCCCTTCTGAGGATGCTTTCCATGAGGGAGCACAGGGGGACAGGCTGGATCCAGCTGTGCCCCAAGCTGCCCCCCTCAGCTCAACACACCCCCAAGCCCAACAGGAGCAAGGATAAAACAGTTTAACGTCCCTTTAAAATCCATTTCCCTCCCCCCTACCTTGGTCTCTGGTGTAATTGCAGCTTCCAGGCATTTTGGCTTTGTGCAGTCAACAAAAATTACTTTCAAATTATTTTCTGAGGCTACTTTCTTCAAGTATCTGTTTGTGCCTTAAAAAACCCAAAAATCACAAAATGAAAAACTTCCTTAACTTCCATTCCCTGCTCTGCAGCCTCCTGCATCGTGCAGGGACAGTCAGGAGGGCACAGCTTGATACTGCACACCATCCATGGCACATTTATATTTTCTTTATTTACAAAGTTTAAAGATTGTTGCAGATTGAGTGATCATGAAACAGTAACAATGGGAATATGGGATCAGAGTGATTTAGGAAGTACTTGAAATCAGTGTGGGGTTTATGATTGGGAAATTAAACACAGAAGAAGAATCAAGGGGAACACTCCAGCTACGGTTTCCCATCACTCCAATAAAAATAATTCCTTCCTGTCTTTGAAGCCTTTCCCTGGGAAGATTAAAAGGATCCAGCAGCAACAGGTGATCAATGGATGTGCAGCACTCACTACCAGAAACACTGCCTGCATTAAAAATTCATTGACTGGGTCCTTTTGCCAAGCTGATCCCCAGGGACTCAGTTTTCCACCTGAGCAGGAAGGGATGGAACATGGAGGTGGATTCTGGGAGCTGAAGGGAACATCTGAGTGATGTTTGGGAGGTTCTTCTGTGAGAAACCCTTTCTTTGTAACAAACCAAACCAGAGGAGGAGCAATGAAATTCAGCCCTGCAGAAACCAGGCTGAGGCTTCAAGGAGAGGGGAAAGCTCTCAGGAACTGGAGGGAGCTCACCCTGCTCAGAGCAGGACTCTGGCAGAGCTGGGTGCACTCTGACACTGGGCAGTTGTGAGGAGGAGGGATTGATAAAAACAGGCTTCAAAGAACAGTGAGGTCCTACAGGGGAAATTCAGAGTTCCTGAGAGCCACAGACAGGTTTGATCCCCTGTACTCACCTCCATAGACATCGTCTATGCAGATAACTGTGTCCCCTGTCTTCAGCAGGTGACAGATGTTCAAAAGAGCTGCTAAGCCAGAGGAATAAGCCAAGCCTGAAGAGAAAGGATCATCAGTGTTTGATGTGACACAACAAGTCAGACTTGCCTTGGCCTTCCTCCCTTGGCCTCTGCAAAGAACCTGTTCTGTCACTGCCTCACTGGGAACGTGGAGCCAGTGAGAGCAGGGGATGGATGTGGACAGCATGGAACCAGCATGGACACTGGGACAGACTGGGACAGACTGGGAATGGACTGGGACAGACTGGGAATGGACTGGGACAGACTGGGAATGGACTGGGACCAGGGCTGCCTGCTCCCACTGCCTCCAGTGCTGCTGCACAAGGATGGATCCAGCTCAGCCACAGTGAGGAAGCAGCAGACAAACCCAGGGGTGCAGCTGGACTTTGCTGGACCAGAAGTGTTGGGCTCTTCCCCACCTTGGAGCTGCTCCTGCCCACAGCCAAGAGCCAGAGCCGTGGTGAGGGAATCATGGAATGGTTTGGGATGGAGGGACCCCAAAGCCCACCCAGTGCCACCCCCTGTCCCAGGCTGCTCCAAGCCCCGTGCTCACTGTATTTGGCTCCATCGAGGGCGGCCACAGCCTTTTCCAGGCAATCCCGACTGGGGTTCCCAGACCGGATGTAGTCATAACCCTGGTGTGGGAACAAGAAACAAACATCAGAGAGGGCACTGGGAAAGTCTGGGATAACAGCAGTTCTAGGTTCCTTAAAGAGCCCTGGCTGAGGGCATCCAGCTCCTCCCAGAGCAGCAGGATTCTGTCCTGGCACAACATCCAGCCGAGCATCCCTGCCAGAGAAAGGGCCTGGGGTGCACTGGGGCAAGGAGCCACATTCTCCTGCTTCTCCCCAGACATCCATCTGTGGCCACTGTGGGAGAAAGGGCTTGGGCTGAACAGGCAAACCGTCCTCAGAATGCCAGGCTGGCTCCGGCTGGAAGGGACCCCAGCGGCTCCTCCGGTGCCACCGCCGCTCAGCAGGGCCGCCCCGGAGCACAGGCACGGCACCGCGGGCGGGCGGCTCTGCAACGGCCCGTGAGGAGCCCCGCTCCCGGCGCAGCGAGATGCTCGCGTTTGCCCAGGAGCTGCCACGTGGGGAAACATCGAGCCGGGAGCTCCCTGCCCTGCGCAGGACCCGCCGCCTCCCGTTCCCCCGGCCGGGACACGCCGGGGCCGCAGCGGGGCTCGGTGGCCCCGTGCTGGCCGCACTCACCTTGTTCTTCCCGGGTTCCTCCTGCTTGAAGGTGGTGGAGAGCGTGATGGGCGGCACCACGGCCTTGGAATTCCACTGCTCGGGGTCCTGCGCATAGTGGATGGCATTGGTGGCGAAGTGAGGGAAAGGCGGCAGGAACCCACAGCACTCCTCACAGCACTGGCTACAGGACATGGTGGCGGCTCTGAGGGACCGGCCCTCAGCGCGGCTGCATTTAGCGACCTCGCGGGCTCGGCGGGGCGCGGCTTTCGCGCCTTCTCATTGGCTGCGGCGCCGGCGGGGCGGGGCCCCCGCGCCCTCCCATTGGCTGCCGGCGGGGCGGGGCCCGCCCTGCACAGGCAGCGCCCGCCCGCTGGGGGGCGCCGCGCGCTGCGCGCTGAGGGGCCGCTGCCGGGAGCCTGCCCGGGATCCAGGGGCGCCTTTCCCGGGAGGAACCGGGAGCAATCCGGCAGCACGGGAATGGCCCACAGGGGAGCTGTGCTGACTGCCCGGCAGCGCTGCCTGCAGTACCTCAGCACTGGGAATAACCCCAGCGCGGCACCGGCCGCGGGGACCTGCTGGAGCTGCTCTGAGGGAAGGACCTGGGGGTGCTGAGGGACCACGAGCTGTGCCCGGCCAGCGGTGCCCAGTGGGATCCTGAGGGACAGTGAGCTGTGCCCGGCCAGCGGTGCCCAGTGGGATCCTGAGGGACAGTGAGCTGTGCTCGGCCAGCAGTGCCCAGTGGGATCCTGAGGGACAATGAGCTGTGCCCGGCCAGCGGTGCCCAGTGGGATCCTGGGGTGCCACAGCAGAGCATTCCCAGCAGGTCAGGGGTGATCCTGTCCCTGTGCCCAGCCCTGGGGACACCTCTGGGTGCTGTGCCCAGCTCTGGATCCTCAGCACAGCAGGGACAGGAGCTCCTGGAGCTGAGCAAGGGCCTGGAGCATCTCGGTGCCCAGGAAAGGCTGAGGGAGCTGGGGCTGCTCAGCCTGGAGAGGAGCTCCGGGGAGAGCAGCCTCAGCCCTCGGTGCCCCTGGCTGTCCCTGGGTGTCCCTGTGTGTAGGGAGGGGCAGAGCAGTGCCCAGGCTCTGCTCTGGGGCCCAGCAATGGCACCAGAGGATTCGGACTCGATGGACTGGGAGGGTTCTCCCAACCTCAGGGATGCTGACAGGAGCAGGAAGTACCTGTGGCACCAAAATGGGTCCTTAGTCGTCATCCAAACACACGGAGATGGAAATTGGGGAGTATTTCTCATTTTTTGATATATAAAAGAGTAGAGACAATAAATCTGTGTGGATTTTACCAGGCACTTTTATGGATAAATACACTGCTAAAATGTCACCTCTGTACCAAGTCATGTTTTATAGGTTATAGCAAACCCTTGTTACCTGAGTGAGGGTCTGGGTGTGCCATGTGGTCAAGGGGTGTGGACCTCAGGGAATGAAAAACACAGCAACAGCTTTCACGGTAGAAATTAATATTTCCAGTGTTTGCTTCTGCAACATGAGATGCAGAAACTGAACGTTGGGTGCAGAATACACAAAATTGCCTTTTGTGGTTTGTGTTGTCTGGTTCACTCACTACACAGAAATTTGTGATGTTGCAACACATTTAAACGTGTTTTCTGCTGGTTGGGAATGAGATATCCAGAGATCTGTGTGGGGACATGGAGAGGTGTGACCGTGGTCACAGGGGTTTTCAGGATGAAGAAGAGATGAGAATGTTGACTCCATGATCAGAAGGCTTGATTTATTATTTTATGATATATGTTACATTAAGACTATACTAAAAAGAAATAGAAGCTCCATGCAGCCACCTCCTTGCTCTGCACAGGTGCAGCTTCCACTTCAACAAAACTTGCTTTCAATATTGATAACGTAAATGATGAAACTCAAGTGTGAATAATGATAATTCACCTGGAGAATAATCCTTGCCCTGTGACAAAGATAAACTTACCTGCCTTGAGCTGAACATGAAAAGCCGGATTTATCAAGGTGGTATTTGATGTGTTTGCAGTTCTGTGGGGACAGAAGGAGAAATCCCGTGTGAAATTCTGTGTTGCAGTTGAGTTTCACATTTGTCAGGCTGGGCTCCTCCCTGCAGCACCTGGATAAGCTGATAGATCTAATCAAGACAAATATCACCATCAGGAGGGCAGCACCAGCCTTGCTGCTGCCCGAGGAGCTTTGCTGCAGCTTCCTTTGCCCCTCGTGGCAGCAGCACAAGGCTCCTGCAGGGATCTGCCATGTGAAGGGGACACAAATTCCTGCTCCAGGGGCTGGGGCTGGCTGTGCCCAGCTCAGGGCCAGGGGCACCCACAGCCCGTTCCTGCTCAGCCAGACTCTGGCTGGGCTGGGCTCAGGCTGGGCTCAGGCTGGGGCCGGGGGTCCCTCCCTGGCAGCTGCTGAAGGGCTCGGGCTGTCCCCGGGCCAGGAGCTGCCTCTGCTCCTGGCAGGGCTTTGCTCTGCCTGCTGCCTTCTGCTCTGGGCTCTGCCATGGAACAGCCTGGCCCTGGGACACAAGCTTCCAGAATTCATCCTTTACTGATCCTCTCCTTGCCAAACACAAGCCTCCCTTCGGACCTGAGCGCTGGCTGCTGGCTGGCAGCATGGATATTGTCCTGGAGCTTTAGGGATGGGAAACGTGGGTGCCAGGTCCAGGAAATCCTTGGGAAAGCTTCAGAGGTGCTTGTCTGAGAAATTAAAGTCATCACCTGGAAAGGACAATATTTACAGTATCTCTCTGCTTCCATTTCACAGCCCCAGTGTAAATCCTGCCTTCCACACAAATTTATTATTTACCTTTGTCGCTGGAGACCTTGTCTGGAGTTATTTATCATATATATTGTGTGTGATTATATTTCAACTTCAAATTATCACTGGCAGACCGACCATGCCCTGGCATCTCTCTTTAAGAGAGGGAGGCAGGGACACCTCCCTGTCCCAGAGTGCTCCATACCCCATCCAACCTGGCCTGGAACTCTTCTTGCTGATAGTTACAAGCCTGATGAGACACATTTATGTCATTCATAAGCCTGATGAGATAAATTTACTTAATTCAGCCTGTGGCATGTGCAGGGAAATTGTTCATAACAGGAAGATTTTCTTTCCTCTCCAAGTGTTTCCCAATTCTGATAGCGTCAGCTCCTGTACAGCCAAACATCCACATTTGGCGCTACATGAGCTAGTGCAATCAAACCGGGCAGCAAACCAGTGGCACACGTCAGGGTTTCTGCCATGCCTGACCAAAAGCTGATTGAGTTTTCTCCAGGGGTTTCTGCTGTTTGTCCCTGTGATGCCAGGGTGGGGTTTTTCCGGACAGGGCTGACTGAGCAACAAGAGGCAAGAATCTGCTTTGCAATGAGGACTCTCCACCATCCCAGGCTGCAGTAACTGCGTTGGGATTTGGGTGTTTGGATTCCATGGGGAGTAGAAGGACTGGGACAAGATGACCCTCAAGGTCCCAAGCCTTCATTCTGTGATTTGAGTGAAGTTCTCCCTTCACAACTTTATAACAGCAGTGTTAATTGTTTTCAACCCTGCAGTCCGTAAAAGAGCAGAGGGTTCCAGCCAGTTTTGTGTCTCTGAGCAGCAGCGGGGCTGGGCAGGGGCTGCTCCACTTTGGGATTCATTTCTGTGGGGTTTCATCCTGGACATGGGCTTGGGGTGTGGGGAGGGATTTGGGCTGAGCCTCGGCTCTTCTCTGCAGTGTTTGGCCTTGAGACAAGAGTATCAACCAGTGATTGATGATCCCAGGGGAAGCTCCCCAGGTAAAGCCTGCAGAAAGTGGTGACCCTCACTGTTTCACTCTGGAGCAGCTCCCAGCCTCCTTCTCTCAGGTCATTCACAAACGTGACTCTGGATGTGTTTGCATCCAACTCGTGCTCCCCAAGGATGTGGCACGGTGTCCAGCTCCTCTCCTGGAACAGGTGGGGAGACTGCAGGTCTGGCCAGGGCACTCACAGGGACCTCTGCAGTGCTCTGGGGAAGGGGACGGGCCCAGGGAGCTTCAGGTGGGATACTGGCAACATTTCCTCATGGGAAGGGAGGTCAGACATTGGAACTGGAGGTTCAGGTGGGATATTGACAACGTTTCCTCATGGGAAGGGAGGTCAGACATTGGAACAGGAGGTTCAGGTGGGATATTGGCAACATTTCCTCATGGGAAGGGAGGTCAGACATTGGAACAGGAGGTTCAGGTGGGATATTGACAACGTTTCCTCACAGGAAGGGAGGTCAGACATTGGAACAGGAGTCCCTGCCCCCAGAGGATTTAAAGCCCATGTGGATGTGGCACCTGGGGACACAGGGCAGTTCTGGGAATGGCTGGACTCCATGGGCTCAGAGAGCTTTTCCCACCCAAACAATTCCTTATCCTCATTCTCCCGTGAGCAGCTTGATCCTGCTGCAGCCTCAAGTGTTTCCATGACTTTCCTAGAGGACAAAGCTGGAATTCTCTCTGCTGTCACAGTTGCATTTCAAGTCTCCTCCTGCTCTTTCCCTGCTCTAAGGAAATGACTCCACAGGGGCAGGGGTTGTGGATTTTTATCCCTGGACAGCCACAAAGCCAGCCAATCAACTGGGAGCATAGGCAGCCTTAGAAATGATTGAGAGCACCTCCAGGTCCCCAAAAATACTCTTGGAGCCAGTTTTGCTGGCTGTACAATGAGTTTTCCTTGTGCTCCAGCCTTTCAAGGTACAAACACCAGCTCAGGTATCCACCCACACTGGGGCACTGCTCACAAAGTTCCTTCCTGCTCATCTCTTCACATTTGGACTTTTGGCCAACAGCTTCTCCACTCCGAGGCAAAGCAAATTGCCTGATCTGGAGTGAAATGGAACCAGCAGCTCAAAAATGTGCAGGAGCTGAAAGATGAGAGCCCTTAACTCCCAGCTCTCATTGTGGCACTGAGGTAACGAGGGAGAGCTCAGCTGTGCATTTAAACATTTCAACAATCCCTTCTCCCAAGAATGTCCTCTGGGTTTCAGAAAGATGGAATATGGGAAATACAACCCAGACCTGGCTTCAGCCCACAGCAGGGGCACAGGGTGGCTCCAGAGCAGCCATGAAGCAGGAGATACTGAAACATCCCAGAGGATTCTCTCCTGCTCAGAGGGATGGAATCACGGAACAGCCTGAGCTGGACCCCACAGGGATCATCCAGTCCAAGGCCTGGCCCTGCACAGACACTCCAATGCTGCCACCCTGTGCCTGAGCATTGTCCAAGCAGTCCCTGAGCTGGGGCAGGGCTGGGAAGGTGGGATAAACTCTGGATAATCAGTGCATGAGGAGGTCACTGCACTGTCCCACAAGCTCCCTAAAAGAGACCAGGTCCTGCTGGGTCCAGGCTCAGAGCCAGCCTCAGGCTGATAGCCCAAGGGTCAGGAAAATCATGGAGCACTGAGAATTTCCCTGCTGGCAGAGGTACCTGTCCTTCCCCCAGGGGAATGGGACAAGGAAATCCAGGGCAGCAGGAGGCTGAGGAAGCACAGCAGCTTTTCATTCCATGGGAGACGATCCTGGGCACAAAACAGATCCTGCTGCTCCCCACAGACCAGGCAGCAGCTCCAGGGCACAGCAGGGGCTGGGCTGCCTGGAAATCACCTGGATCTGAGGGACTGCCCATGGAGGGGCTCCAGGAGCTGACCTGGTGGCACCAGGAACCCACCTCTGCAGGGACAAGGGAAAAGGGGCAATGGCTTCACACGGACACAGGGCAGGGATGGATGGGACCCTGGGCAGGAATTGTTCCTGGCAGGGTGGGCAGGCCCTGGAAAAGAATTCCCAGAGCAGCTGTGATGCCCCTGGACCCCTGGCAGTGCCCAAGGCCAGGCTGGACACTGGGGCAGCCTGGGACAGTGGGAGGTGTCCCCTGCCATGGCAGGGGTGGCACTGGGTGGGCTCTGAGGTCCATTCCAACCCAACCCAGTCTGGGATGCTGTGGGATGAGGAGGGCTGGCTGGGAACACCTTCACTTGGCTTTTGGCAGGATTTAATCCCTCTCTGCAATGAAGGTTATTCTGGCTGTGGCCAGTACAGAATGGTCCTGCCTCAGCTCCAGCCTCCCCTCAGCTCCAGCCCCTCCTGCCTTCCCACAGGAAAATCCCAACAGCTCCAGGGTCACTCCATCCCCTGATTTTGAACACAAGGAGCACGTGCACAGGGGAATATAAGCAAGGAAAGGAAAAGCAGGTTTTAATTAAAAGAATTCCAATCATTCCCACAGCACATGATTTTTTCAAATGGCAAAGATTCCTCTTTAGAAAGTTATTATTTCCCAGGTGCTGGATTTCACTTCATCTTCAATGATGCATCAAGAGAAGGAAAAGCAGCAAGAAAAAGAAAAGCTTTTACACAAGTCTCCAACCTAATTAAAATAAATCTGAGCTCCATAAAGTTTTTGAGCTGAGCTGATGGGTGAGAAGAGAATGAGAGCAGTAAGAGGAAGCAGCCCCTGTGCCCCAAACCCTGCAGGAGCAGGAGGAACACTGAGCTCTGCTGGGAGAACTGGGATCACATTCCCGGCGTGCCCACAGCTGCTCCCACACAGCTCCTGGCTCTAGGGAGAGCCCAGGCTGTGCCCAGCACACCCTGCACAGCCAGGGAGAGCAGCCCAACAGCAACAGGGAGAGTCCCAGGAACCCAGGCTGGAATTCCCAAAGGCAAAGCAAGAGTGGTTTGGTTTTCCGTGTCCTCGTCCACAGCCATGTCCAGTTCCAAGGTCCTTTGTGACCCTCAAGGTTTATGCAAACTGCAGGAAGGAAAGGGAGGGGTCAGTGTGCTCTGCCCCTCTATCAACCACACATTTTTATCTCCTTTTCATTAATTAAAATCACATTTCAGCCTTTGATTCTCCTGAATCCATGGGGAACTGTGCCTGAGCAGGGCTGCAAACAGGGAAACTTTCCCTGCCCAGCCCAGGCTCCAGCAGGGAGGAGCTGAGGCTCAGCCCCTGGGAAAGACTGGCTGGGGATGATTTTTGGAGGGGAACTCCCCACTCACCGCAGCCTCCAGGGCCTGGTCCAGGTCTGCCAGCAAATCCTCCTCATCCTCCAGCCCCACCGAGAGGCGGATCAAGGTCTTTGTGATTCCCAGACGTTCCTTTACATTATCAGGCATTTTCTTGTGGGTCATGGTGTACCTGAAATGACAAAAAACATCTTTATCCCAAGAATTTGGGACTTGTATTGGGAAAACCAGCCTGGCTGGTTCCCTGCCAGCACCCCTGAAATGGCAGCAGGATCTGACACCTCCTCTGTGCCACCTGTGTGACCCCACAGATGCAGAGAGCTCCTGGCAGCAGCTCCTGGAAATGGTGGGAATGCTGACAAGTCAGGGAATTGCATCTCCAGCTCGTATTTCCAAGACTCAAATGATTAACAAGAAGTGGATACCTAAAAATCTGGACCTGACAAAGGAGAAAATCCTACTCCTCTTCCTTCCAGAGCTGCTCTTTTATTCTGCAGAAGCTCTGTGAGCTCTGCACGTGGGCAATGTGCAACCTGCAGTATAAAATCTCCTGGTTTCATTCCTGGTTTCTCAGATCCCTTCTCAAACTTTCCCAAGGGACTCTGGGGGGTTTATTCTCTCCAGCTACACAGGACACAGGCAAGAAGGGATTTCCCCATGTGCTGTCACTGGCACCAGTTCCTTTCAGCTGCTGGAGGGGTTCAACATTTGCTGTGAAATCAGTAAGTGAAATGATTTAACATTTAAATACAGTCATTCATTTCCACAGACCTTTTCAAAAAGCAAGCTGGCTTTGAGGGAAATGATGCCATTCCATGAAGATGCTGTTTTGAGCAGTTTAAAAGGCCCCAGGAGGCCCTGCCAGGCCCCAGAGGCAGCTGGGTGCACACAGTGACCGTGCCCCTTGTGTGAGCAGGGAGCAGGGCATTCCTCCATCCCAGCTGCTCCTCAGCCCAACACTCTGCAGCTTCTGGGATTGTCCTCATGGACACCAGCTGTGCCTCAGCCCTCCAGGCAGAATTCCTCTCTCTCTGCCCTCCCACGGGATTCCCTCCCTCTGGGATCTCCCCTGGCTTGGTGCTGCACAGCAGCCCCTGAGTTTAGCTAAAGGCAAAACAGCTTTGGGGGCTGGGAAGTTGTGGGAATTTAGTGGTGCTCTGCAGCTTTTTGAGGCTCTGAGGATGGGAGGGTGAACTTACGGATGCTCTGCCAGGCTCTCAAAGCCGCCCACACTAAAGCCCACGGTGAACACCTGTGGGAGAAAGGGAAGGAGGTTATGGATTCATGGACAAACAGCTCACAGAATCAGGGAATATCCTGAGTTGGAGGTGCCCACAGGGATCACTGATCCAGCCCCTGGCCCTGCACAGACACCCCAACAATCCCACCCTGAGCATCCCTGGCAGAGCTGTCCAAAACCTCCTGGAGCTCCGGCAGCTTCTGGGCTGGGACCCCTTCAAGGACATTGAGGAAAATGGAAAGTTTAGGGACTTGTCTTCCCCTCAAGCTTTTCTAAAATAACTTCCATATTATAAATTGTATTAGCTGTAATTAGGGAATAAAGGGCACATCTGGCAGGGAAGAGCTAAGATTGTAAACAGACTCATCCTGCCCCTGGATCCCTGGGAGTGTCCTTGGTTGGACCCAGCCAAGCCTTCCCAGAGCCAGGGGCTCCCTCTGTGCCCCACGAGTCAGGGCCTCCCTCAGTGCCTTTCCCCCTGAGGACACTTTGCAATATTCCAGCAGAGCTGCACCAGCCCCAGCTGCCCAGCCCTGCAGAAAGCCCTTTGCCAGCAGCAGCTCCTGGGCTGAGCTGGACACGCCTCACCCTGGGAGCAAACACACAAACACTCCCAAGGGGATGAGGGGTCCCTTTGTTCCCTCTCATTCACCCCATGGACAAATTATCCTCTGGGGCACATCCAAAGGATTGGCAAGAAAAGCCACTTCACTCTCCCCTCAGTAGGGCAGATTCAGCTCCCTCTGAGGGTGATTTTATTGACTTTGTTTCACCTTCAGGTTCCTGAGAAAGGCAAAGGCATTTTCTTCTTCCCCATTGATGTAGAAGCTGACGATCCCAGAAACGCCCGTGCACTGCTTCTGCGTCACCTCGTACTGAGGGTGACAAGCCAGCCCTGGAATGGAGAGTTGGGAGAATTCCCAGTGAATTCCAGTGCAGAGCTGAGGCACCTCACCCAGCCCCAGTCACAGGGCACCACAGCTCCCCAGTCCCTGCCCACCCACCTGGGTAAATGACCTTCTCCACCCTGGGATGATTTCCCAGGAACTTGGCCACAGCCAGGCCATTGTGGAAGTGCAGCTTCATCCGGATGTGCAGAGTCTTGAGCCCCCGGTTGCACATGTAACAGTCAAAGGGAGAGGGGACAGCTCCCAGGGCTGTGGGAATGGGAACAGAATTCCAGAAAATCACACAGAATTCCAGAGCAACACTGGTGTTCTGCATTCAGCAAAGCCCAACACATCCTCACCTCCAGCATTTCTGACCTTGGCACAAGTGGGAAGACACCCAAGGCAATCTCTGTTCCTCATCTCCCACATTGGGGAGCCAATTAATGAGCCCAATTAACAGGCTCAGGCCTCAAGGATTACATTATTTATTGGGCACAGTGCACCCTCAGTGCAGAGGGCACAGCCCTGGATAGGAATTTATTCCTGACAATGAAGAGGCTGGAAGATTGCTGGAATCATCCAAGGCAAGAAAATTCAGAATTGGGCACATCCTGAAGGGTGAGGGAGTTTCAAACCCCCCAGGCTGCAGGTGGCACCTCAGTGGTTTCAGGATGGGCCCCAGAGCTCTCCTGGAGTGCTCAGGAAGGGGACATCAAGGTCTCTCATTTTATGGGACTACTTTATTGAGCTTTCCCAGCTCTCTTAATTTACAATCCAGGCTGATTTCCCACTTGTGCACATGCCCACCCTCCCCAGCAGAGCTGTGGATGTGAACAGGATTCCTGTCAGGAATTCCCTCTCTGGACTTACTCCTCTGCAGGAACTTCAGATCCTTATAGAGACAATCCTTGTTTACAGAGACCAGGCCCATGAGGACATCACTGTGCCCTGCAAATGACAGGGGACAAGAATGGGATCAGCCACACCAGGGTCCTGCCACAAGCCCCAGGTGTAAATAAATCCCCTGGGACACCTCCCACCATCCCAGGCTGCTCCAGCCCCAGTGCCCAACCTGGCCTTGGGCACTGCCAGGGATCCAGGGGCTCCCCACCCTCCCAGCCAGGAATTCCTTCCCAGTCTCCCTCCATCTCTGCCCTAAGGATGTGCTGAACTCTCACACTCACCATTGATGTATTTGGTTGCAGAAGACATAGAAATGTCAGCCCCCAGGGACAAAGGACGCTGAAAGGAAAGGAAAATAACATCATCATTCAAGTTCGGGTTCATTCCCAGCCATTCCAAAGGGCTCTGAGCTCACACAGGATAAACAAGGGGAGAAACAAACACAAAAACCTGAGGATGACAGCAGAACCAGTGCTAAAGGCAGCTGTACAGGAGGCACTCTGAATTCAAGGGCAGCACAAGAAAATGTGATTTAAAAGCACTGCTCCAACTCCCACAGGCTCCAGGGAGAGAAGAGATTGAGCACATCCAACACACAGTGCAGAGCTGGAAAAATAGTTCTGCAGCTCAGCTGAGGCAGGGACACACCATGGCATGGACCCCACAAAGGCATTTCCATGGGAAATGAGGGACTCCAGCTGCAGAGCAAAGGAATTGCTTTGCTTCCCAGCTGCTGCAGATCCTGCCCTGGAGCAGCTGAGAGCATGAGCAAAGGAGGTTCCTTTGGCAGCTCTCTCCCCTCAGTCCCAGCTCTCTGCCCAGGAGCCTCCTGAGGTGAGACAAACCAGGAGCTGGATGGGCAAGAGGTGCTGAGCAGTGCCACATTTTTAATCAATCACTAATTAAGGCACTTTGCACATGGTATCAGCACATTCTGAAGAGTGAGGGGCATCACTGTTAAAATGGAACAAAGCAGGCAGATTCTAGCCCATAGCAAGAGCAACAATGCTTGGAAGTTCATTATTCTGAAGCATTTGTAAAACTTAAATCACTTCATGTCTTCCAGTAATCAATCCAGGAAAGATCTGGCAGTTGTTATGAAGAAAGTTATAAACTTCTGAGTCCTATATTCAGCAAAATAGTGAAGAAAGAGGTAAAGTGGATGTCTCCAAGAAAGACTGCACAAAGTTCACTTGGTTTTAGTTTTTTCTTCCACTACCTTCTGGTTTTTACCTTTGCAGCTCAGAACAGCATCTACAGAAGAATGGATGTAAAAAGGCCAAAGTGAGGGAACCCTTGGTAACTGTTCTGATTTCCATCAGGAAGAACAGAATCCCATCATTCCTGGAGGACAGACACCCCCTGCCCCCTTCACTGGTGCACCAGCAGCAGCCCCCTGGGCTGGGGCTGAACCAGAGCAGCTGGTTTTTACAATGCAGAGACCAAAACTGCGGTTCCTTGGTGGTGCTTCCCTTCCCAAAAGGGACCTCCAGCCCCACTGGCACAGGTGACAGTCCTGTCCTTTTCCCACACACCTGGAAATATGGAGACATGAAGCTGTTGTCCACTGCCACCAGCACATCCTTGCCACCAGCATCGTGCGCCACCTTTGCGCAGGCTTCGATGTCAATCACTGTCAGCACGGGATTTGTGGGGGTCTCGAGCCAAAGCAGCTGCACAAACACAAAACAGCTCCAGGTCAGAGAGTTCCCAGTGCTGGGCTCAGTCCCAGGGGCTCTGGGTGCTCAGGGCTGGCAGCTCCCTGTGGGTTTGGGCACTGGGGACGGGCAGTGGCCCTGCCAGAGCCAGGGAGGCTCCAGCGGCTCCTCCAAGCTCAGGGAGCTTTCCCTGCAGCTGGGCTTGGGCCATCCCAGGGCATCCCAGCTGGAGAAGACCTCACCAGCAGGACAGAGCCTTTCCCAAAGCCTTTCCCAGCACAGTTCCCTTCCCCTGGGGCAGGGGATCACCCAGCAGTGCCACGGAGCCCCCCCGGCTCCGCGTTCCCTCTGCTCCTCCTCACCTGTGCCCTGTTCCCTCCTCTCTCTGCAGGGCTCTCTGCCCTTCTGAGGATGCTTTCCATGAGGGAGCACAGGGGGACAGGCTGGATCCAGCTGTGCCCCAAGCTGCCCCCCTCAGCTCAACACACCCCCAAGCCCAAAGGAGCAAGGATAAAACAATTTAACGTCCCTTTAAAATCCATTTCCCTCTCCCCTACCTTGGTCTTGGGATGTTCCTTAATTGTTCTCTCCAGCAGATTTAGGTCTCTGCAGTCAACATAAACCACTTCCAAATTGATCTCCTTTTCCAGCTTGTCAAATAATTCTATTGTGCCTAAAAAAACCAAAAAACCAATAAAACAATCACAAAATGAAACAACTTCCTTAACTTCCATTCCCTGCTCTGCAGCCTCCTGCATCATGCAGGGACAGTCAGGAGCGCACAGCTTGATGCTGCACACCATCCATGGCACATTTATATTTTCATTATTTACAAAGTTTAAAGATTGTTGCAGATTGAGTGATCATGAAACAGTAACAATGGGAATATGGGATCAGAGTGATTTAGGAAGTACTTGAAATCAGTGTGGGGTTTACGATCTGGAAATTAAACACAGAAGAAGAATCCAGGGGAACACTCCAGCTACGGTTTCCCATCACTCCAATAAAAATGATTCCTTTCTGTCTTTGAAGCCTTTCCCTGGGAAGATTAAAAGGATCCAGCAGCAACAGGTGATCAATGGATGTGCAGCACTCACTACCAGAAACGCTGCCTGCATTAAAAATTCATTGATTGGGTCCTTTTGCCAAGCTGATCCCCAGGGACTCCGTTTTCCACCTGAGCAGGAAGGGATGGAACATGGAGGTGGATTCTGGGAGCTGAAGGGAACATCTGAGTGATGTTTGGGAGGTTCTTTTGTGAGAAACCCTTTCTTTGTAACAAACCAAACCAGAGGACGAGCAATGAAATTCAGCCCTGCAGAAACCAGGCTGAGGCTTCAAGGAGAGGAGAAAGCTCTCAGGAACTGGAGGGAGCTCACCCTGCTCAGAGCAGGACTCTGGCAGAGCTGGGTGCACTCTGACACTGGGCAGTTGTGAGGAAGAGGGATTGATAAAAACAGGCTTCAAAGAACAGTGAGGTCCTACAGGGGAAATTCAGAGTTCCTGAGAGCCACAGACAGTTTGGTCCCCTGCACAAAGAAGGCTGAAGCCCCTGGGTCCTGTACCCACCTTCATACACCTCATCCATGGAGATAATTGTTTCCCCTGTCTTCAGCAGGTGACAGATGTTCAGAATTGCTGCCATGCCAGAGGAATAAGCCAAGCCTGAGGAGAAAGGATCATCAGTGTCTGATGTGACACAACAAGTCAGACTTGCCTTGGCCTTCCTCCCTTGGCCTCTGCAAGGAACCTGTTCTGTCACTGCCTCACTGGGAACGTGGAGCCAGTGAGAGCAGGGGATGGATGTGCACAGCATGGAACCAGCACGGACACTGGGACAGACTGGGACACACTGGGAGTGGGACTGGGACAGACTGGGAATGGACTGGGAACACACTGGGAATGGACTGGGACCAGGGCTGCCTGCTCCCACTGCCTCCAGTGCTGCTGCACAAGGATGGATCCAGCTCAGCCACAGTGAGGAAGCAGCAGACAAACCCAGGGGTGCAGCTGGGGACTTTGCTGGACCAGAAGTGTTGGGCTCTTCCCCACCTTGGAGCTGCTCCTGCCCACAGCCAAGAGCCAGAGCTGTGGTGAGGGAATCATGGAATGGTTTGGGATGGAGGGACCGCCAAAGCCCACCACCCCAGTGCCACCCTCTGTCCCAGGCTGCTCCAAGCCCTGTCCAACCCATTAGTGCTCACTGTATTTGGCTCCTTCGAGGACGGCCACAACCTTCTCCAGGATATGCCTGTTCGGATTGTCGAACCGGGTGTATTTATACCCCTGGCGTGGGAAGAGGAAACAAACATCAGAGAGAGCACTGGGAAAGCTTGGGAATAAACCTCCTCCGGATCGCCGCCCGCAGCGGGAACAGCGAGCCCCAGGCTGGCTCCGGCTGCAAGGGACCCCAGCGGCTCCCTCCGGTGCCACCGCCGCTCAGCAGGGCCGCCCCGGAGCACAGGCACGGCACCGCGGGCGGGCGGCTCTGCAATGGCCCGTGAGGAGCCCCGCTCCCGGCGCAGCGAGATGCTCGCGTTTGCCCAGGAGCTGCCACGTGGGGAAACATCGAGCCGGGAGCTCCCTGCCCTGCCCAGGACCTGCCGCCGCCCGTTCCCCCCGGCCGGGACACGCCGGGACCGCAGCGGGGCTCGGTGGCCCCGTGCTGGCCGCACTCACCTCGTCCTTCACAGGCACTCGCTGCTTGAAGCTGGTGGAGAGCGTGATGGGCGGCACCACGCGGCCTTGGAATTTCCACTGCTCGGGGTCCTGCGCATAGTGGATGGCATTGGTGGCGAAGTGCTTGAAGGGCGGCAGGAACTCACAGCACTCCTCATAGCACTGGCTACACAGGACATGGTGGCGGCTCTGAGGGACCGGCCCTCAGCGCGGCTGCATTTAGCGACCTCGCGGGCTCGGCGGGGCGGGGCCCCCCGCGCCCTCCCATTGGCTGCGGCGCCGGCGGGGCGGGGGGCCCCCGCGCCCCTCCCCATTGGCTGCCGGCTGGGGCAGGGGGCCCGCCCTGCACAGACAGCGCCCGCCCGCTGGGGGGCGCCGCGCGCTGCGCGCTGAGGGGCGCTGGCGGGAGCCTGCCCGGGGATCCAGGGGCGCCTTTCCGGGAGGGAACCCGGGAGCAATCCGGCAGCACGGGAATGGCCCACAGGGTGACACTACTGTACGAGCAAGAGGCCAGCGTGTTCTGGGGTCCTGGTGCTATTTTATCTTCCCTCCCCTCAAGTGATTCCCGCTCGGTGAGCGGCAGGGTGGCACGCTGGGTGGGGAAGCAGGGGCGAGCCATTAAATCTGGGAATGGGCTCTCCCTGCCATTCCAGCCACTGCCCGCGGGCAGCCCGCAGCGGGGCGTCAGCCCGGCGGTGCTCCCGTCACAGCTCCTGTAATACACGCCAAAGCCGCCCATTAGGTGGGCACGTGTCCTACCCAAACGCGGCCTTATCACAGAGCCACGTGGAGCCACCGGAGATGCGACCTTCAGCGCACAATTAGTCAGAGGTGGGGCAGCAGCCTTAACCTGAGGGAATCCCCAGCAGGGCACCACTAACGCATAGTCCCATAAATCATGTCAGAGATGGCCTGGGGTGTTCTCCCTGGCCATCCCAAACACACGTGCCAGGCACCAATGTCAACCTATTAGTGCTCTTCAGAGCCTAATTGATGGAGCCCTCTAACGAGCCAACAGCGATCAGGGAGAAAATTATGCAAACACACATCAGCAACAACAACAACAACAACAACAACAACAACAGGTTCCCGGGAGGAACAGTAACCCTTTTGCTTCCCAAAAGCAGAAGTCAAAAACTGAATAAAATCCAGATGGCATCTTGGTGTGCCAATCCAGCAGGTAGAAGCTCATCAGCCTTGTGCTCCACTTGCTGAGGAAGCTACTGACAAGGGTAGGACAAAACACAAAACCAGTGCCTGGTGGATTTGTCCTTCCTCTCAATGGGGTAACCCATCCAGGCAATCCTTCCTGTAGATCAGTTTTATTTTTCCTTTTCAGAAACTAATGCTGGGAACGATGGCAACACATCTCCACTGAAGATGAAGTTCTGCTCCTCAGAGAACAAATCAGCAGCAGCCTGAACCTGACTGGACACAAGCACCACCAAGCCCGACCCGCAGGAGGGACACCTTCCCCTTTGCTGTCTGTGCTGGTCACTCTGCTAACAGCTGTGCCCACACTGGAGCCTGAATGCATTTCAAGGGCCATTGCTAATGAAGGCAGCAATAATTGTACAAATCTAGGAGTTCCAGCTAATAACGAGGATTTGGCAAAGTTCACTGCAATGTGTGAAACACCACCTCCAACCACTGAATCCACTCCCTCAGTTTCCAGCAGACCTCCTTGGAGGAGCAGGGCAGATGTTTCAAGAAGCTGCCCTGTGAGCATGAAATGACTGATAGGGAACCAAGCCAGCACCTCTCGCTCTCAGCTGTGGATACACCTCGCTGCAGCAGCAGTTCTCAGGGAGGGCCAGGAAGGTGCACTGCCCACTGAAATCCCACTGAGGGTAATCTGGGATAAGTGGCAAGCTGTTGGTGCCACACTGAGTGAGAATAACTGGCATTTATTGGTGGAAGTAACACTATCAAAGCTCAAAACATTTGCCTGGACGCTGAGCAGAACATTGGTAATTTTGAAATCCATCTGATGAAATTCCTGAGGACTGTGTCTGTATGAGGGGCCTTCGTGATCCCATACTCGCAGACTACTCACTACAGAATAAACAATCACTCAAACAGCTGTGTTTGTAACAAACAGGGGATGCAACCCCAACAATTCCTCTCCTGTCACAACCCATGAATTACTGCAATCTACGTACACATCCCATCAAGGTTTCCTGCTCGCTCCTGTTGGAATCAACTAGGCACTGCTGAAAAAATTCCTGCAGCATGAGCCACGTCAACTCCTGGAACGTGTCGGAAGTGATGGACACAGCTCTAATCACCTTCATCAGGAAACAGGAGAAACACACCATGTCTTGGAAAGAGTGAGAAGAGACAGAGAACATCAGTGGTAAGACATTTTGTTCAGGTGGTCTCTAAGCACAAGAGGAATTCCAGATCTGATACTGCGTCCTCTTTTAATTTTGCCGATTTTTGTCTTATCCTGCTCCTTGTTAAATGTTTTCCTTATTGTTGGAGTGTGGCTATCAGCAAACCTCCCCTCACATATAACATTGTTCCATCACATTCAAAGAAGCCACAAAAATGTGACCTGATCAAAAATCTCCCTCACGTTATAACTGGAACACAATCAGATCTCCGTTTGCAGGCACAGAGGCCAGAGCTGACCACACAGCCACTCTGTGGAGCAGAAGCTGGCTTTAGTCACTGGGGGGATTGTGGGGATGCAACCTCTTTTCCTGGCCACACCATGATCTCAGAATGCTCCTTCAGCCTTGGCCTCGATGAGGAGCGCCTGGGCTGAGCTCCTCTGGAGCTGATCACAAACACTGTCTGCTCCCGGTTTCTTCAGGAGCAGCCCTGCAAGTGCATTTTCTTGCCCAGACATCACAACATCCCTGTTCTCACACTTTCAGTGGAACTGTGGCCAGGATGAGCCATTGCTGGGACTGAAGCCCCTCTCGTGGGGCCCTGCAAACAGCGCTCCAAAAGGAGCCCCTGGAGCTCTCCTGGGTCGGCGACTCCCTCTGAGTGGGGCCTCTCCCACCGGCAACTCTCCCGTTGGCTGCACTCACGGGAGCCCCAAAAAATGACGAGTCCTCAGCTGATCCTCCCATTCCTCGAAGGCTGACCCGCTGGGGAGATGCCAAAGCATCCAAAGTGAGCATTTCCCTGCCCTCGGGGGAGTTCCTCACAGGCACCTCACACTGACTGACTGTGCACACAGAGTGCCGGGGCTCTGCAAAGCTGGCAGAAATGCTGCTCTCCGAGGGGCCGAGTCCCCCGGTATCTCACTGAGTCAGGCCTGTGAGCGAGGTTAAGTCATGAGTTACAAGCTAAGTGAAATGCTGGAAGTGTTGTTCTTTACAAGGTTGCTAAGTTCGACTATGATTTCCTAAGTTCAGTTAAGAGCTGTTAAGTGTCATTCCTCTGTTCATTGGTAGGGTTGAGCTGTAAGTTAAGTGAGCTATTCGTCAAGTGTTTTTCCTTTGTTAAATTGTTAGGTTTAAGGTACAACTTAAGCACTATTAAGTCTGAGTGCTATGTAGCTTTTAGTCCACATTCCTTTTTATCTGTGCCCTCGCTGTTGCTTTTGTCACAAACAAACATGCCCCCATTAATTCTGTCAGAGCTCTCCTTGCCGTTCCAGACACTGCCCGTAGCCGGCCCTGCGTGAGCTCCAAGCTGGCGATGCTCCTGTAAACAGCCAAAGCCACAATTCAGGGCAGCACCTGCCGTTCCAAAACACTGCCTTATCACAGATGATAAGATCACCAGAGATGCGGCCTCTGCATATGAGCTCCATCAAGTTTTTGAGCTGAGCTGATGGGTGAGAAGAGAATGAGAGCAGTAAGAGGAAGCAGCCCCTGTGCCCCAAACCCTGCAGGAGCAGGAGGAACACTGAGCTCTGCTGGCAAAGCAAAGGCAAAGCAAGAGTGGTTTGGTTTTCCGTGTCCTCGTCCACAGCCACGTCCAGTTCCAAGGTCCTTTGTGACCCTCAAGGTTTATGCAAACTGCAGGAAGGAAAGGGAGGGGTCAGTGTGCTCTGCCCCTCTATCAACCACACATTTTTATCCCCTTTTCATTAATTAAAGTCGCATTTCAGCATTTGATTCTCTTCAGGCTCTATATTGACAAATAGAAATATGTGTAGTTACTGCTGATAGGTTTCCCTATCATAAAAAAACAAAACCAAAAAACTTCACCAATATAAACCACACACAAAAAAAGAAAACTCAGGAACAAACCTTTCCAGCCTGTACAGAACATGCAACGCTTCCACAGCTGCTGCAGGTTCGCATTTCTCCATTGCCCCCCAAACCCTGCACGTCCCCTCCCGCAGAGCAAAGTCCCCATTTCAAAGACCTTTATCTGCCAACTCTGTATCAGGGCACAGGGTGACTTCGGCCAAGGGATGGAGGGACAGGGCACCGGGAATGGCTTCTACTGCCTGAGGGCAGGGCTGGATGGGCTCTTGGGAAGGAATTCTCGGCTCTGAGGGCACGTCTTGGGGATGGTTTTACCGCAGTCACCAGCGTCCCCAGCCGGTTGTGGCCATAACTGCACCAAAGGGAAAAGTGGCGCCTAACAGGTGGGAAAACTTCTGGCATTGGTGGGGTTTGTTGTCTGCTCGGAGATATATAAATATAGATATATAATTAACAGGAAACACCTGTCATTGCCTGTCCCACGCATTTGCCTGGAAGCCCCCTAATTTCAAAGTTACGCTGATTTGAGGAATGTTCCCACCCTCCTTGGCAGTCCCTGTCTTTGAAAGCAGGGCGGGGTCCCACAGGAGCCCAGCAGAGAGAGAGAATCCCCTCCTTCCACCCCATGGCCCCAAGCCTTTGGGTGAGCCCAGGACTGGGAGCAGCTTCCCAGCCAGCACCTGGGGAGGCAGGTGGGGCTCACAGCCCCGGGGGCCCACGAGCCCAGCACGGGGCTCACTGCCCTCAAATGTGCTCTTTCACCTGCCCTGCCTCACCCTGGGCATTTCCTACTGAGAGGAGCACTCAGAGACCCCAAAACCCTCAACCCACCTCACAGCACGTTACACCAGCACAGCTTTCACTGGGGGGTTTTCTGCTTTCCCAGGCCCTGCAGTGCTGTGGGGCCATAAATACCCCACAAATGCTTCATTTCTCCTGAATGCAGCCATCCACTGCTCAGGCACTTCAGCCACAGCACTTACACTGCTTTTAGAGCCAACAAAGTCACCCAAATACTTCAGACCCTGTTCTAAGGAGGGCCAAGCCCTCACTGCAGGGAGAAAACACAACAGCACTACTGGGGGAACAGAGCAGTGGGTGGCTCCAGCCTGGAAAAACTTTAAAAAAGGGAAAAAAAAACCACACAAACCTGGCCTGGGAGCGACTGCCCAAGAAAATATAGGAGGGATGGCTCTGCTGCTCTTATGCCTTTGCAAAAGTATTTGCAGGTGCAGGGCAGAGCTGGCCCTGGTAACTCCTCTCAGGTGTGGGAGCTGCAGCACCTGCTGGGAACAAGTCAGAATTCCAGAGTTATTGATTAGAATAAGAACAATGCATATTGTCTCATTAGATGAAAAAAACTGATGTTTTAATTTAGATTCAAATCCTTTCCATCACTGATATTTCACAGCATCTCCCTCCCGTTTTCCTTTCTAACCACACTGAGTTGTTACCAGGACAGAAAGTGGGATTGATTTTTCCCCTGACCCAGGCTGTGAACCTGGGCAAGAGTATCAACCAGTGATTGATGATCCCAGGGGAAGCTCCCCAGGTAAAGCCTGCAGAAAGTGGTGACCCTGACTGTTTCACTCTGGAGCAGCTCCCAGCCCCCTTCTCTCAGGTCATTCACAAACGTGACTCTGGATGTGTTTGCATCCAACTCGTGCTCCCCAGGGATGTGGCACGGTGTCCAACTCCTCTCCTGGAACAGGTGGGGAGACTGCAGGGGCAGGGCTGGCCAGGGCACTCACAGGGACCTCTGCAGTGCTCTGGGGAAGGGGACAGGCCCAGGGAGCTTCAGGTGGGATACTGGCAACATTTCCTCATGGGAAGGGAGGTCAGACATTGGAACAGGAGGTTCAGGTGGGATACTGGCAACATTTCCTCACAGGAAGGGAGGTCAGACATTGGAACTGGAGGTTCAGGTGGGATATTGACAATGTTTCCTCACAGGAAGGGAGGTCAGACATTGGAACAGGAGGTTCAGGTGGGATATTGGCAACATTTCCTCATGGGATGGGAGGTCAGACATTGGAACAGGAGGTTCAGGTGGGATATTGGCAACATTTCCTCATGGGAAGGGAGGTCAGACATTGGAACAGGAGGTTCAGGTGGGATACTGGCAACATTTCCTCATGGGATGGGAGGTCAGACATTGGAACAGGAGGTTCAGGTGGGATACTGGCAACATTTCCTCACAGGAAGGGAGGTCAGACATTGGAACTGGAGGTTCAGGTGGGATATTGACAATGTTTCCTCACAGGAAGGGAGGTCAGACATTGGAACAGGAGGTTCAGGTGGGACATTGACAACGTTTCCTCACAGGAAGGGAGGTCAGACATTGGAACAGGAGTCCCTGCCCCCAGAGGATTTAAAGCCCATGTGGATGTGGCACCTGGGGACACAGGGCACTGCTGGCAATGGCTGGACTCCATGGGCTCAGAGAGCTTTTCCCACCCAAACAATTCCTTATCCTCATTCTCCTGTGAGCAGCTTGATCCTGCTGCAGCCTCAAGTGTTTCCATGACTTTCCTAGAGGACAAAGCTGGAATTCTCTCTGCTGCCACAGTTGCATTTCAAGTCTCCTCCTGCTCTTTCCCTGCTCTAAGGAATTGACTCCACAGGGGCAGGGGTTGTGGATTTTTATCCCTGGACAGCCACGAAGCCAGCCAATCAACTGGGAGCATAGGCAGCCTTAGAAATGATTGAGAGCACCTCCAGGTCCCCAAAAATACTCTTGGAGCCAGTTTTGCTGGCTGTACAATGAGTTTTCCTTGTGCTCCAGCCTTTCAAGGTACAAACACCAGCTCAGGTATCCACCCACACTGGGGCACTGCTCACAAAGTTCCTTCCTGCTCATCTCTTCACATTTGGACTTTTGGCCAACAGCTTCTCCACTCCGAGGCAAAGCAAATTGCCTGATCTGGAGTGAAATGGAACCAGCAGCTCAAAAATGTGCAGGAGCTGAAAGATGAGAGCCCTTAACTCCCAGCTCTCATTGTGGCACTGAGATTACAAGGGGAGAGCTCAGCTGTGCATTTAAACATTTCAACAATCCCTTCTCCCAGGAATGTCCTCTGGGTTTCAGAAAGATGGAATATGGGAAATACAACCCAGACCTGGCTTCAGCCCACAGCAGGGGCACAGGGTGGCTCCAGAGCAGCCATGAAGCAGGAGATACTGAAACATCCCAGAGGATTCTCCCCTGCTCAGAGGGATGGAATCACGGAACAGCCTGAGCTGGACCCCACAGGGATCATCCAGTCCAAGGCCTGGCCCTGCACAGACACTCCAATGCTGCCACCCTGTGCCTGAGCATTGTCCAAGCAGTCCCTGAGCTGGGGCAGGGCTGGGAAGGTGGGATAAACTCTGGATAATCAGTGCATGAGGAGGTCACTGCACTCTCCCACAAGCTCCCTAAAAGAGACCAGGTCCTGCTGGGTCCAGGCTCAGAGCCAGCCTCAGGCTGATAGCCCAAGGGTCAGGAAAATCATGGAGCACTGAGAATTTCCCTGCTGGCAGAGGTACCTGTCCTTCCCCCAGGGGAATGGGACAAGGAAATCCAGGGCAGCAGGAGGCTGAGGAAGCACAGCAGCTTTTCATTCCATGGGAGAGGATCCTGGGCACAAAGCAGACCCTGCTGCTCCCCACAGACCAGGCAGCAGCTCCAGGGCACAGCAGGGGCTGGGCTGCCTGAAAATCACCTGGATCTGAGGGACTGCCCATGGAGGGGCTCCAGGAGCTGACCTGGTGGCACCAGGAACCCACCTCTGCAGGGACAAGGGAAAAGGGGCAATGGCTTCACATGGACACGGGGCAGGGATGGACGGGACCCTGGGCAGGAATTGTTCCTGGCAGGGTGGGCAGGCCCTGGAAAAGAATTCCCAGAGCAGCTGTGATGCCCCTGGACCCCTGGCAGTGCCCAAGGCCAGGCTGGACACTGGGGCAGCCTGGGACAGTGGGAGGTGTCCCTGCCATGGCAGGGGTGGCACTGGGTGGGCTCTCAGGTCCATTCCAACCCAACCCAGTCTGGGATGCTGTGGGATGAGGAGGGCTGGCTGGGAACACCTTCACTTGGCTTTTGGCAGGATTTAATCCCTCTCTGCAATGAAGGTTATTCTGGCTGTGGCCAGTACAGAATGGTCCTGCCTCAGCTCCAGCCCCTCCTCAACTCCAGCCCCTCCTGCCTTCCCACAGGAAAATCCCAACAGCTCCAGGGTCACTCCATCCCCTGATTTTGAACACAAAGAGCACAGGGGAAGGAAAAGCAGGTTTTAATTAAAAGAATTCCAATCATTCCCACAGCACATGATTTTTTTCAAATGGCAAAGATTGCTTTTTGGAAAGTTATTATTTCCCAGGTGTTGTGTTTCACTTCATCTTCAATGATGCATCAAGAGAAGGAAAAGATTTTAAGAAAATCTCCAACTTAATTAAAATAAATCTGAGCTCCATCAATTTTTTGAGCTGAGCTGATGGGTGAGAAGAGAATGACCCGAGAGCAGTAAGAGGAAGCAGCCCCTGTGCCCCAAACCCTGCAGGATCAGGAGGAACACTGAGCTCTGCTGGGAGAACTGGGATCACATTCCCGGGGTGCCCACAGCTGCTCCCACACAGCTCCTGGCTCCAGGGAGAGCCCAGGCTGTGTCCAGCACACCCTGCACAGGCAGGGAGAGCAGCCCAACAGCAGCAGGGAGAGTCCCAGGAACCCAGGCTGGAATTCCCAAAGGCAAAGCAAGAGTGGTTTGGTTTTCCGTGTCCTCGTCCACAGCCATGTCCAGTTCCAAGGTCCTTTTTGACCCTCAAGGTTTTGCAAACTGCAGGAAGGAAAGGGAGGGGTCAGTGTGCTCTGCCCCTCTATCAACCACACATTTTTATCTCCTTTTCATTAATTAAAGTCGCATTTCAGCCTTTGATTCTCCTGAATCCATGGGGAACTGTGCCTGAGCCGGGCTGCAAACAGGGGAACTTTCCCTGCCCAGCCCAGGCTCCACCAGGAGGAGCTGAGGCTCAGCCCCTGGGAAAGGCTGGCTGGGGATGATTTTTGGAGGGGAACTCCCCACTCACCGCAGCCTTCAGAGCATGGTCCAGGTCTGCCAGCAAATCCTCCTCATCCTCCAGCCCCACCGAGAGGCGGATCAAGGTCTTTGTGATTCCCAGACGTTCCTTTTCCTCATCAGGCATTTTGTTGCGTGTCATGGTGTACCTGAAATGACAAAAAACATCTTTATCCCAAGAATTTGGGACTTGTATTGGTAAAACCAGCCTGGCTGGTTCCCTGCCAGCACCCCAGAAGTGGCAGCAGGATCTGACACCTCCTCTGTGCCACCTGTGTGACCCCACAGACACAGAGAGCTCCTGGCAGCAGCTCCTGGAAATGGTGGGAATGCTGACAAGTCAGGGAATTGCATCTCCAGCTCGTATTTCCAAGACACAAATGATTAACAAGAAGTGGATACCTAAAAATCTGGACCTGACAAAGGAGAAAATCCTACTCCTCTTCCTTCCAGAGCTGCTCTTTTATTCTGCAGAAGCTCTGTGAGCTCTGCACGTGGGCAATGTGCAACCTGCAGTATAAAATCTCCTGGTTTCATTCCTGGTTCCTCAGATCCCTTCTCAAACTGCCCCAAAGGACTCTGGGGGGTTTATTCTCTCCAGCTACACAGGACACAGGCAAGAAGGGATTTCCCCATGTGCTGTCACTGGCACCAGTTCCTTTCAGCTGCTGGAGGGGTTCAACATTTGCTGTGAAATCAGTAAGTGAAATGATTTAACATTTAAATACAGTCATTCATTCCACAGACCTTTTCAAAAAGCAAGCTGGCTTTGAGGGAAATGATGCCATTCCATGAAGATGCTGTTTTGAGCAGTTTAAAAGGCCCCAGGAGGCCCTGCCAGGCCCAGAGGCAGCTGGGTGCACACAGTGACCATGCCCCTTGTGTGAGCAGGGAGCAGGGCATTCCTCCATCCCAGCTGCTCCTCAGCCCAACACTCTGCAGCTTCTGGGATTGTCCTCATGGACACCAGCTGTGCCTCAGCCCTCCAGGCAGAATTCCTCTCTCTCTGCCCTCCCACAGGATTCCCTCCCTCTGGGATCTCCCCTGGCTTGGTGCTGCACAGCAGCCCCTGAGTTTAGCTAAAGGCAAAACAGCAAAACAGCTTTGGGGGCGGGGAAATTGTGGGAATTTAGTGGTGCTCTGCAGCTTTTTGAGGCTCTGAGGATGGGAGGGTGAACTTACGGATGCTCTGCCAGGCTCTCGAAGCCGCCCAGACTAACACCCAGAGTGAACACCTGTGGGAGAAAGGGAAGGAGGTTATGGATTCATGGACAAACAGCTCACAGAATCAGGGAATATCCTGAGTTGGTGGTGCCCACAGGGATCACTGATCCAGCCCCTGGCCCTGCACAGACACCCCAACAATCCCACCCTGAGCATCCCTGGCAGAGCTGTCCAAACCCTCCTGGAGCTCCGGCAGCTTCTGGGCTGGGACCCCTTCAAGGACATTGAGGAAAATGGAAAGTTTAGGGACTTGTCTTCCCCTCAAGTTTTTCTATAATAACTTCCATATTATAAATTGTATTAGCTGTAATTAGGGAATAAAGGGCACATCTGGCAGGGAAGAGCTAAGATTGTAAACAGACTCATCCTGCCCCTGGATCCCTGGGAGTGTCCTTGGTTGGACCCAGCCAAGCCTTCCCAGAGCCAGGGGCTCCCTCTCTGCCCCACGAGTCAGGGCCTCCCTCAGTGCCTTTCCCCCTGAGGACACTTTGCAATATTCCAGCAGAGCTGCACCAGCCCCAGCCCAGCCCTGCAGAAAGCCCTTTGCCAGCAGCAGCTCCTGGGCTGAGCTGGACACGCCTCACCCTGGGAGCAAACACACAAACACTCCCAAGGGGATGAGGGGTCCCTTTGTTCCCTCTCATTCACCCCATGGACAAATTATCCTCTGGGGCACACCCAAAGGATTGGCAAGAAAAGCCACACCACCCTCCCCTCAGCAGGGCAGATTCAGCTCACTCTGAGGATGACCTT
This sequence comes from Calcarius lapponicus, assembly GCA_039654755.1. Taxonomy (NCBI): domain Eukaryota; kingdom Metazoa; phylum Chordata; class Aves; order Passeriformes; family Fringillidae; genus Calcarius; species Calcarius lapponicus. Next base: position 32,246,718 of record CM077471.1, on the reverse strand, counting down.
ATTGTCTTTACCTTCAGGTTCCTGAGAAAGGCAAAGGCATTATCTTTTGTCCCATTGATGTAGAAGGTGACCATCCCAGAAACGCCAGTGCACTGCCTCTTCATCAGCTCGTACTGAGGGTGACAAGCCAGCCCTGGAATGGAGAGTTGGGAGAATTCCCAGTGAATGCCAGTGCAGAGCTGGGGCAGCTCAGCCTCAGCCCCAGTCACAGGGCACCACAGCTCCCCAATCCCTGCCCTGGGATGCTCCCAAGTCCCTGCCCTGGGATGCTCCCAAGTCCCTGCCCACCCACCTGGGTAAATGACCTTCTCCACCCTGGGATGGGATTCCAGGAACTTGGCCACAGCCAGGCCGTTGTGGAAGTGCAGCTTCATCCGGATGTGCAGAGTCTTGAGCCCCCGGTTGCACAGGAAGCAATCAAAGGGAGAGGGGACAGCTCCCAGGGCTGTGGGAATGGGAACAGAATTCCAGAGAATCACACAGAATTCCAGAGCAACACTGGTGTTCTGCATTCAGCAAAACCCAACACATCCTCACCTCCAGCATTTCTGACCTTGGCACAAGTGGGAAGACACCCAAGGCAATCTCTGATCCTCATCTCCCACATTGGAGAGCCAATTAATGAGCCCAATTAACAGGCTCAGGCCTCAAGGATTACATTATTTATTGAGCACAGTGCACCCTCAGTGCAGAGGGCAAAACATGGACAGGAATGTATTCCTGACAATGAAGAGGCCAGAAAATTGCTGGAATCATCCAGGGTAAGAAAATTCAGAATTGGGCAGATCCTGAAGGGTGAGGGAGTTTCAAACCCCCCAGGCTGCAGGTGGCACCTCAGTGGTTTCAGGATGGGCCCCAGAGCTCTCCTGGAGTGCTCAGGAAGGGGACATCAAGGTCTCTCATTTTATGGGACTACTTTATTGAGCTTTCCCAGCTCTGTTAATTTACAATCCAGGCTGATTTCCCACTTGTGTGCATGCCCACCCTCCCCAGCAGAGCTGTGGATGTGAACAGGATTCCTGTCAGGAATTCCCTGTCTGGACTTACAGTACTGCAGGAATTTCAGCCTCTCATAGAGATCATCCCTGTTTACAGAGACCAGGCCCATGAGGACATCACTGTGCCCTGCAAATGACAGGGGACAAGAATGGGATCAGCCACTCCAGGGACAAGAATGGGATCAGCCACTCCAGGGTCCTGCCACAAGCCCCAGGAGTAAATAAAACCCCTGGGACACCTCCCACCATCCCAGGCTGCTCCAGCCCCAGTGCCCAACCTGGCCTTGGGCACTGCCAGGGATCCAGGGGCCTCCCCACCCTCCCAGCCAGGAATTCCTTCCCAGTCTCCCTCCATCCCTGCCCTAAGGATGTGCTGAACTCTCACACTCACCATTCATGTATTTGGTTGCAGAAGACATACAAATATCAGCCCCTAGGGACAGAGGACGCTGAAAGGAAAGGAAAATAACATCATCATTCAAGTTTGGGTTCATTCCCAGCCATTCCAAAGGGCTCTGAGCTCACACAGGATAAACAAGGGGAGAAACAAACACAAAAACCTGAGGATGACAACAGAACATGTGCTAAAGGCAGCAGTACAGGAGGCACTCTGAATTCAAGGGCAGCACAAGAAAATGTGATTTAAAAGCACTGCTCCAACTCCCACAGGCTCCAGGGAGAGAAGAGATTGAGCACATCCAACACACAGTGCAGAGCTGGAAAAATAGTTCTGCAGCTCAGCTGAGGCAGGGACACACCATGGCATGGACCCCACAAAGGCATTTCCATGGGAAATGAGGGACTCCAGCTGCAGAGCAAAGGAATTGCTTTGCTTCCCAGCTGCTGCAGATCCTGCCCTGGAGCAGCTGAGAGCATGAGCAAAGGAGGTTCCTTTGGCAGCTCTCTCCCCTCAGTCCCAGCTCTCTGCCCAGGAGCCTCCTGAGGTGAGACAAACCAGGAGCTCGATGGGCAAGAGGTGCTGAGCAGTGCCAGATTTTTAATCAGTCACTAATTAAGGCACTTTGCACCTGGTATCAGCACATTCTGAAGAGTGAGGGGCATCACTGTTAAAATGGAACAAAGCAGGCAGATTCTAGCCCATAGCAAGAGCAACAATGCTTGGAAGTTCATTATTCTGAAGCATTTGTAAAACTTAAATCACTTCATGTCTTCCAGTAATCAATCCAGGAAAGATCTGGCAGTTGTTATGAAGAAAGTTATAAACTTCTGAGTCATATATTCAGCAAAATAGTGAAGAAAGAGGTAAAGTGGATGTCTCCAAGAAAGACTGCACAAAGTTTACTTGGTTTTAGTTTTTTCTTCCACTACCTTCTGGTTTTTACCTTTGTGGCTCAGAACAGCATCTACAGAAGAATGGATGTAAAAAGGCCAAAGTGAGGGAACACTTGGTAACTGTTCTGATTTCCACCAGGAAGAACAGAATCCCATCATTCCTGGAGGACAGACACCCCCTGCCCCCTTCACTGGTGCACCAGCAGCAGCCCCTGGGCTGGGGCTGAACCAGAGCAGGTGGCTTTACAATGCAGAGACCAAAACTGCAGTTCCTTGGTGGTGCTTCCCTTCCCAAAAGGGACCTCCAGCCCCACTGGCACAGGTGACAGTCCTGTCCTTTTCCCACACACCTGGAAATATGGAGACATGAAGCTGTTGTCCACTGCCACCAGCACATGCTTGCCACCAGCCCTGTGCGCCACCTCTGCGCAGGCTTTGATGTCGATCACCTTCAGCGTGGGGTTCGTGGGGGTCTCGAGCCAAACCAGCTGCACAAACCCAAAACAGCTCCAGGTCAGAGAGTTCCCAGTGCTGGGCTCAGTCCCAGGGGCTCTGGGTGCTCAGGGCTGGCAGCTGCCCGTGGGTTTGGGCACTGGGGACGGGCAGTGGCCCTGCCAGAGCCAGGGAGGCTCCAGCGGCTCCTCCAAGCTCAGGGAGCTTTCCCTGCAGCTGGGCTTGGGCCAGCCCAGGGCATCCCAGCTGCAGAAGGCCTCACCAGCCAGGACAGAGCCTTTCCCAAAGCCTTTCCCAGCACAGTTCCCTTCCCCTGGGGCAGGGGATCACCCAGCAGTGCCACGGAGCCCCCCCGGCTCCGCGTTCCCTCTGCTCCTCCTCACCTGTGCCCTGTTCCCTCCTCTCTCTGCAGGGCTCTCTGCCCTTCTGAGGATGCTTTCCATGAGGGAGCACAGGGGGACAGGCTGGATCCAGCTGTGCCCCAAGCTGCCCCCCTCAGCTCAACACACCCCCAAGCCCAAAGGAGCAAGGATAAAACAGTTTAACGTCCCTTTAAAATCCATTTCCCTCTCCCCTACCTTGGTCTCTGGTGTAATTGCAGCTTCCAGGCATTTTGGCTTTGTGCAGTCAACAAAAATTACTTTCAGATTATTTTCTGAGGCTACTTTCTGGAAGTATCTGTTTGTGCCTTAAAAAACCCAAAAATCACAAAATGAAAAACTTCCTTAACTTCCATTCCCTGCTCTGCAGCCTCCTGCATCGTGCAGGGACAGTCAGGAGGGCACAGCTTGATGCTGCACACCATCCATGGCACATTTATATTTTCTTTATTCACAAAGTTTAAAGATTGTTGCAGACTGAGTGATCATGAAACAGTAACAATGGGAATATGGGATCAGAGTGATTTGGGAAGCACTTGAAATCAGTGTGGGGTTTATGATCAGGAAATTAAACACAGAAGAAGAATCAAGGGGAACACTCCAGCTACGGTTTCCCATCACTCCAATAAAAATGATTCCTTCCTGTCTTTGAAGCCTTTCCCTGGGAAGATTAAAAGGATCCAGCAGCAACAGGTGATCAATGGATGTGCAGCACTCACTACCAGAAACACTGCCTGCATTAAAAATTCATTGACTGGGTCCTTTTGCCAAGCTGATCCCCAGGGACTCCGTTTTCCACCTGAGCAGGAAGGGATGGAACATGGAGGTGGATTCTGGGAGCTGAAGGGAACATCTGAGTGATCTTTGGGAGGTTCTTTTGTGAGAAACCCTTTCTTTGTAGCAAACCAAACCAGAGGAGGAGCAATGAAATTCAGCCCTGCAGAAACCAGGCTGAGGCTTCAAGGAGAGGGGAAAGTTCCCAGGAACTGGAGGGAGCTCACCCTGCTCAGAGCAGGACTCTGGCAGAGCTGGGTGCACTCTGCCACTGGGCAGTTGTGAGGAAGAGGGATTGATAAAAACAGGCTTCAAAGAACAGTGAGGTCCTACAGGGGAAATTCAGAGTTCCTGAGAGCCACAGACAGGTTTGAGCCCCTGCACAAAGAAGCCACAGGGTGCTGTACTCACCTCCATAGACATCATCCATGGAGATAATTGTTTCCCCTGTCTTCAGCAGGTGACAGATGTTCAGAATTGCTGCTAAGCCAGAGGAATAAGCCAAGCCTGAGGAGAAAGGATCATCAGTGTTTGATGTGACACAACAAGCCAGACTTGCCTTGGCCTTCCTCCCTTGGCCTCTGCAAAGAACCTGTTCTGTCACTGCCTCACTGGGAACGTGGAGCCAGTGAGAGCAGAGGATGGATGTGCACAGCATGGAACCAGCACGGACACTGGGACAGACTGGGAATGGACTGGGACAGACTGGGAATGGACTGGGACCGGGGCTGCCTGCTCCCACTGCCTCCAGTGCTGCTGCACAAGGATGGATCCAGCTCAGCCACAGTGAGGAAGCAGCAGACAAACCCAGGGGTGCAGCTGGACTTTGCTGGACCAGAAGTGTTGGGCTCTTCCCCACCTTGGAGCTGCTCCTGCCCACAGCCAAGAGCCAGAGCCGTGGTGAGGGAATCATGGAATGGTTTGGGATGGAGGGACCCCAAAGCCCATCCAGTGCCACCCCCTGTCCCAGGCTGCTCCAAGCCCCGTCCAACCCATGAGTGCTCACTGTATTTGGCTCCATCGAGGGCGGCCACAGCCTTTTCCAGGCAATCCCGAGTGGGGTTCCCAACCCGGGTGTATATATAACCCTGGCATGGGAATAAGAAACAAACATCAGAGAGGGCACTGGGAAAGTCTGAGATAACAGCAGTTCTAGGTTCCTTAAATAGCCCTGGCTGAGGGCATCCAGCTCCTCCCCGAGCAGCAGGATGCTGTCCTGGCACAACGTCCAGCCGAGCATCCCTGCCAGAGAAAGGGCCTGGGGTGCACTGGGGCAAGGAGCCACATTCTCCTGCTTCTCCCCAGACATCCATCTGTGGCCACTGTGGGAGAAAGGGCTTGGGCTGCACAGGCCAACCGTCCTCAGAATGCCAGGCTGGCTCCGGCTGCAAGGGACCCCAGCGGCTCCTCCGGTGCCACCGCCGCTCAGCAGGGCCGCCCCGGAGCACAGGCACGGCACCGCGGGCGGGCGGCTCTGCAATGGCCCCGTGAGGAGCCCCGCTCCCGGCGCAGCGAGATGCTCGCGTTTGCCCAGGAGCTGCCACGTGGGGAAACATCGAGCCGGGAGCTCCCTGCCCTGCCCAGGACCTGCCGCCTCCCGCTCCCCCGGCCGGGACACGCCGGGACCGCAGCGGGGCTCGGTGGGGCCGTGCGGGCCGCACTCACCTTGTTCTTCCCGGGTTCCTCCTGCTTGAAGGTGGTGGAGAGCGTGATGGGCGGCACCACGGCCTTGGAATTCCACTGCTCGGGGTCCTGCGCATAGTGGATGGCATTGGTGGCGAAGTGAGGGAAAGGCGGCAGGAACCCACAGCACTTGCTACAGGACATGGTGGCGGCTCTGAGGGACCGGTCCTCAGCGCGGCTGCATTTAGCGACCTCGCGGGCTCGGCGGGGCGCGGCTTTCGCGCCTCCTCATTGGCTGCGTCGCCGGCGGGGCGGGGCCCCCGCGCCCTCCCATTGGCTGCCGGCGGGGCGGGGCCCGCCCTGCACAGGCAGCGCCCGCCCGCTGGGGGGCGCCGCGCGCTGCGCGCTGAGGGGCCGCTGCCGGGAGCCTGCCCGGGATCCAGGGGCGCCTTTCCCGGGAGGAACCGGGAGCAATCCGGCAGCACGGGAATGGCCCACAGGGGAGCTGTGCTGACTGCCCGGCAGCGCTGCCTGCAGTACCTCAGCACTGGGAATAACCCCAGCGCGGCACCGGCCGGGGGAACCTGCTGGAGCTGCTCTGGGGGAAGGATCTGGGGGTGTGAGGGACAACGAGCTGTGCCCGGCCAGCGGTGCCCAGTGGGATCCTGAGGGACAGTGAGCTGTGCCCGGCCAGCGGTGCCCAGTGGGATCCTGAGGGACAATGAACTGTCCCTGGCCAGCGGTGCCCAGTGGGATCCTGAGGGACAACGAGCTGTGCCCGGCCAGCGGTGCCCAGTGGGATCCTGAGGGACAGTGAGCTGTGCCCGGCCAGCGGTGCCCAGTGGGATCCTGAGGGACAGTGAGCTGTGCCCGGCCAGCGGTGCCCAGTGGGATCCTGGGGTTCCACAGCAGAGCATTTTCAGCAAGTCAGGGGTGATCCTGCCCCCGTGCCCAGCCCTGGGGACACCTCTGGGTGCTGTGCCCACTCTGGATCCTCAGCACAGCAGGGACAGGAGCTCCTGGAGCTGAGCAAGGGCCTGGAGCATCTCGGTGCCCAGGAAAGGCTGAGGGAGCTGGGGCTGCTCAGCCTGGAGAGGAGCCCCAGGGAGAGGGGCCTCAGCCCTGGCTGTCCCTGGGTGTCCCTGGGTGTCCCTGTGTGCAGGAAGGGGCAGAGCAGTGCCCAGGCTCTGCTCTGGGGCCCAGCAATGGCACCAGAGGATTCGGACTCGATGGGCTGGGAGGGTTCTCCCAACCTCAGGGATGCTGAGAGGAGCAGGAAGTACCTGTGGCACCAAAATGGGTCCTTAGTCGTCCTCCAAACACACGGAGATGGAAATTGGGGAGTATTTCTCATTTTTTGATATATAAAAGAGTAGAGACAATAAATCTGTGTGGATTTTACCAGGCACTTTTATGGATAAATACACTGCTAAAATGTCACCTCTGTACCAAGTCATGTTTTATAGGTTATAGCAAACCCTTGTTACCTGAGTGAGGGTCTGGGTGTGCCATGTGGTTAAGGGGTGTGGACCTCAGGGAATGAAAAACATAGCAACAGCTTTCACGGTAGAAATTAATATTTCCAGTGTTTGCTTCTGCAACATGAGATGCAGAAACTGAACGTTGGGTGCAGAATACACAAAATTGCCTTTTGTGGTTTGTGTTGTCTGGTTCACTCACTACACAGAAATTTGTGATGTTGCAACACATTTAAACGTGTTTTCTGCTGGTTGGGAATGAGATATCCAGAGATCTGTGTGGGGACATGGAGAGGTGTGAGTGGTCACAGGGGTTTTCAGGATGAAGAAGAGATGAGAATTTTGACTCCATGATCAGAAGGCTTGATTTATTATTTTATGATATATGTTACATTAAGACTATACTAAAAAGAAATAGAAGCTCCATGCAGCCACCTCCTTGCTCTGCACAGGTGCAGCTTCCACTTCAACAAAACTTGCTTTCAATATTGATAACGTAAATGATGAAACTCAAGTGTGAATAATGATAATTCACCTGGAGAATAATCCTTGCCCTGTGACAAAGATAAACTTACCTGCCTTGAGCTGAACATGAAAAGCCAGATTTATCAAGGTGGTATTTGATGTGTTTGCAATTCTGTGGGGACAGAAGGAGAAATTCCGTGTGAAATTCTGTGTTGCAGTTGAGTTTCACATGTGTCAGGCTGGGCTCCTCCCTGCAGCACCTGGATAAGCTGATGGATCTAATCAAGACAAATAACACCATCAGGAGGGCAGTGCCAGGTTTGCTGCTGCCCGAGGACCTTTGCTGCAGCTTCCTTTGCCCCTCGTGGCAGCAGCACAAGGCTCCTGCAGGGATCTGCCATGTGAAGGGGACACAAATTCCTGCTCCAGGGGCTGGGGCTGGCTGTGCCCAGCTCAGGGCCAGGGGCACCCACAGCCCGTTCCTGCTCAGCCAGACTCTGGCTGGGCTGGGCTCAGGCTGGGGCCGGGGGTCCCTCCCTGGCAGCTGCTGAAGGGCTCGGGCTGTCCCCGGGCCAGGAGCTGCCTCTGCTCCTGGCAGGGCTTTGCTCTGCCTGCTGCCTTCTGCTCTGGGCTCTGCCATGGAACAGCCCGGCCCTGGGACACAAGCTTCCAGAATTCATCCTTTACTGATCCTCTCCTTGCCAAACACAAGCCTCCCTTCGGACCTGAGCGCTGGCTGCTGGCTGGCAGCATGGATATTGTCCTGGAGCTTTAGGGATGGGAAACGTGGGTGCCAGGTCCAGGAAATCCTTGGGAAAGCTTCAGAGGTGCTTGTCTGAGAAATTAAAGTCATCACCTGGAAAGGACAATATTTACAGTATCTCTCTGCTTCCATTTCACAGCCCCAGTGTAAATCCTGCCTTCCACACAAATTTATTATTTACCTTTGTCGCTGGAGACCTTGTCTGGAGTTATTTATCATATATATTGTGTGTGATTATATTTCAACTTCAAATTATCACTGGCAGACCGACCATGCCCTGGCATCTCTCTTTAAGAGAGGGAGGCAGGGACACCTCCCTGTCCCAGAGTGCTCCATACCCCATCCAACCTGGCCTGGAACTCTTCTTGCTGATAGTTACAAGCCTGATGAGACACATTTATGTCATTCATAAGCCTGATGAGATAAATTTACTTAATTCAGCCTGTGGCATGTGCAGGGAAATTGTTCATAACAGGAAGATTTTCTTTCCTCTCCAAGTGTTTCCCAATTCTGATAGCGTCAGCTCCGGTACAGCCAAACATCCACATTTGGTGCTACATGAGCTAGTGCAATCAAACCGGGCAGCAAACCAGTGGCACACGTCAGGGTTTCTGCCATGCCTGACCAAAAGCTGATTGAGTTTTCTCCAGGGGTTTCTGCTGTTTGTCCCTGTGATGCCAGGGTGGGGTTTTTCCGGACAGGGCTGACTGAGCAACAAGAGGCAAGAATCTGCTTTGCAATGAGGACTCTCCACCATCCCAGGCTGCAGTAACTGCGTTGGGATTTGGGTGTTTGGATTCCATGGGGAGTAGAAGGACTGGGACAAGATGACCCTCAAGGTCCCAAGCCTTCATTCTGTGATTTGAGTGAAGTTCTCCCTTCACAACTTTATAACAGCAGTGTTAATTGTTTTCAACCCTGCAGTCTGTAAAAGAGCAGAGGGTTCCAGCCAGTTTTGTGTCTCTGAGCAGCAGCGGGGCTGGGCAGGGGCTGCTCCACTTTGGGATTCATTTCTGTGGGGTTTCATCCTGGACATGGGCTTGGGGTGTGGGGAGGGATTTGGGCTGAGCCTCGGCTCTTCTCTGCAGTGTTTGGCCTTGAGACAAGAGTATCAACCAGTGATTGATGATCCCAGGGGAAGCTCCCCAGGTAAAGCCTGCAGAAAGTGGTGACCCTCACTGTTTCACTCTGGAGCAGCTCCCAGCCTCCTTCTCTCAGGTCATTCACAAACGTGACTCTGGATGTGTTTGCATCCAACTCGTGCTCCCCAAGGATGTGGCACGGTGTCCAGCTCCTCTCCTGGAACAGGTGGGGAGACTGCAGGTCTGGCCAGGGCACTCACAGGGACCTCTGCAGTGCTCTGGGGAAGGGGACGGGCCCAGGGAGCTTCAGGTGGGATACTGGCAACATTTCCTCATGGGAAGGGAGGTCAGACATTGGAACAGGAGGTTCAGGTGGGATATTGGCAATATTTCCTCATGGGAAGGGAGGTCAGACATTGGAACAGGAGGTTCAGGTGGGATATTGGCAACATTTCCTCATGGGAAGGGAGGTCAGACATTGGAACAGGAGGTTCAGGTGGGATATTGGCAACATTTCCTCATGGGAAGGGAGATCAGACATTGGAACAGGAGGTTCAGGTGGGATATTGACAACGTTTCCTCACAGGAAGGGAGGTCAGACATTGGAACAGGAGTCCCTGCCCCCAGAGGATTTAAAGCCCATGTGGATGTGGCACCTGGGGACACAGGGCAGTTCTGGGAATGGCTGGACTCCATGGGCTCAGAGAGCTTTTCCCACCCAAACAATTCCTTATCCTCATTCTCCCGTGAGCAGCTTGATCCTGCTGCAGCCTCAAGTGTTTCCATGACTTTCCTAGAGGACAAAGCTGGAATTCTCTCTGCTGTCACAGTTGCATTTCAAGTCTCCTCCTGCTCTTTCCCTGCTCTAAGGAAATGACTCCACAGGGGCAGGGGTTGTGGATTTTTATCCCTGGACAGCCACAAAGCCAGCCAATCAACTGGGAGCATAGGCAGCCTTAGAAATGATTGAGAGCACCTCCAGGTCCCCAAAAATACTCTTGGAGCCAGTTTTGCTGGCTGTACAATGAGTTTTCCTTGTGCTCCAGCCTTTCAAGGTACAAACACCAGCTCAGGTATCCACCCACACTGGGGCACTGCTCACAAAGTTCCTTCCTGCTCATCTCTTCACATTTGGACTTTTGGCCAACAGCTTCTCCACTCCGAGGCAAAGCAAATTGCCTGATCTGGAGTGAAATGGAACCAGCAGCTCAAAAATGTGCAGGAGCTGAAAGATGAGAGCCCTTAACTCCCAGCTCTCATTGTGGCACTGAGGTAACGAGGGAGAGCTCAGCTGTGCATTTAAACATTTCAACAATCCCTTCTCCCAAGAATGTCCTCTGGGTTTCAGAAAGATGGAATATGGGAAATACAACCCAGACCTGGCTTCAGCCCACAGCAGGGGCACAGGGTGGCTCCAGAGCAGCCATGAAGCAGGAGATACTGAAACATCCCAGAGGATTCTCTCCTGCTCAGAGGGATGGAATCACGGAACAGCCTGAGCTGGACCCCACAGGGATCATCCAGTCCAAGGCCTGGCCCTGCACAGACACTCCAATGCTGCCACCCTGTGCCTGAGCATTGTCCAAGCAGTCCCTGAGCTGGGGCAGGGCTGGGAAGGTGGGATAAACTCTGGATAATCAGTGCATGAGGAGGTCACTGCACTGTCCCACAAGCTCCCTAAAAGAGACCAGGTCCTGCTGGGTCCAGGCTCAGAGCCAGCCTCAGGCTGATAGCCCAAGGGTCAGGAAAATCATGGAGCACTGAGAATTTCCCTGCTGGCAGAGGTACCTGTCCTTCCCCCAGGGGAATGGGACAAGGAAATCCAGGGCAGCAGGAGGCTGGGGAAGCACAGCAGCTTTCCATTACATGGGAGAGGATCCTGGGCACAAAGCAGACCCTGCTGCTCCCCACAGACCAGGCAGCAGCTCCAGGGCACAGCAGGGGCTGGGCTGCCTGGAAATCACCTGGATCTGAGGGACTGCCCATGGAGGGGCTCCAGGAGCTGACCTGGTGGCACCAGGAACCCACCTCTGCAGGGACAAGGGAAAAGGGGCAATGGCTTCACACGGACACAGGGCAGGGATGGATGGGACCCTGGGCAGGAATTGTTCCTGGCAGGGTGGGCAGGCCCTGGAAAAGAATTCCCAGAGCAGCTGTGATGCCCCTGGACCCCTGGCAGTGCCCAAGGCCAGGCTGGACACTGGGGCAGCCTGGGACAGTGGGAGGTGTCCCTGCCATGGCAGGGGTGGCACTGGGTGGGCTCTGAGGTCCATTCCAACCCAACCCAGTCTGGGATGCTGTGGGATGAGGAGGGCTGGCTGGGAACACCTTCACTTGGCTTTTGGCAGGATTTAATCCCTCTCTGCAATGAAGGTTATTTTGGCTGTGGCCAGTACAGAATGGTCCTGCCTCAGCTCCAGCCTCCCCTCAGCTCCAGCCCCTCCTGCCTTCCCACAGGAAAATCCCAACAGCTCCAGGGTCACTCCACCCCCTGATTTTGAACACAAGGAGCACGTGCACAGGGGAATATAAGCAAGGAAAGGAAAAGCAGGTTTTAATTAAAAGAATTCCAATCATTCCCACAGCACATGATTTTTTCAAATGGCAAAGATTCCTCTTTAGAAAGTTATTATTTCCCAGGTGCTGGATTTCACTTCATCTTCAATGTTGCATCAAGAGAAGGAAAAGCAGCAAGAAAAAGAAAAGCTTTTACACAAGTCTCCAACCTAATTAAAATAAATCTGAGCTCCATAAAGTTTTTGAGCTGAGCTGATGGGTGAGAAGAGAATGAGAGCAGTAAGAGGAAGCAGCCCCTGTGCCCCAAACCCTGCAGGAGCAGGAGGAACACTGAGCTCTGCTGGCACAGCAAAGGCAAAGCAAGAGTGGTTTGGTTTTCCGTGTCCTCGTCCACAGCCATGTCCAGTTCCAAGGTCCTTTGTGACCCTCAAGGTTTATGCAAACTGCAGGAAGGAAAGGGAGGGGTCAGTGTGCTCTGCCCCTCTATCAACCACACATTTTTATCTCCTTTTCATTAATTAAAATCACATTTCAGCCTTTGATTCTCCTGAATCCATGGGGAACTGTGCCTGAGCAGGGCTGCAAACAGGGAAACTTTCCCTGCCCAGCCCAGGCTCCAGCAGGGAGGAGCTGAGGCTCAGCCCCTGGGAAAGACTGGCTGGGGATGATTTTTGGAGGGGAACTCCCCACTCACCGCAGCCTCCAGGGCCTGGTCCAGGTCTGCCAGCAAATCCTCCTCATCCTCCAGCCCCACCGAGAGGCGGATCAAGGTCTTTGTGATTCCCAGACGTTCCTTTACATTATCAGGCATTTTCTTGTGGGTCATGGTGTACCTGAAATGACAAAAAACATCTTTATCCCAAGAATTTGGGACTTGTATTGGGAAAACCAGCCTGGCTGGTTCCCTGCCAGCACCCCAGAAGTGGCAGCAGGATCTGACACCTCCTCTGTGCCACCTGTGTGACCCCACAGATGCAGAGAGCTCCTGGCAGCAGCTCCTGGAAATGGTGGGAATGCTGACAAGTCAGGGAATTGCATCTCCAGCTCGTATTTCCAAGACTCAAATGATTAACAAGAAGTGGATACCTAAAAATCTGGACCTGACAAAGGAGAAAATCCTACTCCTCTTCCTTCCAGAGCTGCTCTTTTATTCTGCAGAAGCTCTGTGAGCTCTGCACGTGGGCAATGTGCAACCTGCAGTATAAAATCTCCTGGTTTCATTCCTGGTTTCTCAGATCCCTTCTCAAACTTTCCCAAGGGACTCTGGGGGGTTTATTCTCTCCAGCTACACAGGACACAGGCAAGAAGGGATTTCCCCATGTGCTGTCACTGGCACCAGTTCCTTTCAGCTGCTGGAGGGGTTCAACATTTGCTGTGAAATCAGTAAGTGAAATGATTTAACATTTAAATACAGTCATTCATTTCCACAGACCTTTTCAAAAAGCAAGCTGGCTTTGAGGGAAATGATGCCATTCCATGAAGATGCTGTTTTGAGCAGTTTAAAAGGCCCCAGGAGGCCCTGCCAGGCCCCAGAGGCAGCTGGGTGCACACAGTGACCGTGCCCCTTGTGTGAGCAGGGAGCAGGGCATTCCTCCATCCCAGCTGCTCCTCAGCCCAACACTCTGCAGCTTCTGGGATTGTCCTCATGGACACCAGCTGTGCCTCAGCCCTCCAGGCAGAATTCCTCTCTCTCTGCCCTCCCACAGGATTCCCTCCCTCTGGGATCTCCCCTGGCTTGGTGCTGCACAGCAGCCCCTGAGTTTAGCTAAAGGCAAAACAGCAAAACAGCTTTGGGGGCTGGGAAGTTGTGGGAATTTAGTGGTGCTCTGCAGCTTTTTGAGGCTCTGAGGATGGGAGGATGAACTTACGGATGCTCTGCCAGGCTCTCGAAGCTGCCCACACTAAAGCCCACGATGAACAACTGTGGGAGAAAGGGAAGGAGGTTATGGATTCATGGACAAACAGCTCACAGAATCAGGGAATATCCTGAGTTGGTGGTGCCCACAGGGATCACTGATCCAGCCCCTGGCCCTGCACAGACACCCCAACAATCCCACCCTGAGCATCCCTGGCAGAGCTGTCCAAAACCTCCTGGAGCTCCGGCAGCTTCTGGGCTGGGACCCCTTCAAGGACATTGAGGAAAATGGAAAGTTTAGGGACTTGTCTTCCCCTCAAGCTTTTCTATAATAACTTCCATATTATAAATTGTATTAGCTGTAATTAGGGAATAAAGGGCACATCTGGCAGGGAAGAGCTAAGATTGTAAACAGACTCATCCTGCCCCTGGATCCCTGGGAGTGTCCTTGGTTGGACCCAGCCAAGCCTTCCCAGAGCCAGGGGCTCCCTCTGTGCCCCACGAGTCAGGGCCTCCCTCAGTGCCTTTCCCCCTGAGGACACTTTGCAATATTCCAGCAGAGCTGCACCAGCCCCAGCTGCCCAGCCCTGCAGAAAGCCCTTTGCCAGCAGCAGCTCCTGGGCTGAGCTGGACACGCCTCACCCTGGGAGCAAACACACAAACACTCCCAAGGGGATGAGGGGTCCCTTTGTTCCCTCTCATTCACCCCATGGACAAATTATCCTCTGGGGCACATCCAAAGGATTGGCAAGAAAAGCCACTTCACTCTCCCCTCAGTAGGGCAGATTCAGCTCCCTCTGAGGGTGATTTTATTGACTTTGTTTCACCTTCAGGTTCCTGAGAAAGGCAAAGGCATTTTCTTCTTCCCCATTGATGTAGAAGCTGACGATCCCAGAAACGCCCGTGCACTGCTTCTGCGTCACCTCGTACTGAGGGTGACAAGCCAGCCCTGGAATGGAGAGTTGGGAGAATTCCCAGTGAATTCCAGTGCAGAGCTGAGGCACCTCACCCAGCCCCAGTCACAGGGCACCACAGCTCCCCAGTCCCTGCCCACCCACCTGGGTAAATGACCTTCTCCACCCTGGGATGATTTCCCAGGAACTTGGCCACAGCCAGGCCATTGTGGAAGTGCAGCTTCATCCGGATGTGCAGAGTCTTGAGCCCCCGGTTGCACATGTAACAGTCAAAGGGAGAGGGGACAGCTCCCAGGGCTGTGGGAATGGGAACAGAATTCCAGAAAATCACACAGAATTCCAGAGCAACACTGGTGTTCTGCATTCAGCAAAGCCCAACACATCCTCACCTCCAGCATTTCTGACCTTGGCACAAGTGGGAAGACACCCAAGGCAATCTCTGTTCCTCATCTCCCACATTGGGGAGCCAATTAATGAGCCCAATTAACAGGCTCAGGCCTCAAGGATTACATTATTTATTGGGCACAGTGCACCCTCAGTGCAGAGGGCACAGCCCTGGATAGGAATTTATTCCTGACAATGAAGAGGCTGGAAGATTGCTGGAATCATCCAAGGCAAGAAAATTCAGAATTGGGCAGATCCTGAAGGGTGAGGGAGTTTCAAACCCCCCAGGCTGCAGGTGGCACCTCAGTGGTTTCAGGATGGGCCCCAGAGCTCTCCTGGAGTGCTCAGGAAGGGGACATCAAGGTCTCTCATTTTATGGGACTACTTTATTGAGCTTTCCCAGCTCTCTTAATTTACAATCCAGGCTGATTTCCCACTTGTGCACATGCCCACCCTCCCCAGCAGAGCTGTGGATGTGAACAGGATTCCTGTCAGGAATTCCCTCTCTGGACTTACTCCTCTGCAGGAACTTCAGATCCTTATAGAGACAATCCTTGTTTACAGAGACCAGGCCCATGAGGACATCACTGTGCCCTGCAAATGACAGGGGACAAGAATGGGATCAGCCACACCAGGGTCCTGCCACAAGCCCCAGGTGTAAATAAATCCCCTGGGACACCTCCCACCATCCCAGGCTGCTCCAGCCCCAGTGCCCAACCTGGCCTTGGGCACTGCCAGGGATCCAGGGGCTCCCCACCCTCCCAGCCAGGAATTCCTTCCCAGTCTCCCTCCATCTCTGCCCTAAGGATGTGCTGAACTCTCACACTCACCATTGATGTATTTGGTTGCAGAAGACATAGAAATGTCAGCCCCCAGGGACAAAGGACGCTGAAAGGAAAGGAAAATAACATCATCATTCAAGTTCGGGTTCATTCCCAGCCATTCCAAAGGGCTCTGAGCTCACACAGGATAAACAAGGGGAGAAACAAACACAAAAACCTGAGGATGACAGCAGAACCAGTGCTAAAGGCAGCTGTACAGGAGGCACTCTGAATTCAAGGGCAGCACAAGAAAATGTGATTTAAAAGCACTGCTCCAACTCCCACAGGCTCCAGGGAGAGAAGAGATTGAGCACATCCAACACACAGTGCAGAGCTGGAAAAATAGTTCTGCAGCTCAGCTGAGGCAGGGACACACCATGGCATGGACCCCACAAAGGCATTTCCATGGGAAATGAGGGACTCCAGCTGCAGAGCAAAGGAATTGCTTTGCTTCCCAGCTGCTGCAGATCCTGCCCTGGAGCAGCTGAGAGCATGAGCAAAGGAGGTTCCTTTGGCAGCTCTCTCCCCTCAGTCCCAGCTCTCTGCCCAGGAGCCTCCTGAGGTGAGACAAACCAGGAGCTGGATGGGCAAGAGGTGCTGAGCAGTGCCACATTTTTAATCAATCACTAATTAAGGCACTTTGCACATGGTATCAGCACATTCTGAAGAGTGAGGGGCATCACTGTTAAAATGGAACAAAGCAGGCAGATTCTAGCCCATAGCAAGAGCAACAATGCTTGGAAGTTCATTATTCTGAAGCATTTGTAAAACTTAAATCACTTCATGTCTTCCAGTAATCAATCCAGGAAAGATCTGGCAGTTGTTATGAAGAAAGTTATAAACTTCTGAGTCCTATATTCAGCAAAATAGTGAAGAAAGAGGTAAAGTGGATGTCTCCAAGAAAGACTGCACAAAGTTCACTTGGTTTTAGTTTTTTCTTCCACTACCTTCTGGTTTTTACCTTTGCAGCTCAGAACAGCATCTACAGAAGAATGGATGTAAAAAGGCCAAAGTGAGGGAACCCTTGGTAACTGTTCTGATTTCCATCAGGAAGAACAGAATCCCATCATTCCTGGAGGACAGACACCCCCTGCCCCCTTCACTGGTGCACCAGCAGCAGCCCCTGGGCTGGGGCTGAACCAGAGCAGCTGGTTTTACAATGCAGAGACCAAAACTGCGGTTCCTTGGTGGTGCTTCCCTTCCCAAAAGGGACCTCCAGCCCCACTGGCACAGGTGACAGTCCTGTCCTTTTCCCACACACCTGGAAATATGGAGACATGAAGCTGTTGTCCACTGCCACCAGCACATCCTTGCCACCAGCATCGTGCGCCACCTTTGCGCAGGCTTCGATGTCAATCACTGTCAGCACGGGATTTGTGGGGGTCTCGAGCCAAAGCAGCTGCACAAACACAAAACAGCTCCAGGTCAGAGAGTTCCCAGTGCTGGGCTCAGTCCCAGGGGCTCTGGGTGCTCAGGGCTGGCAGCTCCCTGTGGGTTTGGGCACTGGGGACGGGCAGTGGCCCTGCCAGAGCCAGGGAGGCTCCAGCGGCTCCTCCAAGCTCAGGGAGCTTTCCCTGCAGCTGGGCTTGGGCCATCCCAGGGCATCCCAGCTGGAGAAGACCTCACCAGCAGGACAGAGCCTTTCCCAAAGCCTTTCCCAGCACAGTTCCCTTCCCCTGGGGCAGGGGATCACCCAGCAGTGCCACGGAGCCCCCCCGGCTCCGCGTTCCCTCTGCTCCTCCTCACCTGTGCCCTGTTCCCTCCTCTCTCTGCAGGGCTCTCTGCCCTTCTGAGGATGCTTTCCATGAGGGAGCACAGGGGGACAGGCTGGATCCAGCTGTGCCCCAAGCTGCCCCCCTCAGCTCAACACACCCCCAAGCCCAAAGGAGCAAGGATAAAACAATTTAACGTCCCTTTAAAATCCATTTCCCTCTCCCCTACCTTGGTCTTGGGATGTTCCTTAATTGTTCTCTCCAGCAGATTTAGGTCTCTGCAGTCAACATAAACCACTTCCAAATTGATCTCCTTTTCCAGCTTGTCAAATAATTCTATTGTGCCTAAAAAAACCAAAAAACCAATAAAACAATCACAAAATGAAACAACTTCCTTAACTTCCATTCCCTGCTCTGCAGCCTCCTGCATCATGCAGGGACAGTCAGGAGGGCACAGCTTGATGCTGCACACCATCCATGGCACATTTATATTTTCATTATTTACAAAGTTTAAAGATTGTTGCAGATTGAGTGATCATGAAACAGTAACAATGGGAATATGGGATCAGAGTGATTTAGGAAGTACTTGAAATCAGTGTGGGGTTTACGATCTGGAAATTAAACACAGAAGAAGAATCCAGGGGAACACTCCAGCTACGGTTTCCCATCACTCCAATAAAAATGATTCCTTTCTGTCTTTGAAGCCTTTCCCTGGGAAGATTAAAAGGATCCAGCAGCAACAGGTGATCAATGGATGTGCAGCACTCACTACCAGAAACGCTGCCTGCATTAAAAATTCATTGATTGGGTCCTTTTGCCAAGCTGATCCCCAGGGACTCCGTTTTCCACCTGAGCAGGAAGGGATGGAACATGGAGGTGGATTCTGGGAGCTGAAGGGAACATCTGAGTGATGTTTGGGAGGTTCTTTTGTGAGAAACCCTTTCTTTGTAACAAACCAAACCAGAGGACGAGCAATGAAATTCAGCCCTGCAGAAACCAGGCTGAGGCTTCAAGGAGAGGAGAAAGCTCTCAGGAACTGGAGGGAGCTCACCCTGCTCAGAGCAGGACTCTGGCAGAGCTGGGTGCACTCTGACACTGGGCAGTTGTGAGGAAGAGGGATTGATAAAAACAGGCTTCAAAGAACAGTGAGGTCCTACAGGGGAAATTCAGAGTTCCTGAGAGCCACAGACAGTTTGGTCCCCTGCACAAAGAAGGCTGAAGCCCCTGGGTCCTGTACCCACCTTCATACACCTCATCCATGGAGATAATTGTTTCCCCTGTCTTCAGCAGGTGACAGATGTTCAGAATTGCTGCCATGCCAGAGGAATAAGCCAAGCCTGAGGAGAAAGGATCATCAGTGTCTGATGTGACACAACAAGTCAGACTTGCCTTGGCCTTCCTCCCTTGGCCTCTGCAAGGAACCTGTTCTGTCACTGCCTCACTGGGAACGTGGAGCCAGTGAGAGCAGGGGATGGATGTGCACAGCATGGAACCAGCACGGACACTGGGACAGACTGGGACACACTGGGAGTGGACTGGGACAGACTGGGAATGGACTGGGACACACTGGGAATGGACTGGGACCAGGGCTGCCTGCTCCCACTGCCTCCAGTGCTGCTGCACAAGGATGGATCCAGCTCAGCCACAGTGAGGAAGCAGCAGACAAACCCAGGGGTGCAGCTGGACTTTGCTGGACCAGAAGTGTTGGGCTCTTCCCCACCTTGGAGCTGCTCCTGCCCACAGCCAAGAGCCAGAGCTGTGGTGAGGGAATCATGGAATGGTTTGGGATGGAGGGACCCCAAAGCCCACCCAGTGCCACCCTCTGTCCCAGGCTGCTCCAAGCCCTGTCCAACCCATTAGTGCTCACTGTATTTGGCTCCTTCGAGGACGGCCACAACCTTCTCCAGGATATGCCTGTTCGGATTGTCGAACCGGGTGTATTTATACCCCTGGCGTGGGAAGAGGAAACAAACATCAGAGAGAGCACTGGGAAAGCTTGGGATAAACCTCTCCGGATCGCCGCCCGCAGCGGGAACAGCGAGCCCCAGGCTGGCTCCGGCTGCAAGGGACCCCAGCGGCTCCTCCGGTGCCACCGCCGCTCAGCAGGGCCGCCCCGGAGCACAGGCACGGCACCGCGGGCGGGCGGCTCTGCAATGGCCCGTGAGGAGCCCCGCTCCCGGCGCAGCGAGATGCTCGCGTTTGCCCAGGAGCTGCCACGTGGGGAAACATCGAGCCGGGAGCTCCCTGCCCTGCCCAGGACCTGCCGCCGCCCGTTCCCCCGGCCGGGACACGCCGGGACCGCAGCGGGGCTCGGTGGCCCCGTGCTGGCCGCACTCACCTCGTCCTTCACAGGCACTCGCTGCTTGAAGCTGGTGGAGAGCGTGATGGGCGGCACCACGGCCTTGGAATTCCACTGCTCGGGGTCCTGCGCATAGTGGATGGCATTGGTGGCGAAGTGCTTGAAGGGCGGCAGGAACTCACAGCACTCCTCATAGCACTGGCTACAGGACATGGTGGCGGCTCTGAGGGACCGGCCCTCAGCGCGGCTGCATTTAGCGACCTCGCGGGCTCGGCGGGGCGGGGCCCCCGCGCCCTCCCATTGGCTGCGGCGCCGGCGGGGCGGGGCCCCCGCGCCCTCCCATTGGCTGCCGGCGGGGCGGGGCCCGCCCTGCACAGACAGCGCCCGCCCGCTGGGGGGCGCCGCGCGCTGCGCGCTGAGGGGCCGCTGCCGGGAGCCTGCCCGGGATCCAGGGGCGCCTTTCCCGGGAGGAACCGGGAGCAATCCGGCAGCACGGGAATGGCCCACAGGGTGACACTACTGTACGAGCAAGAGGCCAGCGTGTTCTGGGGTCCTGGTGCTATTTTATCTTCCCTCCCCTCAAGTGATTCCCGCTCGGTGAGCGGCAGGGTGGCACGCTGGGTGGGGAAGCAGGGGCGAGCCATTAAATCTGGGAATGGGCTCTCCCTGCCATTCCAGCCACTGCCCGCGGGCAGCCCGCAGCGGGGCGTCAGCCCGGCGGTGCTCCCGTCACAGCTCCTGTAAACACGCCAAAGCCGCCCATTAGGTGGGCACGTGTCCTACCCAAACGCGGCCTTATCACAGAGCCACGTGGAGCCACCGGAGATGCGACCTTCAGCGCACAATTAGTCAGAGGTGGGGCAGCAGCCTTAACCTGAGGGAATCCCCAGCAGGGCACCACTAACGCACAGTCCCATAAATCATGTCAGAGATGGCCTGGGGTGTTCTCCCTGGCCATCCCAAACACACATGCCAGGCACCAATGTCAACCTATTAGTGCTCTTCAGAGCCTAATTGATGGAGCCCTCTAACGAGCCAACAGCGATCAGGGAGAAAATTATGCAAACACACATCAGCAACAACAACAACAACAACAACAACAGGTTCCCGGGAGGAACAGTAACCCTTTTGCTTCCCAAAAGCAGAAGTCAAAAACTGAATAAAATCCAGATGGCATCTGGGTGTGCCAATCCAGCAGGTAGAAGCTCATCAGCCTTGTGCTCCACTTGCTGAGGAAGCTACTGACAGGGGTAGGACAAAACACAAAACCAGTGCCTGGTGGATTTGTCCTTCCTCTCAATGGGGTAACCCATCCCGGCAATCCTTCCTGTAGATCAGTTTTATTTTTCCTTTTCAGAAACTAATGCTGGGAACGATGGCAACACATCTCCACTGAAGATGAAGTTCTGCTCCTCAGAGAACAAATCAGCAGCAGCCTGAACCTGACTGGACACAAGCACCACCAAGCCCGACCCGCGGGAGGGACACCTTCCCCTTTGCTGTCTGTGCTGGTCACTCTGCTAACAGCTGTGCCCACACTGGAGCCTGAATGCATTTCAAGGGCCATTGCTAATGAAGGCAGCAATAATTGTACAAATCTAGGAGTTCCAGCTAATAACGAGGATTTGGCAAAGTTCACTGCAATGTGTGAAACACCACCTCCAACCACTGAATCCACTCCCTCAGTTTCCAGCAGACCTCCTTGGAGGAGCAGGGCAGATGTTTCAAGAAGCTGCCCTGTGAGCATGAAATGACTGATAGGGAACCAAGCCAGCACCTCTCGCTCTCAGCTGTGGATACACCTCGCTGCAGCAGCAGTTCTCAGGGAGGGCCAGGAAGGTGCACTGCCCACTGAAATCCCACTGAGGGTAATCTGGGATAAGTGGCAAGCTGTTGGTGCCACACTGAGTGAGAATAACTGGCATTTATTGGTGGAAGTAACACTATCAAAGCTCAAAACATTTGCCTGGACGCTGAGCAGAACATTGGTAATTTTGAAATCCATCTGATGAAATTCCTGAAACTGTGCTTATATATGCTGGAAAGGACTGTGTCTGTATGAGGGGCCTTCGTGATCCCATACTCGCAGACTACTCACTACAGAATAAACAATCACTCAAACAGCTGTGTTTGTAACAAACAGGGGATGCAACCCCAACAATTCCTCTCCTGTCACAACCCATGAATTACTGCAATCTACGTACACATCCCATCAAGGTTTCCTGCTCGCTCCTGTTGGAATCAACTAGGCACTGCTGAAAAAATTCCTGCAGCATGAGCCACGTCAACTCCTGGAACGTGTCGGAAGTGATGGACACAGCTCTAATCACCTTCATCAGGAAACAGGAGAAACACACCATGTCTTGGAAAGAGTGAGAAGAGATGGAGAACATCAGTGGTAAGACATTTTGTTCAGGTGGTCTCTAAGCACAAGAGGAATTCCAGATCTGATACTGCGCCCTCTTTTAATTTTGCCGATTTTTGTCTTATCCTGCTCCTTGTTAAATGTTTTCCTTATTGTTGGAGTGTGGCTATCAGCAAACCTCCCCTCACATATAACATTGTTCCATCACATTCAAAGAAGCCACAAAAACGTGACCTGATCAAAAATCTCCCTCACGTTATAACTGGAACACAATCAGATCTCCATTTGCAGGCACAGAGGCCAGAGCTGACCGCACAGCCACTCTGTGGAGCAGAAGCTGGCTTTAGTCACCGGGGGGATTGTGGGGGTGCAGCCCCTTTTCCTGGCCACACCATGATCTCAGAATGCTCCTTCAGCCTTGGCCTCGATGAGGAGCGCCTGGGCTGAGCTCCTCTGGAGCTGATCACAAACACTGTCTGCTCCCGGTTTCTTCAGGAGCAGCCCTGCAAGTGCATTTTCTTGCCCAGACATCACAACATCCCCGTTCTCACACTTTCAGTGGAACTGTGGCCAGGATGAGCCATTGCTGGGACTGAAGCCCCTCTCGTGGGGCTCAGCAAACAGCGCTCCAAAAGGAGCCCCTGGAGCTCTCCTGGGCCAGTGACTCCCTCTGAGTGGGGCCTCTCCCACCGGCAACTCTCCCGTTGGCTGCACTCACGGGAGCCCCAAAAAATGACGAGTCCTCAGCTGATCCTCCCATTCCTCGAAGGCTGACCCGCTGGGGAGATGCCAAAGCATCCAAAGTGAGCATTTCCCTGCCCTCGGGGGAGTTCCTCACAGGCACCTCACACTGACTGACTGTGCACACAGAGTGCCGGGGCTCTGCAAAGCTGGCAGAAATGCTGCTCTCCGAGGGGCCGAGTCCCCCGGTATCTCACTGAGTCAGGCCTGTGAGCGAGGTTAAGTCATGAGTTACAAGCTAAGTGAAATGCTGGAAGTGTTGTTCTTTACAAGGTTGCTAAGTTCGACTATGATTTCCTAAGTTCAGTTAAGAGCTGTTAAGTGTCATTCCTCTGTTCATTGGTAGGGTTGAGCTGTAAGTTAAGTGAGCTATTCGTCAAGTGTTTTTCCTTTGTTAAATTGTTAGGTTTAAGGTACAACTTAAGCACTATTAAGTCTGAGTGCTATGTAGCTTTTAGTCCACATTCCTTTTTATCTGTGCCCTCGCTGTTGCTTTTGTCACAAACAAACATGCCCCCATTAATTCTGTCAGAGCTCTCCTTGCCGTTCCAGACACTGCCCGTAGCCGGCCCTGCGTGAGCTCCAAGCTGGCGATGCTCCTGTAAACAGCCAAAGCCACAATTCAGGGCAGCACCTGCCGTTCCAAAACCCTGCCTTATCACAGATGATAAGATCACCAGAGATGCGGCCTCTGCATCTGAGCTCCATCAAGTTTTTGAGCTGAGCTGATGGGTGAGAAGAGAATGAGAGCAGTAAGAGGAAGCAGCCCCTGTGCCCCAAACCCTGCAGGAGCAGGAGGAACACTGAGCTCTGCTGGCACAGCAAAGGCAAAGCAAGAGTGGTTTGGTTTTCCGTGTCCTCGTCCACAGCCATGTCCAGTTCCAAGATCCTTTTTGACCCTCAAGGTTTATGCAAACTGCAGGAAGGAAAGGGAGGGGTCAGTGTGCTCTGCCCCTCTATCAGCCACACATTTTTATCCCCTTTTCATTAATTAAAGTCACATTTCAGCATTTGATTCTCTTCAGGCTCTATATTGACAAATAGAAATATGTGTAGTTACTGCTGATAGGTTTCCCTATCATAAAAAAACAAAACCAAAAAACTTCACCAATATAAACCACACACAAAAAAGAAAACTCAGGAACAAACCTTTCCAGCCTGTACAGAACATGCAACGCTTCCACAGCTGCTGCAGGTTCGCATTTCTCCATTGCCCCCCAAACCCTGCACGTCCCCTCCCGCAGAGCAAAGTCCCCATTTCAAAGACCTTTATCTGCCAACTCTGTATCAGGGCACAGGGTGACTTCGGCCAAGGGATGGAGGGACAGGGCACCGGGAATGGCTTCTACTGCCTGAGGGCAGGGCTGGATGGGCTCTTGGGAAGGAATTCTCGGCTCTGAGGGCACGTCTTGGGGATGGTTTTACCGCAGTCACCAGCGTCCCCAGCCGGCTGTGGCCATAACTGCACCAAAGGGAAAAGTGGCGCCTAACAGGTGGGAAAACTTCTGGCATTGGTGGGGTTTGTTGTCTGCTCGGAGATATATAAATATAGATATATAATTAACAGGAAACACCTGTCATTGCCTGTCCCACGCATTTGCCTGGAAGCCCCCTAATTTGAAAGTTACGCTGATTTGAGGAACGTTCCCACCCTCCTTGGCAGACCCTGTCTTTGAAAGCAGGGTTTGGTCCCACAGGAGCCCAGCAGAGAGGGAGAATCCCCTCCTTCCACCCCATGGCCCCAAGCCTTTGGGTGAGCCCAGGACTGGGAGCAGCTTCCCAGCCAGCACGGAACAGAGCAGTGGGTGGCTCCAGCCTGGAAAATTTTTTAAAAAGGGAAAAAACCCACACAAACCTGCCCTGGGAGCGACTGCTCAAGAAAATAACCAGCATATAGGAGGGATGGCTCTGCTGCTCTTATGCCTTTGCAAAAGTATTTGCAGGTGCAGGGCAGAGCTGGCCCTGGTAACTCCTCTCAGGTGTGGGAGCTGCAGCACCTGCTGGGAACAAGTCAGAATTCCAGAGTTATTGATTAGAATAAGAACAATGCATATTGTCTCATTAGATGAAAAAAACTGATGTTTTAATTTAGATTCAAATCCCTTCCATCACCGATATTTCACAGCATCTCCCTCCCGTTTTCCTTTCTAACCACACTGAGTTGTTACCAGGACAGAAAGTGGGATTGATTTTTCCCCTGACCCGGGCTGTGAACCTGGGCAAGAGTATCAACCAGTGATTGATGATCCCAGGGGAAGCTCCCCAGGTAAAGCCTGCAGAAAGTGGTGACCCTGACTGTTTCACTCTGGAGCAGCTCCCAGCCTCCTCCTCCCAGGTCATTCACAAACGTGACTCTGGATGTGTTTGCATCCAACTCGTGCTCCCCAGGGATGTGGCACGGTGTCCAACTCCTCTCCTGGAACAGGTGAGGAGACTGCAGGGCTGGCCAGGGCACTCACAGGGACCTCTGCAGTGCTCTGGGGAAGGGGACGGGCCCAGGGAGCTTCAGGTGGGATACTGGCAACATTTCCTCATGGGAAGGGAGGTCAGACATTGGAACAGGAGGTTCAGGTGGGATACTGGCAACATTTCCTCACAGGAAGGGAGGTCAGACATTGGAACAGGAGGTTCAGGTGGGATATTGGCAATATTTCCTCACGGGAAGGGAGGTCAGACATTGGAACAGGAGGTTCAGGTGGGACATAGGCAACTGGGGACACAGGGCAGTGCTGGCAATGGCTGGACTCCATGGGCTCAGAGAGCTTTTCCCACCCAAACAATTCCTTATCCTCATTCTCCCGTGAGCAGCTTGATCCTGCTGCAGCCTCAAGTGTTTCCATGACTTTCCTAGAGGACAAAGCTGGAATTCTCTCTGCTGCCACAGTTGCATTTCAAGTCTCCTCCTGCTCTTTCCCTGCTCTAAGGAAATGACTCCACAGGGGCAGGGGTTGTGGATTTTTATCCCTGGACAGCCACAAAGCCAGCCAATCAACTGGGAGCATAGGCAGCCTTAGAAATGATTGAGAGCACCTCCAGGTCCCCAAAAATACTCTTGGAGCCAGTTTTGCTGGCTGTACAATGAGTTTTCCTTGTGCTCCAGCCTTTCAAGGTACAAACACCAGCTCAGGTATCCACCCACACTGGGGCACTGCTCACAAAGTTCCTTCCCGCTCATCTCTTCACATTTGGACTTTTGGCCAACAGCTTCTCCACTCCGAGGCAAAGCAAATTGCCTGATCTGGAGTGAAATGGAACCAGCAGCTCAAAAATGTGCAGGAGCTGAAAGATGAGAGCCCTTAACTCCCAGCTCTCATTGTGGCACTGAGATAACGAGGGGAGAGCTCAGCTGTGCATTTAAACATTTCAACAATCCCTTCTCCCAGGAATGTCCTCTGGGTTTCAGAAAGATGGAATATGGGAAATACAACCCAGACCTGGCTTCAGCCCACAGCAGGGGCACAGGGTGGCTCCAGAGCAGCCATGAAGCAGGAGATACTGAAACATCCCAGAGGATTCTCTCCTGCTCAGAGGGATGGAATCACCGAACAGCCTGAGCTGGACCCCACAGGGATCATCCAGTCCAAGGCCTGGCCCTGCACAGACACTCCAATGCTGCCACCCTGTGCCTGAGCATTGTCCAAGCAGTCCCTGAGCTGGGGCAGGGCTGGGAAGGTGGGATAAACTCTGGATAATCAGTGCATGAGGAGGTCACTGCACTCTCCCACAAGCTCCCTAAAAGAGACCAGGTCCTGCTGGGTCCAGGCTCAGAGCCAGCCTCAGGCTGATAGCCCAAGGGTCAGGAAAATCATGGAGCACTGAGAATTTCCCTGCTGGCAGAGGTACCTGTCCTTCCCCCAGGGGAATGGGACAAGGAAATCCAGGGCAGCAGGAGGCTGAGGAAGCACAGCAGCTTTCCATTCCATGGGAGAGGATCCTGGGCACAAAGCAGACCCTGCTGCTCCCCACAGACCAGGCAGCAGCTCCAGGGCACAGCAGGGGCTGGGCTGCCTGGAAATCACCTGGATCTGAGGGACTGCCCATGGAGGGGCTCCAGGAGCTGACCTGGTGGCACCAGGAACCCACCTCTGCAGGGACAAGGGAAAAGGGGCAATGGCTTCACATGGACACGGGGCAGGGATGGATGGGACCCTGGGCAGGAATTGTTCCTGGCAGGGTGGGCAGGCCCTGGAAAAGAATTCCCAGAGCAGCTGTGATGCCCCTGGACCCCTGGCAGTGCCCAAGGCCAGGCTGGACACTGGGGCAGCCTGGGACAGTGGGAGGTGTCCCTGCCATGGCAGGGGTGGCACTGGGTGGGCTCTGAGGTCCATTCCAACCCAACCCAGTCTGGGATGCTGTGGGATGAGGAGGGCTGGCTGGGAACACCTTCACTTGGCTTTTGTCAGGATTTAATCCCTCTCTGCAATGAAGGTTATTTTGGCTGTGGCCAGTACAGAATGGTCCTGCCTCAGCTCCAGCCTCCCCTCAGCTCCAGCCTCCCCTCAGCTCCAGCCCCTCCTGCCTTCCCACAGGAAAATCCCAACAGATCCAGGGTCACTCCATCCCCTGATTTTGAACACAAAGAGCACAGGGGAAGGAAAAGCAGGTTTTAATTAAAAGAATTCCAATCATTCCCACAGCACATGATTTTTTTCAAATGGCAAAGATTCCTCTTTAGAAAGTTATTATTTCCCAGGTGTTGTGTTTCACTTCATCTTCAATGATGCATCAAGAGAAGGAAAAGATTTTAAGAAAATCTCCAACTTAATTAAAATAAATCTGAGCTCCATCAACATTTTGAGCTGAGCTGATGGGTGAGAAGAGAATGACCTGAGAGCAGCAAGAGGAAGCAGCCCCTGTGCCCCAAACCCTGCAGGAGCAGGAGGAACACTGAGCTCTGCTGGGAGAACTGGGATCACATTCCCGGCGTGCCCACGGCTGCTCCCACACAGCTCCTGGCTCCAGGGAGAGCCCAGGCTGTGCCCAGCACACCCTGCACAGCCAGGGAGAGCAGCCCAACAGCAACAGGGAGAGTCCCAGGAACCCAGGCTGGAATTCCCAAAGGCAAAGCAAGAGTGGTTTGGTTTTCCGTGTCCTCGTCCACAGCCATGTCCAGTTCCAAGGTCCTTTGTGACCCTCAAGGTTTATGCAAACTGCAGGAAGGAAAGGGAGGGGTCAGTGTGCTCTGCCCCTCTATCAACCACACAATTTTATCTCCTTTTCATTAATTAAAATCACATTTCAGCCTTTGATTCTCCTGAATCCATGGGGAACTGTGCCTGAGCAGGGCTGCAAACAGGGAAACTTTCCCTGCCCAGCCCAGGCTCCAGCAGGGAGGAGCTGAGGCTCAGCCCCTGGGAAAGGCTGGCTGGGGATGATTTTTGGAGGGGAACTCCCCACTCACCGCAGCCTTCAGGGCCTGGTCCAGGTCTGCCAGCAAATCCTCCTCATCCTCCAGCCCCACCGAGAGGCGGATCAAGGTCTTTGTGATTCCCAGACGTTCCTTTTCCTCCTCAGGCATTTTGTTGCGTGTCATGGTGTACCTGAAAGGACAAAAAACATCTTTTTCCTAAGAATCTGGGACTTGTATTGGTAAAACCAGCCTGGCTGGTTCCCTGCCAGCACCCCTGAAATGGCAGCAGGATCTGACACCTCCTCTGTGCCACCTGTGTGACCCCACAGATGCAGAGAGCTCCTGGCAGCAGCTCCTGGAAATGGTGGGAATGCTGACAAGTCAGGGAATTGCATCTCCAGCTCGTATTTCCAAGACACAAATGATTAACAAGAAGTGGATACCTAAAAATCTGGACCTGACAAAGGAGAAAATCCTACTCCTCTTCCTTCCAGAGCTGCTCTTTTATTCTGTAGAAGCTCTGTGAGCTCTGCACGTGGGCAATGTGCAACCTGCAGTATAAAATCTCCTGGTTTCATTCCTGGTTTCTCAGATCCCTTCTCAAACTGTCCCAAAGGACTCTGGGGGTTTATTCTCTCCAGCTACACAGGACACAGGCAAGAAGGGATTTCCCCATGTGCTGTCACTGGCACCAGTTCCTTTCAGCTGCTGGAGGGGTTCAACATTTGCTGTGAAATCAGTAAGTGAAATGATTTAACATTTAAATACAGTCATTCATTTCCACAGACCTTTTCAAAAAGCAAGCTGGCTTTGAGGGAAATGATGCCATTCCATGAAGATGCTGTTTTGAGCAGTTTAAAGGCCCCAGGAGGCCCTGCCAGGCCCCAGAGGCAGCTGGGTGCACACAGTGACCGTGCCCCTTGTGTGAGCAGGGAGCAGGGCATTCCTCCATCCCAGCTGCTCCTCAGCCCAACACTCTGCAGCTTCTGGGATTGTCCTCATGGACACCAGCTGTGCCTCAGCCCTCCAGGCAGAATTCCTCTCTCTCTGCCCTCCCACAGGATTCCCTCCCTCTGGGATCTCCCCTGGCTTGGTGCTGCACAGCAGCCCCTGAGTTTAGCTAAAGGCAAAACAGCAAAACAGCTTTGGGGGCTGGGAAATTGTGGGAATTTAGTGGTGCTCTGCAGCTTTTTGAGGCTCTGAGGATGGGAGGGTGAACTTACGGATGCTCTGCCAGGCTCTCGAAGCCGCCCAGACTAACACCCAGAGTGAACACCTGTGGGAGAAAGGGAAGGAGGTTATGGATTCATGGACAAACAGCTCACAGAATCAGGGAATATCCTGAGTTGGTGGTGCCCACAGGGATCACTGATCCAGCCCCTGGCCCTGCACAGACACCCCAACAATCCCACCCTGAGCATCCCTGGCAGAGCTGTCCAAACCCTCCTGGAGCTCCGGCAGCTTCTGGGCTGGGACCCCTTCAAGGACATTGAGGAAAATGGAAAGTTTAGGGACTTGTCTTCCCCTCAAGCTTTTCTAAAATAATTTCCATATTATAAATTGTATTAGCTGTAATTAGGGAATAAAGGGCACATCTGGCAGGGAAGAGCTAAGATTGTAAACAGACTCATCCTGCCCCTGGATCCCTGGGAGTGTCCTTGGTTGGACCCAGCCAAGCCTTCCCAGAGCCAGGGGCTCCCTCTCAGCCCCCCGAGTCAGGGCCTCCCTCAGTGCCTTTCCCCCTGAGGGCACTTTGCAATATTCCAGCAGAGCTGCACCAGCCCCAGCTGCCCAGCCCTGCAGAAAGCCCTTTGCCAGCAGCAGCTCCTGGGCTGAGCTGGACACGCCTCACCCTGGGAGCAAACACACAAACACTCCCAAGGGGATGAGGGGTCCCTTTGTTCCCTCTCATTCACCCCATGGACAAATTATCCTCTGGGGCACACCCAAAGGATTGGCAAGAAAAGCCACCCCACCCTCCCCTCAGCAGGGCAGATTCAGGGCACTCTGAGGATGACCTTATTGTCTTTACCTTCAGGTTCCTGAGAAAGGCAAAGGCATTATCTTTTGTCCCATTGATGTAGAAGCTGACCATCCCAGAAACGCCAGTGCACTGCTTCTTCATCAGCTCATACTGAGGGTGGGAAGGCAGCCCTGGAATGGAGAGTTGGGAGAATTCCCAGTGAATGCCAGTGCAGAGCTGGGGCAGCTCAGCCTCAGCCCCAGTCACAGGGCACCACAGCTCCCCAGTCCCTGCCCACCCACCTGGGTAAATGACCTTCTCCACCCTGGGATGGGATTCCAGGAACTTGGCCACAGCCAGGCCGTTGTGGAAGTGCAGCTTCATCCGGATGTGCAGAGTCTTGAGCCCCCGGTTGCACATGTAACAGTCAAAGGGAGAGGGGACAGCTCCCAGGGCTGTGGGAATGGGAACAGAATTCCAGAAAATCACACAGAATCCCAGAGCAACACTGGTGTTCTGCATTCAGCAAAGCCCAACACATCCTCACCTCCAGCATTTCTGACCTTGGCACAAGCGGGAAGACACCCAAGGCAATCTCTGTTCCTCATCTCCCACATTGGAGAGCCAATTAATGAGCCCAATTAACAGGCTCAGGCCTCGAGGATTACATTATTTATTGGGCACAGTGCACCCTCAGTGCAGAGGGCACAGCCCTGGACAGGAATGTATTCCTGACAATGAAGAGGCCAGAAAATTGCTGGAATCATCCAAGGTAAGAAAATTCAGAATTGGGCAGATCCTGAAGGGTGAGGGAGTTTCAAACCCCCCAGGCTGCAGGTGGCACCTCAGAGGTTTCAGGATGGGCCCCAGAGCTCTCCTGGAGTGCTCAGGAAGGGGAGATCAAGGTCTCTCATTTTATGGGACTATTTTATTGAGCTTTCCCAACTCTGTTAATTTACAATCCAGGCTGATTTCCCACTTGTGTGCATGCCCACCCTCCCCAGCAGAGCTGTGGATGTGAACAGGATTCCTGTCAGGAATTCCCTGTCTGGACTTACAGTACTGCAGGAATTTCAGCCTCTCATAGAGATCATCCCTGTTTACAGAGACCAGGCCCATGAGGACATCACTGTGCCCTGCAAATGACAGGGGACAAGAATGGGATCAGCCACTCCAGGGACAAGAATGGGATCAGCCACTCCAGGGTCCTGCCACAAGCCCCAGGTGTAAATAAAACCCCTGGGACACCTCCCACCATCCCAGGCTGCTCCAGCCCCAGTGCCCAACCTGGCCTTGGGCACTGCCAGGGATCCAGGAGCCTCCCCACCCTCCCAGCCAGGAATTCCCTCCCAATCTCCCTCCATCCCTGCCCTAAGGATGTGCTGAACTCTCACACTCACCATTCATGTATTTGGTTGCAGAAGACATACAAATATCAGCCCCCAGGGACAGAGGACGCTGAAAGGAAAGGAAAATAACATCATCATTCAAGTTTGGGTTCATTCCCAGCCATTCCAAAGGGCTCTGAGCTCACACAAGATAAACAAGGGGAGAAACAAACACAAAAACCTGAGGATGACAACAGAACATGTGCTAAAGGCAGCTGTACAGGAGGCACTCTGAATTCAAGGGCAGCACAAGAAAATGTGATTTAAAAGCACTGCTCCCACTCCCACAGGCTCCAGGGAGAGAAGAGATTGAGCACATCCAACACACAGTGCAGAGCTGGAAAAATAGTTCTGCAGCTCAGCTGAGGCAGGGACACACCATGGCATGGACCCCACAAAGGCATTTCCATGGGAAATGAGGGACTCCAGCTGCAGAGCAAAGGAATTGCTTTGCTTCCCAGCTGCTGCAGATCCTGCCCTGGAGCAGCTGAGAGCATGAGCAAAGGAGGTTCCTTTGGCAGCTCTCCCCCCTCAGTCCCAGCTCTCTGCCCAGGAGCCTCCTGAGGTGAGACAAACCAGGAGCTCGATGGGCAAGAGGTGCTGAGCAGTGCCAGATTTTTAATCAATCACTAATTAAGGCACTTTGCACCTGGTATCAGCACATTCTGAAGAGTGAGGGGCATCACTGTTAAAATGGAACAAAGCAGGCAGATTCTAGCCCATAGCAAGAGCAACAATGCTTGGAAGTTCATTATTCTGAAGCATTTGTAAAACTTAAATCACTTCATGTCTTCCAGTAATCAATCCAGGAAAGATCTGGCAGTTGTTATGAAGAAAGTTATAAACTTCTGAGTCATATATTCAGCAAAATAGTGAAGAAAGAGGTAAAGTGGATGTCTCCAAGAAAGACTGCACAAAGTTCACTTGGTTTTAGTTTTTTCTTCCACTACCATCTGGTTTTTACCTTTGTGGCTCAGAACAGCATCTACAGAAGAATGGATGTAAAGAGGCCAAAGTGAGGGAACACTTGGTAACTGTTCTGATTTCCATCAGGAAGAACAGAATCCCATCATTCCTGGAGGACAGACACCCCCTGCCCCCTTCACTGGTGCACCAGCAGCAGCCCCTGGGCTGGGGCTGAACCAGAGCAGGTGGCTTTACAATGCAGAGACCAAAACTGCGGTTCCTTGGTGGTGCTTCCCTTCCCAAAAGGGACCTCCAGCTCCACTGGCATAGGTGACAGTCCTGTCCTTCTCCCACACACCTGGAAATATGGAGACATGAAGCTGTTGTCCACTGCCACCAGCACATGCTTGCCACCAGCCCTGTGCGCCACCTCTGCGCAGGCTTTGATGTCGATCACCTTCAGCGTGGGGTTCGTGGGGGTCTCGAGCCAAACCAGCTGCACAAACCCAAAACAACTCCAGGTCAGAGAGTTCCCAGTGCTGGGCTCAGTCCCAGGGGCTCTGGGTGCTCAGGGCTGGCAGCTGCCCGTGGGTTTGGGCACTGGGGACGGGCAGTGGCCCTGCCAGAGCCAGGGGAGGCTCCAGCGGCTCCTCCAAGCTCAGGGAGCTTTCCCTGCAGCTGGGCTTGGGCCAGCCCAGGGCATCCCAGCTGGAGAAGGCCTCACCAGCAGGACAGAGCCTTTCCCAAAGCCTTTCCCAGCACAGTTCCCTTCCCCTGGGGCAGGGGATCACCCAGCAGTGCCACGGAGCCCCCCCCGGCTCCGCGTTCCCTCTGCTCCTCCTCACCTGTGCCCTGTTCCCTCCTCTCTCTGCAGGGCTCTCTGCCCTTCTGAGGATGCTTTCCATGAGGGAGCACAGGGGGACAGGCTGGATCCAGCTGTGCCCCAAGCTGCCCCCTCAGCTCAACACACCCCCAAGCCCAAAGGAGCAAGGATAAAACAGTTTAACGTCCCTTTAAAATCCATTTCCCTCTCCCCTACCTTGGTCTCTGGTGTAATTGCAGCTTCCAGGCATTTTGGCTTTGTGCAGTCAACAAAAATTACTTTCAAATTATTTTCTGAGGCTACTTTCTTCAAGTATCTGTTTGTGCCTTAAAAAACCCAAAAATCACAAAATGAAAAACTTCCTTAACTTCCATTCCCTGCTCTGCAGCCTCCTGCATCGTGCAGGGACAGTCAGGAGGGCACAGCTTGATACTGCACACCATCCATGGCACATTTATATTTTCTTTATTTACAAAGTTTATAGATTGTGGCAGATTGAGTGATCATGAAACAGTAACAATGGGAATATGGGATCAGAGTGATTTGGGAAGCACTTGAAATCAGTGTGGGGTTTATGATTGGGAAATTAAACACAGAAGAAGAATCAAGGGGAACACTCCAGCTACGGTTTCCCATCACTCCAATAAAAATAATTCCTTCCTGTCTTTGAAGCCTTTCCCAGGGAAGATTAAAAGGATCCAGCAGCAACAGGTGATCAATGGATGTGCAGCACTCACTACCAGAAACACTGCCTGCATTAAAAATTCATTGACTGGGTCCTTTTGCCAAGCTGATCCCCAGGGACTCAGTTTTCCACCTGAGCAGGAAGGGATGGAACATGGAGGTGGATTCTGGGAGCTGAAGGGAACATCTGAGTGATGTTTGGGAGGTTCTTCTGTGAGAAACCCTTTCTTTGTAACAAACCAAACCAGAGGACGAGCAATGAAATTCAGCCCTGCAGAAACCAGGCTGAGGCTTCAAGGAGAGGGGAAAGTTCGCAGGAACTGGAGGGAGCTCACCCTGCTCAGAGCAGGACTCTGGCAGAGCTGGGTGCACTCTGCCACTGGGCAGTTGTGAGGAGGAGGGATTGATAAAAACAGGCTTCAAAGAACAGTGAGGTCCTACAGGGGAAATTCAGAGTTCCTGAGAGCCACAGACAGGTTTGATCCCCTGTACTCACCTCCATAGACATCGTCTATGCAGATAACTGTGTCCCCTGTCTTCAGCAGGTGACAGATGTTCAAAAGAGCTGCTAAGCCAGAGGAATAAGCCAAGCCTGAAGAGAAAGGATCATCAGTGTTTGATGTGACACAACAAGTCAGACTTGCCTTGGCCTTCCTCCCTTGGCCTCTGCAAGGAACCTGTTCTGTCACTGCCTCACTGGGAACGTGGAGCCAGTGAGAGCAGGGGATGGATGTGGACAGCATGGAACCAGCACGGACACTGGGACAGACTGGGACACACTGGGAATAGACTGGGACAGACTGGGAATGGACTGGGACAGACTGGGAATGGACTGGGACCAGGGCTGCCTGCTCCCACTGCCTCCAGTGCTGCTGCACAAGGATGGATCCAGCTCAGCCACAGTGAGGAAGCAGCAGACAAACCCAGGGGTGCAGCTGGACTTTGCTGGACCAGAAGTGTTGGGCTCTTCCCCACCTTGGAGCTGCTCCTGCCCACAGCCAAGAGCCAGAGCCGTGGTGAGGGAAGCATGGAGTGGTTTGGGATGGAGGGACCCCAAAGCCCACCCAGTGCCACCCCCTGTCCCAGGCTGCTCCAAGCCCCGTGCTCACTGTATTTGGCTCCATCGAGGGCGGCCACAGCCTTTTCCAGGCAGTCCCGAGTGGGGTTCCCAGACCGGATGTAGTCATAACCCTGGTGTGGGAACAAGAAACAAACATCAGAGAGGGCACTGGGAAAGTCTGAGATAACAGCAGCTCTAGGTTCCTTAAAGAGCCCTGGCTGAGGGCATCCAGCTCCTCCCAGAGCAGCAGGATTCTGTCCTGGCACAACATCCAGCCGAGCATCCCTGCCAGAGAAAGGGCCTGGGGTGCACTGGGGCAAGGAGCCACATTCTCCTGCTTCTCCCCAGACATCCATCTGTGGCCACTGTGGGAGAAAGGGCTTGGGCTGCACAATCCAACCGCCCTCAGAATGCCAGGCTGGCTCCGGCTGCAAGGGACCCCAGCGGCTCCTCCGGTGCCACCGCCGCTCAGCAGGGCCGCCCCGGAGCACAGGCACGGCACCGCGGGCGGGCGGCTCTGCAACGGCCCGTGAGGAGCCCCGCTCCCGGCGCAGCGAGATGCTCGCGTTTGCCCAGGAGCTGCCACGTGGGGAAACATCGAGCCGGGAGCTCCCTGCCCTGCCCAGGACCCGCCGCCGCCCGTTCCCCCGGCCGGGACACGCCGGGGCCGCAGCGGGGCTCGGTGGCCCCGTGCTGGCCGCACTCACCTTGTTCTTCCCGGGTTCCTCCTGCTTGAAGGTGGTGGAGAGCGTGATGGGCGGCACCACGGCCTTGGAATTCCACTGCTCGGGGTCCTGCGCATAGTGGATGGCATTGGTGGCGAAGTGAGGGAAAGGCGGCAGGAACTCACAGCACTCCTCACAGCACTGGCTACAGGACATGGTGGCGGCTCTGAGGGACCGGTCCTCAGCGCGGCTGCATTTAGCGACCTCGCGGGCTCCGCGGGGCGCGGCTTTCGCGCCTTCTCATTGGCTGCGGCGCCGGCGGGGCGGGGCCCCCGCGCCCTCCCATTGGCTGCCGGCGGGGCGGGGCCCGCTCTGCACAGGCAGCGCCCGCCCGCTGGGGGGCGCCGCGCTCTGCGCGCTGAGGGGCCGCTGCCGGGAGCCTGCCCGGGATCCAGGGGCGCCTTTCCCGGGAGGAACCGGGAGCAATCCGGCAGCACGGGAATGACCCACAGGGGAGCTGTGCTGACTGCCCGGCAGCGCTGCCTGCCGTACCTCAGCACTGGGAATAACCCCAGCGCGGCACGGGCCGGGGGGACCTGCTGGAGCTGCTCTGGGGGAAGGATCTGGGGGTGCTGAGGGACAAGGAGCTGTGCCCGGCCAGCGGTGCCCAGTGGGATCCTGAGGGACAGTGAGCTGTGCCCGGCCAGCGGTGCCCAGTGGGATCCTGAGGGACAGTGAGCTGTGCCCGGCCAGCGGTGCCCAGTGGGATCCTGAGGGACAGTGAGCTGTGCCCGGCCAGCGGTGCCCAGTGGGATCCTGAGGGACAGTGAGCTGTGCCCGGCCAGCAGTGCCCAGCGGGATCCTGAGGTGCCACAGCAGATCATTCCCAGCAGGTCAGGGGTGATCCTGTCCCCGTGCCCAGCCCTGGGGACACCTCTGGGTGCTGTGCCCACTCTGGATCCTCAGCACAGCAGGGACAGGAGCTCCTGGAGCTGAGCAAGGGCCTGGAGCATCTCGGTGCCCAGGAAATGCTGAGGGAGCTGGGGCTGCTCAGCCTGGAGAGGAGCCCCAGGGAGAGGGGCCTCAGCCCTCGGTGCCCCTGTCTGTCCCTGGGTGTTCCTGGCTGTCCCTGGGTGTCCCTGTGTGTAGGGAGGGGTAGAGCAGTGCCCAGGCTCTGCTCTGGGGCCCAGCAATGGCACCAGAGGATTCGGACTCGATGGGCTGGGAGGGTTCTCCCAACCTCAGGGATGCTGAGAGGAGCAGGAAGTACCTGTGGCACCAAAATGGGTCCTTAGTCGTCATCCAAACACACGGAGATGGAAAATAGTGCAGTATTTCTCATTTTTTGATATATAAAAGAGTAGAGACAATAAATCTGTGTGGATTTTACCAGGCACTTTTATGGAAAAATACACTGCTAAAATGTCACCTCTGTACCAAGTCATGTTTTATAGGTTATAGCAAACCCTTGTTACCTGAGTGAGGGTCTGGGTGTGCCATGTGGTTAAGGGGTGTGGACCTCAGGGAATGAAAAACATAGCAACAGCTTTCACGGTAGAAATTAATATTTCCAGTGTTTGCTTCTGCAACATGAGATGCAGAAACTGAACGTTGGGTGCAGAATACACAAAATTGCCTTTTGTGGTTTGTGTTGTCTGGTTCACTCACTACACAGAAATTTGTGATGTTGCAACACATTTAAACGTGTTTTCTGCTGGTTGGGAATGAGATATCCAGAGATCTGTGTGGGGACATGGAGAGGTGTGAGTGGTCACAGGGGTTTTCAGGATGAAGAAGAGATGAGAATTTTGACTCCATGATCAGAAGGCTTGATTTATTATTTTATGATATATGTTACATTAAGACTATACTAAAAAGAAATAGAAGCTCCATGCAGCCACCTCCTTGCTCTGCACAGGTGCAGCTTCCACTTCAACAAAACTTGCTTTCAATATTGATAACGTAAATGATGAAACTCAAGTGTGAATAATGATAATTCACCTGGAGAATAATCCTTGCCCTGTGACAAAGATAAACTTACCTGCCTTGAGCTGAACATGAAAAGCCAGATTTATCAAGGTGGTATTTGATGTGTTTGCAATTCTGTGGGGACAGAAGGAGAAATTCCGTGTGAAATTCTGTGTTGCAGTTGAGTTTCACCGGTGTCAGGCTGGGCTCCTCCCTGCAGCACCTGGATAAGCTGATGGATCTAATCAAGACAAATAACACCATCAGGAGGGCAGTGCCAGGTTTGCTGCTGCCCGAGGACCTTTGCTGCAGCTTCCTTTGCCCCTCGTGGCAGCAGCACAAGGCTCCTGCAGGGATCTGCCATGTGAAGGGGACACAAATTCCTGCTCCAGGGGCTGGGGCTGGCTGTGCCCAGCTCAGGGCCAGGGGCACCCACAGCCCGTTCCTGCTCAGCCAGACTCTGGCTGGGCTGGGCTCAGGCTGGGCTCAGGCTGGGGCCGGGGGTCCCTCCCTGGCAGCTGCTGAAGGGCTCGGGCTGTCCCCGGGCCGGGAGCTGCCTCTGCTCCTGGCAGGGCTTTGCTCTGCCTGCTGCCTTCTGCTCTGGGCTCTGCCATGGAACAGCCCGGCCCTGGGACACAAGCTTCCAGAATTCATCCTTTACTGATCCTCTCCTTGCCAAACACAAGCCTCCCTTCGGACCTGAGCGCTGGCTGCTGGCTGGCAGCATGGATATTGTCCTGGAGCTTTAGGGATGGGAAACATGTGGGTGCCAGGTCCAGGAAATCCTTGGGAAAGCTTCAGAGGTGCTTGTCTGAGAAATTAAAGTCATCACCTGGAAAGGACAATATTTACAGAACCTCTCTGCTTCCATTTCACAGCCCCAGTGTAAAACCTGCCTTCCACACAAATTTATTATTTACCTTTGTCACTGGAGACCTTGTCTGGAGTTATTTATCATATATATTGTGTGTGATTATATTTCAACTTCAAATTACCACTGGCAGACCGACCATGCCCTGGCATCTCTCTTTAAGAGAGGGAGGCAGGGACACCTCCCTGTCCCAGAGTGCTCCATACCCCATCCAACCTGGCCTGGAACTCTTCTTGCTGATAGTTACAAGCCTGATGAGACACATTTATGTCATTCATAAGCCTGATAAGATAAATTTACTTAATTCAGCCTGTGGCATGTGCAGGGAAATTGTTCATAACAGGAAGATTTTCTTCCCTCTCCAAGTGTTTCATAATTCTGATAGCGTCAGCTCCTGTACAGCCAAACATCCACATTTGGCGCTACATGAGCTAGTGCAATCAAACCGGGCAGCAAACCAGTGGCACACGTCAGGGTTTCTGCCACGCCTGACCAAAAGCTGATTGAGTTTTCTCCAGGGGTTTCTGCTGTTTGTCCCTGTGATGCCAGGGTGGGGTTTTTCCGGACAGGGCTGACTGAGCAACAAGAGGCAAGAATCTGCTTTGCAATGAGGACTCTGCAACATCCCAGGCTGCAGTAACTGCGTTGGGATTCGGGTGTTTGGGTTCCATGGGGAATGGAAGGACTGGGACAAGATGACCCTCAAGGTCCCAAGCCTTCATTCTGTGATTTGAGTGAAGTTCTCCCTTCACAACTTTATAACAGCAGTGTTAATTGTTTTCAACCCTGCAGTCTGTAAAAGAGCAGAGGGTTCCCAGCCAGTTTGTGTCTCTGAGCAGCAGCGGGGCTGGGCAGGGGCTGCTCCACTTTGGGATTCATTTCTGTGGGGTTTCATCCTGGACATGGGGTTGGGGTGTGGGGAGGGATTTGGGCTGAGCCTCGGCTCTTCTCTGCAGTGTTTGGCCTTGAGACAAGAGTATCAACCAGTGATTGATGATCCCAGGGGAAGCTCCCCAGGTAAAGCCTGCAGAAAGTGGTGACCCTCACTGTTTCACTCTGGAGCAGCTCCCAGCCTCCTCCTCCCAGGTCATTCACAAACATGACTCTGGATGTGTTTGCATCCAACTCGTGCTCCCCAGGGATGTGGCACGGTGTCCAACTCCTCTCCTGGAACAGGTGGGGAGACTGCAGGGGCAGGGCTGGCCAGGGCACTCACAGGGACCTCTGCAGTGCTCTGGGGAAGGGGACGGGCCCAGGGAGCTTCAGGTGGGATACTGGCAACATTTCCTCATGGGAAGGGAGGTCAGACATTGGAACAGGAGGTTCAGGTGGGATACTGGCAACATTTCCTCACAGGAAGGGAGGTCAGACATTGGAACTGGAGGTTCAGGTGGGATATTGACAATGTTTCCTCACAGGAAGGGAGGTCAGACATTGGAACAGGAGGTTCAGGTGGGACATTGACAATGTTTCCTCACAGGAAGGGAGGTCAGACATTGGAACAGGAGTCCCTGCCCCCAGAGGATTTAAAGCCCATGTGGATGTGGCACCTGGGGACACAGGGCAGTGCTGGGAATGGCTGGACTCCATGGGCTCAGAGAGCTTTTCCCACCCAAACAATTCCTTATCCTCATTCTCCCGTGAGCAGCTTGATCCTGCTGCAGCCTCAAGTGTTTCCATGACTTTCCTAGAGGACAAAGCTGGAATTCTCTCTGCTGTCACAGTTGCATTTCAAGTCTCCTCCTGCTCTTTCCCTGCTCTAAGGAATTGACTCCACAGGGGCAGGGGTTGTGGATTTTTATCCCTGGACAGCCACGAAGCCAGCCAATCAACTGGGAGCATAG
Source organism: Calcarius lapponicus (assembly GCA_039654755.1). Lineage (NCBI taxonomy): Eukaryota > Metazoa > Chordata > Aves > Passeriformes > Fringillidae > Calcarius > Calcarius lapponicus. Next base: position 32,206,279 of record CM077471.1, on the reverse strand, counting down.
GCAGCCTTAGAAATGATTGAGAGCACCTCCAGGTCCCCAAAAATACTCTTGGAGCCAGTTTTGCTGGCTGTACAATGAGTTTTCCTTGTGCTCCAGCCTTTCAAGGTACAAACACCAGCTCAGGTATCCACCCACACTGGGGCACTGCTCACAAAATTCCTTCCCGCTCATCTCTTCACATTTGGACTTTTGGCCAACAGCTTCTCCACTCCGAGGCAAAGCAAATTGCCTGATCTGGAGTGAAATGGAACCAGCAGCTCAAAAATGTGCAGGAGCTGAAAGATGAGAGCCCTTAACTCCCAGCTCTCATTGTGGCACTGAGATAACGAGGGAGAGCTCAGCTGTGCATTTAAACATTTCAACAATCCCTTCTCCCAAGAATGTCCTCTGGGTTTCAGAAAGATGGAATATGGGAAATACAACCCAGACCTGGCTTCAGCCCACAGCAGGGGCACAGGGTGGCTCCAGAGCAGCCATGAAGCAGGAGATACTGAAACATCCCAGAGGATTCTCCCCTGCTCAGAGGGATGGAATCACGGAACAGCCTGAGCTGGACCCCACAGGGATCATCCAGTCCAAGGCCTGGCCCTGCACAGACACTCCAATGCTGCCACCCTGTGCCTGAGCATTGTCCAAGCAGTCCCTGAGCTGGGGCAGGGCTGGGAAGGTGGGATAAACTCTGGATAATCAGTGCATGAGGAGGTCACTGCACTCTCCCACAAGCGCCCTAAAAGAGACCAGGTCCTGCTGGGTCCAGGCTCAGAGCCAGCCTCAGGCTGATAGCCCAAGGGTCAGGAAAATCATGGAGCACTGAGAATTTCCCTGCTGGCAGAGGTACCTGTCCTTCCCCCAGGGGAATGGGACAAGGAAATCCAGGGCAGCAGGAGGCTGGGGAAGCACAGCAGCTTTCCATTCCATGGGAGAGGATCCTGGGCACAAAGCAGACCCTGCTGCTCCCCACAGACCAGGCAGCAGCTCCAGGGCACAGCAGGGGCTGGGCTGCCTGGAAATCACCTGGATCTGAGGGACTGCCCATGGAGGGGCTCCAGGAGCTGACCTGGTGGCACCAGGAACCCACCTCTGCAGGGACAAGGGAAAAGGGGCAATGGCTTCACATGGACACGGGGCAGGGATGGACGGGACCCTGGGCAGGAACTGTTCCTGGCAGGGTGGGCAGGCCCTGGAAAAGAATTCCCAGAGCAGCTGTGATGCCCCTGGACCCCTGGCAGTGCCCAAGGCCAGGCTGGACACTGGGGCAGCCTGGGACAGTGGGAGGTGTCCCTGCCATGGCAGGGGTGGCACTGGGTGGGCTCTCAGGTCCATTCCAACCCAACCCAGTCTGGGATGCTGTGGGATGAGGAGGGCTGGCTGGGAACACCTTCACTTGGCTTTTGTCAGGATTTAATCCCTCTCTGCAATGAAGGTTATTCTGGCTGTGGCCAGTACAGAATGGTCCTGCCTCAGCTCCAGCCTCCCCTCAGCTCCAGCCCCTCCTGCCTTCCCACAGGAAAATCCCAACAGCTCCAGGGTCACTCCATCCCCTGATTTTGAACACAAGGAGCACGTGCACAGGGGAATATAAGCAAGGAAAGGAAAAGCAGGTTTTAATTAAAAGAATTCCAATCATTCCCACAGCACATGATTTTTTTCAAATGGCAAAGATTGCTTTTTAGAAAGTTATTATTTCCCAGGTGTTGTGTTTCATTTCATCTTCAATGTTGCATCAAGAGAAGGAAAAGCAGCAAGAAAAAGAAAAGCTTTTACACAAGTCTCCAACCTAATTAAAATAAATCTGAGCTCCATAAGTTTTTTGAGCTGAGCTGATGGGTGAGAAGAGAATGAGAGCAGTAAGAGGAAGCAGCCCCTGTGCCCCAAACCCTGCAGGAGCAGGAGGAGCACTGAGCTCTGCTGGCAAAGCAAAGGCAAAGCAAGAGTGGTTTGGTTTTCCGTGTCCTCGTCCACAGCCATGTCCAGTTCCAAGGTCCTTTGTGACCCTCAAGGTTTATGCAAACTGCAGGAAGGAAAGGGAGGGGTCAGTGTGCTCTGCCCCTCTATCAACCACACATTTTTATCTCCTTTTCATTAATTAAAATCACATTTCAGCCTTTGATTCTCCTGAATCCATGGGGAACTGTGCCTGAGCAGGGCTGCAAACAGGGGAACTTTCCCTGCCCAGCCCAGGCTCCACCAGGAGGAGCTGAGGCTCAGCCCCTGGGAAAGGCTGGCTGGGGATGATTTTTGGAGGGGAACTCCCCACTCACCGCAGCATTCAGGGCCTGGTCCAGGTCTGCCAGCAAATCCTCCTCATCCTCCAGCCCCACCGAGAGGCGGATCAAGGTCTTTGTGATTCCCAGACGTTCCTTTTCCTTATCAGGCATTTTCTTGTGGGTCATGGTGTACCTGAAAGGACAAAAAACATCTTTATCCCAAGAATTTGGGACTTGTATTGGTAAACCCAGCCTGGCTGGTTCCCTGCCAGCACCCCTGAAATGGCAGCAGGATCTGACACCTCCTCTGTGCCACCTGTGTGACCCCACAGAGCAGAGACCTCCTGGCAGCAGCTCCTGGAAATGGTGGGAATGCTGACAAGTCAGGGAATTACATCTCCAGCTCATATCTCCAAGGCACAAATGATTAACAAGAAGTGGATACCTAAAAATCTGGACCTGACAAAGGAGAAAATCCTACTCCTCTTCCTTCCAGAGCTGCTCTTTTATTCTACAGAAGCTCTGTGAGCTCTGCACGTGGGCAATGTGCAACCTGCAGTATAAAATCTCCTGGTTTCATTCCTGGTTTCTCAGATCCCTTCTCAAACTGCCCCAAGGGACTCTGGGGGGTTTATTCTCTCCAGCTATACAGGACACAGGCAAGAAGGGATTTCCCCATGTGCTGTCACTGGCACCAGTTCCTTTCAGCTGCTGGAGGGGTTCAACATTTGCTGTGAAATCAGTAAGTGAAATGATTTAACATTTAAATACAGTCATTCATTTCCACAGACCTTTTCAAAAAGCAAGCTGGCTTTGAGGGAAATGATGCCATTCCATGAAGATGCTGTTTTGAGCAGTTTAAAAGGCCCCAGGAGGCCCTGCCAGGCCCCAGAGGCAGCTGGGTGCACACAGTGACCGTGCCCCTTGTGTGAGCAGGGAGCAGGGCATTCCTCCATCCCAGCTGCTCCTCAGCCCAACACTCTGCAGCTTCTGGGATTGTCCTCATGGACACCAGCTGTGCCTCAGCCCTCCAGGCAGAATTCCTCTCTCTCTGCCCTCCCACAGGATTCCCTCCCTCTGGGATCTCCCCTGGCTTGGTGCTGCACAGCAGCCCCTGAGTTTAGCTAAAGGCAAAACAGCAAAACAGCTTTGGGGGCTGGGAAATTGTGGGAATTTAGTGGTGCTCTGCAGCTTTTTGAGGCTCTGAGGATGGGAGGGTGAACTTACGGATGCTCTGCCAGGCTCTCGAAGCTGCCCACACTAAAGCCCACGGTGAACACCTGTGGGAGAAAGGGAAGGAGGTTATGGATTCATGGACAAACAGCTCACAGAATCAGGGAATATCCTGAGTTGGAGGTGCCCACAGGGATCACTGATCCAGCCCCTGGCCCTGCACAGACACCCCAACAATCCCACCCTGAGCATCCCTGGCAGAGCTGTCCAAACCCTCCTGGAGCTCCGGCAGCTTCTGGGCTGGGACCCCTTCAAGGACATTGAGGAAAATGGAAAGTTTAGGGACTTGTCTTCCCCTCAAGCTTTTCTATAATAACTTCCATATTATAAATTGTATTAGCTGTAATTAGGGAATAAAGGGCACATCTGGCAGGGAAGAGCTAAGATTGTAAACAGACTCATCCTGCCCCTGGATCCCTGGGAGTGTCCTTGGTTGGACCCAGCCAAGCCTTCCCAGAGCCAGGGGCTCCCTCTGTGCCCCACGAGTCAGGGCCTCCCTCAGTGCCTTTCCCCCTGAGGACACTTTGCAATATTCCAGCAGAGCTGCACCAGCCCCAGCTGCCCAGCCCTGCAGAAAGCCCTTTGCCAGCAGCAGCTCCTGGGCTGAGCTGGACACGCCTCACCCTGAGAGCAAACAAACAAACACTCCCAAGGGGATGAGGGGTCCCTGTGTTCCCTCTCATTCACCCCATGGACAAATTATCCTCTGGGGCACATCCAAAGGATTGGCAAGAAAAGCCACTTCACTCTCCCCTCAGTAGGGCAGATTCAGCTCCCTCTGAGGGTGATTTTATTGACTTTGTTTCACCTTCAGGTTCCTGAGAAAGGCAAAGGCATTTTCTTCTTCCCCATTGATGTAGAAGCTGACGATCCCAGAAACGCCCGTGCACTGCTTCTGCGTCACCTCGTACTGAGGGTGGGAAGGCAGCCCTGGAATGGAGAGTTGGGAGAATTCCCAGTGAATTCCAGTGCAGAGCTGAGGCACCTCACCCAGCCCCAGTCACAGGGCACCACAGCTCCCCAGTCCCTGCCCACCCACCTGGGTAAATGACCTTCTCCACCCTGGGATGTTTTCCCAGGAACTTGGCCACAGCCAGGCCGTTGTGGAAGTGCAGCTTCATCCGGATGGGCAGAGTCTTGAGCCCCCGGTTGCACATGTAACAGTCAAAGGGAGAGGGGACAGCTCCCAGGGCTGTGGGAATGGGAACAGAATTCCAGAAAATCACACAGAATTCCAGAGCAACACTGGTGTTCTGCATTCAGCAAAGCCTAACACATCCTCACCTCCAGCATTTCTGACCTTGGCACAAGTGGGAAGACACCCAAGGCAATCTCTGATCCTCATCTCCCACATTGGGGAGCCAATTAATGAGCCCAATTAACAGGCTCAGGCCTCAAGGATTACATTATTTATTGGGCACAGTGCACCCTCAGTGCAGAGGGCACAGCCCTGGACAGGAATTTATTCCTGACAATGAAGAGGCTGGAAGATTGCTGGAATCATCCAAGGCAAGAAAATTCAGAATTGGGCACATCCTGACGGGTGAGGGAGTTTCAAACCCCCCAGGCTGCAGGTGGCACCTCAGTGGTTTCAGGATGGGCCCCAGAGCTCTCCTGGAGTGCTCAGGAAGGGGACATCAAGGTCTCTCATTTTATGGGACTACTTTATTGAGCTTTCCCAGCTCTCTTAATTTACAATCCAGGCTGATTTCCCACTTGTGCACATGCCCACCCTCCCCAGCAGAGCTGTGGATGTGAACAGGATTCCTGTCAGGAATTCCCTCTCTGGACTTACTCCTCTGCAGGAACTTCAGATCCTTATAGAGATCATCCCTGTTTACAGAGACCAGGCCCATGAGGACATCACTGTGCCCTGCAAATGACAGGGGACAAGAATGGGATCAGCCACTCCAGGGACAAGAATGGGATCAGCCACTCCAGGGTCCTGCCACAAGCCCCAGGAGTAAATAAAACCCCTGGGACACCTCCCACCATCCCAGGCTGCTCCAGCCCCAGTGCCCAACCTGGCCTTGGGCACTGTCAGGGATCCAGGGGCCTCCCCACCCTCCCAGCCAGGAATTCCTTCCCAGTCTCCCTCCATCTCTGCCCTAAGGATGTGCTGAACTCTCACACTCACCATTGATGTATTTGGTTGCAGAAGACATAGAAACGTCAGCCCCCAGGGACAAAGGACGCTGAAAGGAAAGGAAAATAACATCATCATTCAAGTTCGGGTTCATTCCCAGCCATTCCAAAGGGCTCTGAGCTCACACAGGATAAACAAGGGGAGAAACAAACACAAAAACCTGAGGATGACAACAGAACATGTGCTAAAGGCAGCAGTACAGGAGGCACTCTGAATTCAAGGGCAGCACAAGAAAATGTGATTTAAAAGCACTGCTCCAACTCCCACAGGCTCCAGGGAGAGAAGAGATTGAGCACATCCAACACACAGTGCAGAGCTGGAAAAATAGTTCTGCAGCTCATCTGAGGCAAGGACACACCATGGCATGGACCCCACAAAGGCATTTCCATGGGAAATGAGGGACTCCAGCTGCAGAGCAAAGGAATTGCTTTGCTTCCCAGCTGCTGCAGATCCTGCCCTGGAGCAGCTGAGAGCATGAGCAAAGGAGGTTCCTTTGGCAGCTCTCCCCCCTCAGTCCCAGCTCTCTGCCCAGGAGCCTCCTGAGGTGAGACAAACCAGGAGCTGGATGGGCAAGAGGTGCTGAGCAGTGCCACATTTTTAATCAATCACTAATTAAGGCACTTTGCACATGGTATCAGCACATTCTGAAGAGTGAGGGGCATCACTGTTAAAATGGAACAAAGCAGGCAGATTCTAGCCCATAGCAAGAGCAACAATGCTTGGAAGTTCATTATTCTGAAGCATTTGTAAAACTTAAATCACTTCATGTCTTCCAGTAATCAATCCAGGAAAGATCTGGCAGTTGTTATGAAGAAAGTTATAAACTTCTGAGTCATATATTCAGCAAAATAGTGAAGAAAGAGGTAAAGTGGATGTCTCCAAGAAAGACTGCACAAAGTTCACTTGGTTTTAGTTTTTTCTTCCACTACCATCTGGTTTTTACCTTTGTGGCTCAGAACAGCATCTACAGAAGAATGGATGTAAAAAGGCCAAAGTGAGGGAACACTTGGTAACTGTTCTGATTTCCACCAGGAAGAACAGAATCCCATCATTCCTGGAGGACAGACACCCCCTGCCCCCTTCACTGGTGCACCAGCAGCAGCCCCTGGGCTGGGGCTGAACCAGAGCAGCTGGTTTTACAATGCAGAGACCAAAACTGCAGTTCCTTGGTGGTGCTTCCCTTCCCAAAAGGGACCTCCAGCCCCACTGGCACAGGTGACAGTCCTGTCCTTTTCCCACACACCTGGAAATATGGAGACATGAAGCTGTTGTCCACTGCCACCAGCACATGCTTGCCACCAGCATCATGCGCCACCTTTGCGCAGGCTTTGATGTCGATCACCTTCAGCGTGGGGTTCGTGGGGGTCTCGAGCCAAAGCAGCTGCACAAACCCAAAACAGCTCCAGGTCAGAGAGTTCCCAGTGCTGGGCTCAGTCCCAGGGGCTCTGGGTGCTCAGGGCTGGCAGCTCCCCATGGGTTTGGGCACTGGGGACGGGCAGTGGCCCTGCCAGAGCCAGGGAGGCTCCAGCGGCTCCTCCAAGCTCAGGGAGCTTTCCCTGCAGCTGGGCTTGGGCCATCCCAGGGCATCCCAGCTGGAGAAGGCCTCACCAGCAGGACAGAGCCTTTCCCAAAGCCTTTCCCAGCACAGTTCCCTTCCCCTGGGGCAGGGGATCACCCAGCAGTGCCACGGAGCCCCCCCGGCTCCGCGTTCCCTCTGCTCCTCCTCACCTGTGCCCTGTTCCCTCCTCTCTCTGCAGGGCTCTCTGCCCTTCTGAGGATGCTTTCCATGAGGGAGCACAGGGGGACAGGCTGGATCCAGCTGTGCCCCAAGCTGCCCCCTCAGCTCAACACACCCCCAAGCCCAACAGGAGCAAGGATAAAACAATTTAACGTCCCTTTAAAATCCATTTCCCTCTCCCCTACCCTGGTCGTGGGATGTTCCTCAATTGTTCTCTCCAGCAGATTTAGGTCTCTGCAGTCAACATAAACCACTTCCAAATTGATCTCCTTTTCCAGCTTGTCAAATAATTCTCTTGTGCCTAAAAAAACCAAAAAACCAATAAAACAATCACAAAATGAAACAACTTCCTTAACTTCCATTCCCTGCTCTGCAGCCTCCTGCATCATGCAGGGACAGTCAGGAGGGCACAGCTTGATGCTGCACACCATCCATGGCACATTTATATTTTCATTATTTACAAAGTTTAAAGATTGTTGCAGATTGAGTGATCATGAAACAGTAACAATGGGAATATGGGATCAGAGTGATTTGGGAAGTACTTGAAATCAGTGTGGGGTTTATGATTGGGAAATTAAACACAGAAGAACAATCCAGGGGAACACTCCAGCTACGGTTTCCCATCACTCCAATAAAAATGATTCCTTTCTGTCTTTGAAGCCTTTCCCTGGGAAGATTAAAAGGATCCAGCAGCAACAGGTGATCAATGGATGTGCAGCACTCACTACCAGAAACACTGCCTGCATTAAAAATTCAATGACTGGGTCCTTTTGCCAAGCTGATCCCCAGGGACTCCGTTTTCCACCTGAGCAGGAAGGGATGGAACATGGAGGTGGATTCTGGGAGCCGAAGGGAACATCTGAGTGATGTTTGGGAGGTTCTTTTGTGAGAAACCCTTTCTTTGTAACAAACCAAACCAGAGGACGAGCAATGAAATTCAGCCCTGCAGAAACCAGGCTGAGGCTTCAAGGAGAGGGGAAAGTTCCCAGGAACTGGAGGGAGCTCACCCTGCTCAGAGCAGGACTCTGGCAGAGCTGGGTGCACTCTGACACTGGGCAGTGTGAGGAAGAGGGATTGATAAAAACAGGCTTCAAAGAACAGTGAGGTCCTACAGGGGAAATTCAGAGTTCCTGAGAGCCACAGACAGTTTGGTCCCCTGCACAAAGAAGGCTGAAGCCCCTGGGTCCTGTACCCACCTTCATACACCTCATCCATGCAGATAATTGTTTCCCCTGTCTTCAGCAGGTGACAGATGTTCAGAATTGCTGCCATGCCAGAGGAATAAGCCAAGCCTGAGGAGAAAGGATCATCAGTGTCTGATGTGACACAACAAGTCAGACTTGCCTTGGCCTTCCTCCCTTGGCCTCTGCAAGGAACCTGTTCTGTCACTGCCTCACTGGGAACGTGGAGCCAGTGAGAGCAGAGGATGGATGTGCACAGCATGGAACCAGCACGGACACTGGGACAGACTGGGACACACTGGGAGTGGACTGGGACAGACTGGGAATGGACTGGGACACACTGGGAATGGACTGGGACCAGGGCTGCCTGCTCCCACTGCCTCCAGTGCTGCTGCACAAGGATGGATCCAGCTCAGCCACAGTGAGGAAGCAGCAGACAAACCCAGGGGTGCAGCTGGACTTTGCTGGACCAGAAGTGTTGGGCTCTTCCCCACCTTGGAGCTGCTCCTGCCCACAGCCAAGAGCCAGAGCCGTGGTGAGGGAATCATGGAATGGTTTGGGATGGAGGGACCCCAAAGCCCACCCAGTGCCACCCCCTGTCCCAGGCTGCTCCAAGCCCCGTCCAACCCATGAGATGCTCACTGTATTTGGCTCCTTCGAGGGCGGCCACAACCTTCTCCAGGATATGCCTGTTCGGATTGTCGAACCGGGTGTATTCATACTCCTGGCGTGGAAAGACGAAACGAACATCAGATAGAGCACTGGGAAAGCTTGGGATAAACCTCTCCGGATCGCCGCCCGCAGCGGGAACAGCGAGCCCCAGGCTGGCTCCGGCTGCAAGGGACCCCAGCGGCTCCTCCGGTGCCACCGCCGCTCAGCAGGGCCGCCCCGGAGCACAGGCACGGCACCGCGGGCGGGCGGCTCTGCAATGGCCCGTGAGGAGCCCCGCTCCCGGCGCAGCGAGATGCTCGCGTTTGCCCAGGAGCTGCCACGTGGGGAAACATCGAGCCGGGAGCTCCCTGCCCTGCCCAGGACCTGCCGCCGCCCGTTCCCCCGGCCGGGACACGTCAGGGCCGCAGCGGGGCTCGGTGGGGCCGTGCTGGCCGCACTCACCTCCTCCCTCCCGGGCACCCGCTGCTTGAAGGTGGTGGAGAGCGTGATGGGCGGCACCACGGCCCTGGAATTCCACTGCTCGGGGTCCTGCGCATAGTGGATGGCATCGGTGGCGAAGTGCTTGAAGGGCGGCAGGAAACGCAGTGCGTTGTTACCTGCCATGGTGGCGGCTCTGAGGGACCGGTCCTCAGCGCGGCTGCATTTAGCGACCTCGCGGGCTCGGCGGGGCGCGGCTTTCGCGCCTCCTCATTGGCTGCGGCGCCGGCGGGGTGGGGCCCCCGCGCCCTCCCATTGGCTGCCGGCGGGGCGGGGCCCGCCCTGCACAGGCAGCGCCCGCCCGCTGGGGGGCGCCGCGCTCTGCGCGCTGAGGGGCCGCTGCCGGGGGCCTGCCCGGGATCCAGAGGCGCCTTTCCCGGGAGGAACCGGGAGCAATCCGGCAGCACGGGAATGACCCACAGGGGAGCTGTGCTGACTGCCCGGCAGCGCTGCCTGCAGTACCTCAGCACTGGGAATAACCCCAGCGCGGCACGGGCCGGGGGGACCTGCTGGAGCTGCTCTGGGGGAAGGATCTGGGGGTGCTGAGGGACAACGAGCTGTGCCCGGCCAGCAGTGCCCAGTGGGATCCTGAGGGACAACGAGCTGTGCCCGGCCAGCAGTGCCCAGTGGGATCCTGAGGGACAGTGAGCTGTGCCCGGCCAGCGGTGCCCAGTGGGATCCTGAGGGACAGTGAGCTGTGCCCGGCCAGCGGTGCCCAGTGGGATCCTGAGGGACAATGAACTGTCCCTGGCCAGCAGTGCCCAGTGGGATCCTGAGGGACAGTGAGCTGTGCCCGGCCAGCGGTGCCCAGTGGGATCCTGAGGGACAGTGAGCTGTGCCCGGCCAGCGGTGCCCAGTGGGATCCTGAGGGACCACGAGCTGTGCCCGGCCAGCAGTGCCCAGTGGGACCCTGAGGTGCCACAGCAGAGCATTCCCAGCAAGTCAGGGGTGATCCTGCCCCCGTGCCCAGCCCTGGGGACACCTCTGGGTGCTGTGCCCACTCTGGATCCTCAGCACAGCAGGGACAGGAGCTCCTGGAGCTGAGCAAGGGCCTGGAGCATCTCGGTGCCCAGGAAAGGCTGAGGGAGCTGGGGCTGCTCAGCCTGGAGAGGAGCCCCAGGGAGAGGAGCCTCAGCCCTGGGTGTCCTTGGCTGTCCCTGGGTGCCCCTGTGTGCAGGAAGGGGCAGAGCAGTGCCCAGGCTCTGCTCTGGGGCCCAGCAATGGCACAAGAGGATTTGGACACAATGGTCTGGGAGGATTTTTCCAACCTCAGGGTTCCTGAGAGGAGCACAAAGTACCTGTGACACCAAAATGAGTCCTTAGTGGTCATCCAAACATGTGGAGATGGAAAAGAGTTCAATATTTCACATTTTTATTATATAAAAAATATATATTTTATATATTTATTATATATAAAGGAATAGAAACAATAAATCTGTGTGGATTTTACCAGGCACTTTTATGGATAAATAGACTGCTAAAACATCACCTCTTGTACCAGGTCACATTTTACAGGTTATAGCAAACCCTTGTTACCTGAGTGAGGGTCTGGGTGTGCCATGTGGTCAAGGGTGTGGATCTCACGGGATGAAAAACACAGAGCTCCAGTTTTGCATGGAGCTGTTTGCATCTACAGTGTAGGATGTAGAAATTGGATGTTGTGTGCATAGTACAAGAAATTGCCTTTTTGTGGTTTGTGTTGTCTGGTTTGTTCACTACACTGAAATTTGTGACGTTGCACCACATTTAAATGTGATTTCTGCTGGTTGGGAATGAGATATCCAGAGATCTGTGTGGGAACAAACAGAGACAGGGATAAAAGTACGCCTTTGATGGGGGAACATGGAACTTGAGAGACACTCAAGTGGGAGAGACACTCAGGCTGGCAAGAGCCTGGCAGGGAAGGACAGAGGGGAATGGCCTTCCACTGCCAGGGAGCAGCAAACACCACAATTTGCAATCAGCCATTCTTGCTGTTTAAGACATCATTGGCCGCTGAATGCCATCCTGGAGCAGGAGCTCCTGCTGACAATACCCAGTGTGGGTATTTATCAGTATTTCAGTGGTACAGGGCACTGCAGGGCAAAGGAAAGCTCATTGCTGCCCATCCTCCATATACCTGCCCCAAATCCAGGACTCGGCACTTTGGAATTTAGGTCATTAGGAACTGAGGTAATTTTGGAATTAAGTTGTTGGAAATTTGAGAGAAACTGAGAATATAGAGAGAAAGCAAGGCCTTGAGAACATCTCACCTGAAGAGTCTGTGGGAAGGAAGGAGAAGTGTGATAGGGAGGAGTCAGATTCATTAGCAGGTAATGACGGGAATTAAGGAAAGCAGAATCTTTCCCTGATAGCAAAAGGAATTATGGAAGACATTTATAGGCAGGTAATGACAGGAATTAAGGGAGTCAGGTAATGACAGGAATTAAGGGAGTCAGGTAATGACAGGAATTAAGGGAGTCAGGTAATGAATGAATTAAGGGAGTCATTCCCGGTAGTTAAAGGAATATTGCCTGTTAAAAGAATTAAGAAACCCTCTCTGGCACAGGAAGGTGTCTGAGGGATGGAACAGATTATCAGGTGTGAGGGCTGATTGCGCCAAGGACTGGAGCTGGGATGAGGGCATGGTCTGTGAGGAGGGGAACACAAGGTGGTGGCAATCCTGGGGAGCTGCGAGCTGGCAGTGCCAGCCCAGAGTGGCCACCTGGCCAGAGTGGTCACTGCAGGGACAGGGACTGCTGGCACCAGGCTTCAACCTCTCCAGAGCAGTGCAGCAGCTCCATGCAGCCACCTCCTTGCTCTGCACAGCACAGCTTCCACTTCAACAAAACTTGCTTTCGATATTGATAACGTAAATGATGAAACTCAAGTGTGAATAATGATAATTCACCTGGAGAATAATCCTTGCCCTGTGACAAAGATAAACTTACCTGCCTTGAGCTGAACACGAAAAGCCAGATTTATCAAGGTGGTATTTGATGTGTTTGCAGTTCTGTGGGGACAGAAGGAGAAATCCCGTGTGAAATTCTGTGTTGCAGTTGAGTTTCACATTTGTCAGGCTGGGCTCCTCCCTGCAGCACCTGGATAAGCTGATGGATCTAATCAAGACAAATATCACCTTCAGGAGGGCAGTGCCAGGTTTGCTGCTGCCCGAGGACCTTTGCTGCAGCTTCCTTTGCCCCTCGTGGCAGCAGCACAAGGCTCCTGCAGGGATCTGCCATGTGAAGGGGACACAAATTCCTGCTCCAGGGGCTGGGGCTGGCTGTGCCCAGCTCAGGGCCGGGGGCACCCACAGCCCGTTCCTGCTCAGCCAGACTCTGGCTGGGCTGGGCTCAGGCTGGGGCCGGGGGTCCCTCCCTGGCAGCTGCTGAAGGGCTCGGGCTGTCCCCGGGCCAGGAGCTGCCTCTGCTCCTGGCAGGGCTTTGCTCTGCCTGCTGCCTTCTGCTCTGGGCTCTGCCATGGGACAGCCCGGCCCTGGGACACAAGCTTCCAGAATTCATCCTTTACTGATCCTCTCCTTGCCAAACACAAGCCTCCCTTCGGACCTGAGCGCTGGCTGCTGGCTGGCAGCATGGATATTGTCCTGGAGCTTTAGGGATGGGAAACATGTGGGTGCCAGGTCCAGGAAATCCTTGGGAAAGCTTCAGAGGTGCTTGTCTGAGAAATTAAAGTCATCACCTGGAAAGGACAATATTTACAGAACCTCTCTGCTTCCATTTCACAGCCCCAGTGTAAAACCTGCCTTCCACACAAATTTATTATTTACCTTTGTCGCTGGAGACCTTGTCTGGAGTTATTTATCATATATATTGTGTGTGATTATATTTCAACTTCAAATTACCACTGGCAGACCGACCATGCCCTGGCATCTCTCTTTAAGAGAGGGAGGCAGGGACACCTCCCTGTCCCAGAGTGCTCCATACCCCATCCAACCTGGCCTGGAACTCTTCTTGCTGATAGTTACAAGCCTGATGAGACACATTTATGTCATTCATAAGCCTGATAAGATAAATTTACTTAATTCAGCCTGTGGCATGTTCAAGGAAATTGTTCATAACAGGAAGATTTTCTTCCCTCTCCAAGTGTTTCATAATTCTGATAGCGTCAGCTCCTGTACAGCCAAACATCCACATTTGGCGCTACATGAGCTAGTGCAATCAAACCGGGCAGCAAACCAGTGGCACACGTCAGGGTTTCTGCCACGCCTGACCAAAAGCTGATTGAGTTTTCTCCAGGGGTTTCTGCTGTTTGTCCCTGTGATGCCAGGGTGGGGTTTTTCCGGACAGGGCTGACTGAGCAACAAGAGGCAAGAATCTGCTTTGCAATGAGGACTCTGCAACATCCCAGGCTGCAGTAACTGCGTTGGGATTCGGGTGTTTGGGTTCCATGGGGAATGGAAGGACTGGGACAAGATGACCCTCAAGGTCCCAAGCCTTCATTCTGTGATTTGAGTGAAGTTCTCCCTTCACAACTTTATAACAGCAGTGTTAATTGTTTTCAACCCTGCAGTCTGTAAAAGAGCAGAGGGTTCCAGCCAGTTTTGTGTCTCTGAGCAGCAGCGGGGCTGGGCAGGGGCTGCTCCACTTTGGGATTCATTTCTGTGGGGTTTCATCCTGGACATGGGCTTGGGGTGTGGGGAGGGATTTGGGCTGAGCCTCGGCTCTTCTCTGCAGTGTTTGGCCTTGAGACAAGAGTATCAACCAGTGATTGATGATCCCAGGGGAAGCTCCCCAGGTAAAGCCTGCAGAAAGTGGTGACCCTCACTGTTTCACTCTGGAGCAGCTCCCAGCCTCCTCCTCCCAGGTCATTCACAAACATGACTCTGGATGTGTTTGCATCCAACTCGTGCTCCCCAGGGATGTGGCACGGTGTCCAACTCCTCTCCTGGAACAGGTGGGGAGACTGCAGGGGCAGGGCTGGCCAGGGCACTCACAGGGACCTCTGCAGTGCTCTGGGGAAGGGGACGGGCCCAGGGAGCTTCAGGTGGGATACTGGCAACATTTCCTCATGGGAAGGGAGGTCAGACATTGGAACAGGAGGTTCAGGTGGGATACTGGCAACATTTCCTCATGGGAAGGGAGGTCAGACATTGGAACAGGAGGTTCAGGTGGGACATTGACAACGTTTCCTCATGGGAAGGGAGGTCAGACATTGGAACAGGAGGTTCAGGTGGGATATTGGCAACGTTTCCTCATGGGAAGGGAGGTCAGACATTGGAACTGGAGGTTCAGGTGGGACATTGGCAACATTTCCTCACAGGAAGGGAGGTCAGACATTGGAACTGGAGGTTCAGGTGGGACATTGACAACGTTTCCTCATGGGAAGGGAGGTCAGACATTGGAACAGGAGGTTCAGGTGGGATATTGGCAACGTTTCCTCATGGGAAGGGAGGTCAGACATTGGAACTGGAGGTTCAGGTGGGACATTGGCAACATTTCCTCACAGGAAGGGAGGTCAGACATTGGAACTGGAGGTTCAGGTGGGATATTGACAACGTTTCCTCATGGGAAGGGAGGTCAGACATTGGAACAGGAGGTTCAGGTGGGACATTGACAATGTTTCCTCACAGGAAGGGAGGTCAGACATTGGAACAGGAGGTTCAGGTGGGACATTGACAACGTTTCCTCACAGGAAGGGAGGTCAGACATTGGAACAGGAGGTTCAGGTGGGATATTGGCAACATTTCCTCATGGGAAGGGAGGTCAGACATTGGAACTGGAGGTTCAGGTGGGATACTGGCAACATTTCCTCATGGGAAGGGAGGTCAGACATTGGAACAGGAGTCCCTGCCCCCAGAGGATTTAAAGCCCATGTGGATGTGGCACCTGGGGACACAGGGCACTGCTGGCAATGGCTGGACTCCATGGGCTCAGAGAGCTTTTCCCACCCAAACAATTCCTTATCCTCATTCTCCTGTGAGCAGCTTGATCCTGCTGCAGCCTCGAGTGTTTCCATGACTTTCCTAGAGGACAAAGCTGGAATTCTCTCTGCTGTCACAGTTGCATTTCAAGTCTCCTCCTGCTCTTTCCCTGCTCTAAGGAAATGACTCCACAGGGGCAGGAGTTGTGGATTTTTATCCCTGGACAGACATGAAGCCAGCCAATCAACTGGGACCATAGGCAGCCTTAGAAATGATTGAGAGCACCTCCAGGTCCCCAAAAATACTCTTGGAGCCAGTTTTGCTGGCTGTACAATGAGTTTTCCTTGTGCTCCAGCCTTTCAAGGTACAAACACCAGCTCAGGTATCCACCCACACTGGGGCACTGCTCACAAAGTTCCTTCCTGCTCATCTCTTCACATTTGGACTTTTGGCCAACAGCTTCTCCACTCCGAGGCAAAGCAAATTGCCTGATCTGGAGTGAAATGGAACCAGCAGCTCAAAAATGTGCAGGAGCTGAAAGATGAGAGCCCTTAACTCCCAGCTCTCATTGTGGCACTGAGATAACGAGGGAGAGCTCAGCTGTGCATTTAAACATTTCAACAATCCCTTCTCCCAAGAATATTATGCATCAGTTTTTCAGCGTGCTAAAGAGTAAGGGCTGGATTTTAGGGTTTTTATGTGTAGTACAGACTTTGGAAAGGCAACATTTTGTAGACAAAGAACCCAATCCGGGCTGGATGTGCCTGGGGGGGAAATGGACGTTGGAGCCAAACTGCAGCAATCACCAACATTTCATTACAATAAAGGTCTTTTTCTTAGGAAAAAAAAAAATCTGTGGGATTTATCAGCTGCCATCATTTCAGCTGATTTGGTGCTTTTTTGAGCTGGAGGGACTGTGCTTGGACAGAGTTTTGGGAGGGTTGGTGTGGGAAGGGCAGCTGAGGACACTTCGAAGCCTGAGGAATTCTGCATTCCTGTCCCCCTGAGCACGGGGTTATTCCCTTTCCCTGGACTGGGATGGATCAGCTCCTCCTCCCCCTTGCCCCTGACTTCTTTTCTCACTGAATTTTCCCGTTAACCGGCCATTCCCAGCCCCTCCTCCTGCCCTGATGGGACAACGAGAGCCCCCTGAGCTGCCTGGGCTGTGCCCTCCCTCCCCACCCTCTGCCCAGGGTGGGATCGCTGCCCGGAGTGCTGGGGAATGCCAATAATCCCGAGGAGAAAAGGGGAATTTTCTGTCCCAGCTCTCTGTGGGTGCTCCCTCCAGGAAGGGATCCCCACAGTGCAAATCCTTTGTGATCTCAGGTAGGAAAATATTCCTTAATTCACTCACTGGTCTTAGTTCTGTTCCTCTCACACAGATTTCCAAGTAGCTCTTCCATAGTGTTTTATAAAACCACATGAATGTGCTGCTGGTTTGTAAAATCGTAAAGAAAAACCTTGAAGTCGTGAATAATATGACAGTTTTTATGGCTGTAAATCCCTTAACCTCATAGGCATTGAATTTTTCTGCCTTTTATTACTTGAAGGATGTAAATACCTATTAACTAGAGTGTAAATTTTGAGCTGAATAAATGCGTTGAGGAGGAATGTTTGGGACATTTAGTCTAGAAATAATAATAAATTCCTAGCCTGCTATTTAGTATTATTGAATATAAGAGAAAAAATCCTTTCAAGGGGACGTGAGGATTTTGTGTAACAAAACATGGAGCTGTAGTAGGTGTGACACAATCATTAATTTACCATAGGGCGATGTGCACAGAGAGCATTTTGCAAGAGAGAATTCATGTGATGTTCAATCTATCCCAACAATTAAAGTCTGTGTGAGACTGTGTGATCTTTGGATACTCAGAAATCCTGAGTTTGGTTTATTTGGGTTGGTTTCAAAGTCTTGAAGGAATGTTTAATCTATAATTAACAAGCCCAGCTCGCAACCATCCCAGTGGATGGGGCTTTAAAGAAAACCTGGTTTCTTTTTCATGGGATCCAAAGGTGCTGAGCGCAAAAATGACAGAAAATATGGATTTGAGCTGCTCTGCCTGAGGTTAAGATTGATCTGAGCTAAGTGTCTGAATCCCTGGCTGAAG
The DNA here is from genome assembly GCA_039654755.1 of Calcarius lapponicus. Taxonomy (NCBI): domain Eukaryota; kingdom Metazoa; phylum Chordata; class Aves; order Passeriformes; family Fringillidae; genus Calcarius; species Calcarius lapponicus. The sequence goes on along the minus strand of CM077471.1, from coordinate 32,188,657 downwards.
GCAGAGACATGAGGAGTCCTGGCTTCAGACACTCCTAATTAATGCAGGTCCTCGAGCCAATCCTACGTGAGAGCCCTTTTGCTTTGCCTCTGGTTTGTTATTTATGCCCCTGTCCCAGGGTTTTTATGGACTGTGTCATGATATGTTAATTAACTTGTGCTTCCCCCCCTCGAGTCATTTGGCTTAAGATTTAATTAAATAGTGGATGTTAAGTGTGGTGTAGCGAAGAGATTCAGCTGAGGTTGCTCTTTGCTGGCTTGGAGGGATATTAAAGCTGAATATTCACTGTGTTGGGAGCACTTCCTTCTGTGGTGTGGGATCCTGCTGCTTGGATCTACCTGGATCAAACAGGAGGAAATTCCCTGGATATTCATCCACATTTAGAAATTGTTTTAGTTACAATCTTTATATTTAAACAGCTCTTATTTAGATATTTCATTGGACTTCTCAGTGCCTGTTACTGTTCTTGCCTGTGCTGAGATTTTTGGCCTTAGAAAGTTCAGATGGAATGAAAGGCTGGAAATGCCTCAATTATCCATCCAGGAAGTTTGAGGCATCTTTTGACTTTTCAAGGAAAAAAAAAAAAAACAAAAACAGAGGGCAACCAGTCAGCTCCATGGGGATCAATCAGATTTTTCCTGGGAGCTGGGGTAAATAAATCCACTTTTATCCCTCACACTCCTGGGATTGTGTGACATCCAGTCTTGAGATAATTTCTAGAAGGAAAGTGCAAATTGTGGTAACAACAAATGAAAGTTTGTTCTGACTATTTAATAGCTGTACTTAGGATACAGAGAGTTTTGGTCTATGGTACTTCTTTAGAAAATTTGCCTTTAAGGTGTCTGTTTGACATGGTTTTATAGGATTCAATGGGATTACTCCTGTACTTTTAGAAAAACGGCTTTTCTGCCTCTGCCCCGGGCCTTTCACTGGCAGCTCCTTCAGATGGAGAAGTTTTCTCCCTGTCCCCCAAAGTTGTTAATTAAAAATGAAACCCCAAACAACCCCCAAGCCCAGCTCTGAGCAGTTCAGTGGAGCTGGGCTGCAGAAGGAGCCTTTTGTGCCGCTGTTTTTCCCAGGAGCTGCAGCTGTGCCCAGCTCCCTCACAAACGAGTTCATCAGCTCCATTATTCCCCAAAAGTGCAGCAGCTGCTGCTCCACTCCAGCCTCATTTCCCTTGCGCTCCTCTCAATTGGTTCACTCCAAACATTTTGTCACTAAATCGTTCATTTGTGGCAACCACATGGACAGAATCCATTGAAATGCTCCAGAGGGCAGCAATTGGGAGCCCCCGGCTCAAAGGATGGGATCAGGTTGGAATGTGGAGTGTGGGCTCTCCATTCCCGGCTCTCAGGAAGAGGGGATGGAAGGGGAGTGCTCGGAGGGCTTGGGTTGTGCTGCTCCTTGGGAGCAGGGAGGAAATGGGAACGTTGTCCCTCTCTCCAGGCTTTTATCCCGATGGGTTTGGGGTTTCACTTGTTCCTTGCAAGTCTCTGGGATGCAGATGTTCCCGGAGTGGAAGGTGGCAGCTGGCAGGAATGTTAAACACCAGGAATGCTGGCAGGGAGAAGCTGGCTTGCTCACTAGGAAATGCAACTAAATATTTACTGAGATTTTTTTCCAGGATTTTCCTAGATTTCCTCCAGTGCCCAAATGACTCCAGCTCAGCTGGAGTGAGCATGTTTTGCATTCACACAACCTTTAGGATGTTCCTGCTGCTGTTTCCCGTGCTGTTCCGTGGCTGAGGCTGCATTGCTGGGGGAAAAAATGGAAATTCAGTTTTCTCTAGAGCTACTCAAAAGGCTTGGAAGATCCAAACAGCCTGGAAAAGCAGGAGGAGGATGGAAAAACAAAGCACTTTGTTCTTGGGAATAATCCATGGTCTTTTCAAATGCTGCACATTTCTGCAGGTGTCTGGGAAGTTTAATTTTGTACTTGCTTCCCTTGTTCCCAGGCTGTGAGCTGTGCATCCCGTCCTGTCCATGGAATGCAGTTTGAGGGAAAGCTTTGGAAATACTTTGCTTTTCACCTGGCTGCCTGGGAAAAGGGGGCCAAAATCCAAACCAGCTGGGGCTTTGCAAAGGAGGGAGAGGGCAGAGAGTGCCAGGACGCAGGGAATGGCTTCCCCGTGCCAGAGGGCAGGGAGAGGTGGGATGTGGGGAAGGAATTCCTGGCTGGGATGGTGGGCAGGCCCTGGAATTGAATTGCCGGAGGAAAATCTGTGGCTGCCCCTGGATCCCTGGCAGTGCCCAAGGCCAGGCTGGACGCTGGTGCTGGAGCAGCCTGGCACAGTGGCAGGTGTCCCTGCCCATGGAATGGGATTTCAGGTCCCTCCCGACCCAAACCAGCCTGGAATTCTGCATCCCCGGGGCACAGCCCATCCCTGCTCCAGCCTTACTGTTCCACCGGGGTTTGTGGCGGTGGAGGTTCCCCCTGCCCCAAAGGCACAGACACCTGTGCAGGACATCCATGGGTTTGAATCCAGTAACACTGGAAAAGGAGCACTGGGAGCAGCTCCGGGCACCCCAGGGAGGGAGAGCAGGCACAGAATCCACGGCCCCGAGTCTGGAGTGGGACATCCTGCTCTGCACAGCAGCAACTGCAGCAGCCCGGATTTCTCTCGGTTTCCACTGGCGGATTTGGGTGTGTGACTGAGGGAGGGGAGCCAGCCCTCCTTCCCTGCCTTGTGTCCTTGGTCCCGGCCACACGGTGGTGGTGTTGTTTTCCCAATCCCGAAAAGCTCTTCCCAGGAGCAGCTGCAGGAGTGGGAAGGGCTGGGTTTGTGGGCTGCAGCTGACTGACAACAGCCGATCCTGAGAAAACTTCGTGCAGTTTTCATGTCAGGACATCAGAAACGTGGCACCAATATTTGTGTGGAGTAGCAGTGCTGCTTTTCCAGCTTCCCAGGCGTTGGAATCCAACATTTCCCCGAGTTTGCTGGTTTAGTGCTACTTTATCCCCATGGGGTGAAATGAGGCGAGCCTTTTTTCCAGGGAACTTAGGAACTCTGAGTCCTTGGGTATCATTTTATAAAATGAAAGCTGTTGCTTTGTGAAAAGGCGGTTTAGACTCTGTTATAAGGAATGGATCATTCCAGATTCCCATTGGCAGAGGTTTAAATCCCAAAAATATCTTGTCTGGGAGCCTGCCTGCTCAGGGAGAGGGCCCATGCAGTGATGCCCAGCAGCAGACAGAGGTTGGAGCTCTGTGTGTGATCCTTGAGCGCCTGATTCAGGCCAGATCTCCTTGGCCAAATACCCTGCAGACTCTGGAATGCTGTGAGATCCTTCCTGGAAGGCTGTGGGAAGAGGTAATAGAAACATCCTTGAGATCCAGGAGTCCTGGGCAGGCTGTGTTTACAGGCTGGGATTAGAACAGGAGCTCGAGCAGGAATTAAACAAAAACCAACCCAAAACTGAACCAAAATACCTCCAACCAAAAGAAAACCCAGCCAAACAGGATGAGAGGTGTGGGATGGGCTCCTCCATCCCTGTTGGTCTGGCTCTGGAATCTGAGGTGTGCCCTGGGTCAGTTTTAGGGCAGGAGCCACTTTTATTGGTAAAACCTGACCTTGAAATGGCCTGGGCTCTGTCCTGCCTGGAGATGGAGCTGAGCTCTGATGGCAGAGGAAGCAGAGCCACCCTGCTGCCCCTCCTGGTCCCCCAGCAAGGAGAAGGAGCAGCCAGGCAGGACCCAGAGCAGCTGGGCCAGGAGATCAAGAGGGCTTTGGTGCCTCCTCTTCCTCACCCCGTGGCCCCGGGGGAGGAAATCGGGTACGATTTAATTACATTTAATTACACTGCCTGATGATGCTGCTCCCCAGCACAGGAAGGACGTGGAGCTGTTGGAGGAGGCACCAGGACGATCAGAGGGATGGGACACCTGGGGGGGCTCACCTGGACAGGAGAAGGATCCAGGGAGAGCTCAGAGCCCCTGGCAGGGCCTGAAGGGGCTCCAGGAGAGCTGGAGGGGGACTGGGGACAAGGGATGGAGGGACAGGACACAGGGAATGGCTCCCAGTGCCAGAGGACAGGGATGGATGGGAGATTGGGAACTGGGAATTGTTCCTGGGAGGGTGGGCAGGCCCTGGCACTGGTGCCCAGAGCAGCTGTGGCTGTCCCTGGATCCCTGGCAGTGCCCAAGGCCAGGCTGGACAGGGCTTGGAGCACCTGGGACAGTGGGAGGTGTCCCTGCCATGGCAGGGGTGGCTCTGGGTGGGATTTAGGCTCTCTCTGAACCCATCCTAAGATTCCATGATCTTCCTGGCATATTCCTGGTCCTTGTGTAGCTGCAGTGGAGCCTTGTGCAGGTGGAGCTGTGTGATCTGTTCAGTTCTGTGGAAATTAATTTCCAAATGCATTTTAAAAAGGGCAATTCGGGGGAAGTTCAGTGTTTGGGGGCAGAGCAGGCTGTGACAGCTCCTCTCCATCAGGCACCTGTCAGTGCAGCTCCAGCATCCTCAGCAGCCTCAGTTACTCTGAGTGGGCTTTGAATTCATTGTGTGCGGCTCAACTTTGGCAAGTTTTTGTACTTCATTTGCTTGTAAGCTATGGACAAAAATGGCAGTAATTTGAATTTTTTCTAGGTCACTGTACACTATTATCAGCTGGTCTCCTTCCTATAATTTCAACCATTCAGTTTTTAGCCAACAGATTTTTAAAATAAATATGCCCTGGCTGAAAAGGAGGAGATGCTGTTCTAAAACTGTTAGAGCTTGTTGTTAAAAATGACCTTCATGCAAGAGGAGGTTATTTGACTTAAATAGACTTTAAAAAACTTCTTCATTTCAGCAGAGCAGATTTTGATGGACTGAGAGGATTGCCTGACCATTAACTGGGAACGGGAAGGAATTCCAGGACTGTTCCAGTGGCAGCTGATAAGGAGGAGAAGGGCTTGGCCCTCTGTGTGGAAAATCGGGTTAGGCAGAGTGTTGGAATAGTGAGAGAGCCTTGTAAGGGGGAGAAACCATGCAGGTGATGTGGTGGAGGGGGGAGCTGGCCCAGAGGGCAGCACAGGACAGGCTCACATTGGCCTGCTTGGTATTTCCAACAAATGTGAGTCCATCCCTGGAGCCTGGCTGCTTTCACTCTGCCCCGTGCCCTCAGTGCATCCTCCCCCTCCAGAATTCCCTTGCTGCAGCCCGTGCTCAGCCAGGCTGGGAGATTCCTGCCCTGGCTCTTCTCCAGCTCCAGCTTCGGGGCTGGTGAGTGTTCATGAGCAGCAAAACGTCCTGTCCACACTGTTAGAGGCACAGGGACTGTGGTGGGTGAAGGTCCTGTCCTGCTGCCCAGGAGCTCCCAGCTCTGCTCCCAGCCTGAATTCCTGCCCAGGAGCTCCCAGCTCTGCTCCCAGCCTGAGCTGGGCTCAAAAGCTGCTGCAGGACAGGGAGGGCTCCCTTCCTGCCGGGCTTGTGGTTATGAGTTAGAGACATCTCTCCTCCACCTGGTGGAATGGGAAGAGTGATGAAATACCAAATGTTGTCTCAGGAGAGGCTCCTCCAGCAGAGCCAACGCTGGGTGCTGAGCAATCTCCTGACAGGAAATACAGCCAGCCCCATCCAGAATTAGCTCAGATCCATTCTTTTCAGCCAATTTTTATTTTTTCCCTGATAAGGCACTCGCAGCACCTCTAATTTTAGCCTGGCTCTACGTTCTCAGAGCGAGCTGTGCCAGGAGGGTGGAGCAGAGCACTGCTGGGAACGTGACTGGGCTGAGGGAAACGTGCCCAGCTCCCCACCAGAGCAAAGCCCAGGGAAGGGGCTCTGCGGTGCCACTCGTGTGGGTCTGGGGAATAAACCCCTGTCAGGGGTGTCCATGGGCTGCTCACCACCCCGAGCAGGGCTGGTCTGTGTTTTGGGTGGGAGTGTGGATCTGCTGGAGCTGCGGGAAGCTCTGCAGGGCCAGGTGGGACCCAGGGCTGGGTCCTGCACTTGGGTGACAACAACCCCTGGAATGCTCCAGGCTGAGAAAGGGGCTGGAAAGCTGGGAAAGGCCCTGGGGATGCTGGTGACAGCAGCTGGGCACGAGGGGTGCCCAGGTGGGCAAGAGACCAATGGCCCCAGGATTGGGTCAGCCCTTCATGAGAGACCCTGAGGGGCTGGAGCGTGCCCAGGGCAGGGAACGGAGCTGGGAAGGGGCTGGAGAATCCCTGAGGGAGCTGGGAAGGGGCTGGAGAATCCCTGAGGGAGCTGGGAAGGGGCTGGAGAATCCCTGAGGAGCTGGGAAGGGGCTGGAGAATCCCTGAGGAGCTGGGAAGGGGCTGGAGAATCCCTGAGGAGCTGGGAAGGGGCTGGAGAATCCCTGAGGAGCTGGGAAGGGAATGGAGAATCCCTGAGGAGCTGGGAAGGGGCTGGAGAATCCCTGAGGAGCTGGGAAGGGGCTGGAGAATCCCTGAGGAGCTGGGAAGGGGCTCAGCCTGGAGCAAAGGAGGCTCAGGGGCCCCTGTGGCTCTGCACAGCCCCTGCCAGGAGGGCACAGCCGGGGGAGAGTCAGGGAACAGGGACAGGAGGAGAGGAAATGGCCCCAAGTTCTGTCAGGGAGAACTGGGCTGGACAGCAGCAGGAATTTCCCCATGGAAAGGGGGTCAGGCACTGGAACTGCCCAGGGAGGTTTGCAGTGCCCATCCTGGAGGTGCACTCAGAGCTCTGGGCTGGGGACACGGTGGGCATGGGGCACAGCTGGGACTCCATGGGCTGGGAGGGTTTTCCAGCCCCGGGGATCCTGGGATTCTGTGATGTTTGCAGGGCATGACTGTGGCTGTGAATGGGGCTGTGCAAAGGAGCTGAGCAAGTGCTCCTGGAGTCCCAGCCAGGAATCCTGGCTGGATGAGCCTGCCCGGGGGGGTTAAACACTCCTGTGCTCCAGGACTGAGTGCTGGGCTTGTCTTTGCTTAGTCTTGATCTCAGCACCAGTTAAAAGCTGGGCTTGTCTTTGCTTAGTCTTGATCTCAGCACCAGTTAAAAGCTGGGCTTGTCTTTGCTTAGTCTTGATCTCAGCACCAGTTAAAAGCTGGGCTTGTCTTTGCTTAGTCTTGATCTCAGCACCAGTTAAAAGCTGGGCAATGCTTTGAACTCTCCTTCCTAGCAGAAATGTGGGCAGGTCAGCTTCTGAAGCCTTGGGCTCAGGACTCTGTCCTGGAGAGGAGATGGGTACCCCAGGGATGGGCTCCCCGTGCCCCAGGAGGGCTCAAGGCTGGCTTGGGTGGGGCTTGGAGCTCAAACCTGGGTTTTGAACACTGCAAGTTTGAGCTCCTGGGTTTACTACTGTGTATTTGAAAGTGGCCACAGAGACCAATTTAGTCTAAACTCAGAACTGGAATTTTTCAGGATTCCAGCAGTACCTCAGTTCAGACTTGGCATTGGGCTCAAATCCAGCTCGTTTAAACATATTAAAAACAAACCAAAACAAATGTCACTGGGAGTTTCTGATGGCGCCCTCATTATAATAATGATAAATGCAATTAATATAATTTGCTTTCTTAAATTAGGGCTCTTTGAGAGTTCTGGCAGAGACTGAGACAAGTGGGCCCATGACCAAGTGATCTCCCAGCTCTCCAACCTCCCCTTTATCATCTGTGCTGTTTAAAATCATCAGGGAATTATTTTGGTAAGAGTTTGGAGCTTGTGAGTTTTGAATTGCCAAAAAACTTTAGAGGAGCACTAGGCCTTTAACAGAAAATGGGTCTGAATTAGATTTAAACTGATATTTAATTTGGGGCTAAGCCTCAGCCACAGCTTTGGGGATGTCACACTTCAAGCTCTGCTTTAATAAAATGGCAAAAACTTGGTGCAGTTCAGTGAGATTCCTGATCCCTGCTGGCTCTGGGAACAGGGATCATCTGCATCCCAAGGAGTCTCAGTGTGGTGAATCATGCAGCACAAACCCTGCTCACAAAACCTGCTTCATTATATAATGATGCTCAGGGATTGCCAGGGCTCTGTCCTACAAGACACAGAGCAACTTTAACCGGAGAAATACAAAAAGCTGGTTTAGAGCTGCCTGGGTTTGGGTAATGGTGCTCAGCCACTCTTTCCCTGGCAATCCTGAAGATGAAGGGTGGTTACTTGTGGGATTAAACTCACCATTGAAGTACAGTTTAAAAGGAAAAGGAGCATTTAGTTAGCTTTTGATCACTTTTAAAAATTTGCTTTTATTTTCTTTTCTGACTGGAATTCTCCCTGAGTTCCAGGGGCTCACCTGTGTGAGTCAAAGCTCTGGTGGATACGCACTCCCTGTCACACAGACTCCTTACCTGCTCACATGAAAGCCTTCCCAAATTCTCCTGGGCAAGAGCAGATGTGGCCAGGTTTAAAAACAAAATTAAGCCACCAGCAGCAGCTCTTGAGAATTCCTCAGCCATCGGGGCTTAATTCCATGGTGCTGTGCTGTTGTCTGTCAACCATTCATGCAATTAAGGGAAAATCTCTCCCAACGTTTCCATGGTGCTGGAGCACTCCAGGAGAACAGGCAGCCCACACAGGAGCCAGCAGCAATGAAATATTAATTGAGCACCAGCACATGTTCAATAATCTCCACGCTTAATCCAGGCCCAGCAAATGAGGAGTGAAACAGCACAGCCAGGATTTTCCCTTTGTCCAAGGGGGAAAAGCCATTTATCACGGGCTTGGGGAGGGAGGTGAGGGAGCAGTGCAGGGCTGGTGGGGCTGGAGCTGCCCCAGGGGCTGTGGGAATGCAGGGTGTGCATCCAGAGAAACCCAGGGGAAAAGGGATTTTGGAATGTGCAGCAAGCAGGGAAGGAGGAATTTACTGCAGGGCCCTGAGATCGTGGAGTCCTGGAATGGTTTGGTGGGAAGGGACCTTGAAGCTGATCCCGTTGCACTGTTCCATGGCAGGGACACCTCCCACTGTCCCAGGGTGCCCCAGTGTCCAGCCTGGCCTTGGGCACTGCCAGGGATCCAGGGGCATCACAGCTGCTCTGGGCATCCTGTGCCAGGGCCTGCCCACCCACCAGGAAACGATTCCCCATTCCCAATCTCCCATCCATCCCTGCCCTCTGGCAGTGGGAGCCATTCCCATGTCCTGTCCCTCCAGCTGAAGGAGGGAGGGCAGATCCCAGATGGAATTGTTCTCCCTGTGAGCTGCAGAGTGGATCTGGGGGAAGCTGTGCCCCCTCCAGCAGCCCCAGGGCTCCTGCACACATCCCAGCCCTGTCCAGGTGCCTGTGTCCCCCCTTGGGTGTGCTGAGCCTGTGCCATCAGTCTGGATGAGCATTGCCAGGCTCTGGGGATGCCCAGGGGGCCTCTCCTGGGGCTGGGTTGTGGTTGCTGATGGCACCTGGGAGCGTGGGCTGAGCCATTCCCACGGGGATCTGCAGCCCCAGGAGTCTGTGGCACAAACTTGGGGGGAAATCAAATGTCCCAGATCCCAGGGGGTGTGAGCTGCCCCTGTGATCCACCCAAAGTGGGAGTGAGTCTGGAGCAGAATAAATTCAGGGAATAAATCACTCAGGCTCTGTTTTCCTCATGGTGGGAAAAACCCCTTCTTTATTCACATAACTCCTTTTATACAGTTTCACAGCCCTCGTGTGTCACTCCAATTGGTCAGCAGCTTTCTTGCCAATTACTCTGCTGGTTAATGACAAGTTGTTACCCTGGATTCATTGGTCACTCAGAGCCCCAGTGTGTGCATGCAGGGAAAGTTGTTTGTGAGAGATAGTTCTCATTTTTCTATCTAAAAACATTTTCTACAGGAGCTGGTTGTTTTTCACCCAGGAATATATGGTTATGTTAACAAACTGCTCACACCAGAATTGCTTTCACAAGGGAACTTGCAAAGGACTACCTTGACAAGGCCAGCCACTGATTCCAGGAGAGCCAGCCTGATTTTATGAAGTCTTTCTTTATCATTTCTCTTTCTGCAACAGATATATATATAATTCTCCCTTACAGCATGTGGGAAGGCTCCAGGCAGGCCTCTGGTGCTCCTGCCTGCCCAGCTGCCCCTTTGCCATTTCCCCTCTGTGAGCTGGGATGAGTTTGGGTGAGCTGGGATTGGTTAGGCCAGAGCAGCCTCATATCCCTGCAAAAGAAATCCTGTCCTGGTGTGCCAGAACCCTGGATAATGAGGATTTTAAACTCTCTGTGTTAAAAGACACAGAACCTCAAGAGAACACTCCATTTGACCTGAGGCCATAGAAAAGAAGTCCAAATTTAAATCAAAACAATAAGATTATAAGTGTGTAGCTTAATTAAAAGTGTATAATGTCATATAATAAAAAAACTTAAAGTTTTAAAATATAGTCATATATATAAAACAAGAGAAAAGTTTTAAAGCAGAAGACAGTCTTTCTCCTTCACCTTCTCCTTCACCTTCTCCTTCACCTTCTTCTTCACCTTCTTCTTCACCTTCTTCTTCACCTTCCTCTTCATGGGTTTGGGTGGTATTTTGTTATTAAACAAAAAAGTCCACATTACGAGACATGAGTGATTGGTTATTAAGTTTAAAGTAAGAATAATCTAAGTATCACTTCTTAATTAAATAGTTTTTTCCTTAAAAGACCTTGTAAAGATAAATATGAAGCCATTTTATAACTTATTAGTAAAATAATGTAAAGCTCACAACTTGTAAAACTGTAATATAAATAAGAATAGTAGACTGCTGAGTCCAAACACAAAATACCTTCTCAAACACTTTCAATCCCAACCCTAACAAAAAAAATGTTCATGGAGAACAATCAGGGGGAAACTGAGAATTGTGTTCTCTGGCTTATTCAATTTCTAGATATCTCAGACAGGGTTCTGTCAGCTCCCTAACGTGAGAGCAGATAATGGGGCAGATATTGATATCTGAAAAGGGACTTTCAGGGGCTGAACTGTATTTATTTTAAACTCCTGAGGTGTGTGATCTACAAAAACCTGAGAAAATGTGTGCAGATAAAGTTTCAAGAAGAAAGGGAGTGAAAACTCTGGACTTGAAAGGGAAGTTGAGAGGGAAATATCAAGGTTCACTGCTTTTTGCCTTTTTCCCCTAATTTCTCCACTTCAGATGCTAATTAACATTTCAGAGGAAGGAAGGCTTTGCTAAAAATCCAACATCACTCCTTAAGGCTTGGCTTAAAAAGAATCCAAGACTTGTGTTGAAAACCCGGCTAATATTGGCATTCCTGATATTTTAAGGATAAAAGAAGGAACAAATGAAGCAAAGCCATCCTAGACAGTCTCTCAAGCCCACATAAAGACACAAATTAAGGCAAAAGAGGGCTTTAAATACTTGGCAACTCCTCTGTAACATTAATTCCAGTTCTTTTCCCTTGTTTTCCTGAGTGGTGCATCCCAGGAAGTTGCACCCTGCAGATATTTGTGGAGTGAATTCCCCATTCCTGGTCAGACAAGTTACTGTGAACAACGGTGGCACCTCAAAATATTGAATTTTCTTTTCTAATACACCAAGTCTGGCAGTGGGAGCCATTCCCTGTGTCCTGTCCCTCCATGCCTTGTCCCCAGTCCCCCTCCAGCTCTCCTGGAGCCCCTTCAGGCCCTGCCAGGGGCTCTGAGCTCTCCCTGGATCCTTCTCCTGTCCAGGTGAGCCCCCCCAGGTGTCCCAGCCTGGCTCCAGAGGGGCTCCAGCCCTGCAGAATGTCTGTGGCCCTAAAATGCTTTTCAGCAGAAAAATCAGCTCCTCTGTTGTCCAAATTTCTCTTCTTTTCCCCTTGATTTAATCATGAGAAAAAAAAATCTTATTAGACAATTTATCAGTCCTGAGAAAGAAATAGAAGTAATTATGGACATGAATAACATAAGGAATTGTCTTCAGTAGGATAAACGAATCCAGTGTTCCCATTTTCCCTGCTGTAATGAGAATGCTTGGTTGGGATGGGCATTGCAATCCTTTCCAACCCAGATCTCAGCTAAAACTCCTCCAGAAGACGAATCCCATCTCCAGGGGCATTCCCTGGTGTGGGACTGCTGGAAAATTGACCCTTGAACCTTCTGGCTGTGGAAATTTCAGGACCCCTTTGTCCCCCCTTACCTGTGGGGTGTTTTTTCCTGGGGTGGCCAATAAGGATTTCAGCCCTCAGACCTTCAGCCCTGCGTTACTGTGGCAGCTGAGTGTGAGCCCCTCAGGTGACACTAAATTAACTTTGCTTGGGATCTGTAAATTATATCCTGGCTTTCCATCTTCCCCTCAGAACTCCATCTCTCATTGTAGCCTCTGAGGTTTTTCTAATTTTTTTTCCCCCAGATAAAAAATAATTTGCTGATGAAACGAACTGGATTTTTCTGCCTAATGGGGGAAATTTCCATTTCCTCCTTACCCATGACTTTTGGTCTCCTGGTTGTGGCTCCCAGCTTTCCTCACAGACCCTGGAGTTCTGCCCTCTGTCCCTGCCAAGGGCAAAGCTTTCCTTGGCTGCCTGGCCAAGGTTTGGGATGCACAGAGGGAATGCCCTTGCCAGGCTCTGCAGAGATGGGGATTAGTGCCAGGGCTTGGGTGGGATGCTCCCATCCCTGAGCCCTGGAGGAATTTCGGGATAAAGCTGGCCATGCTGGCTTAGCCATGGCAGCTCATCCATGCATTTGAGCCTTGGCTTTTCCCTCCTGAGGCAGAGCTGTGTTTTGCACAGCTGCCAGGGCACTGGGAGAGGCACAAGCTCGATTTTCCTGATGTTTCTGGCCATCCCTTTGTTCCACAACGGGTGCTGGGGCAGGGCCACCTTGCTAACGAGAAAAGCCCCAGTGGGAGACACCAGTAATGGGTGCTTACTGTCCAGCTTTATGAAAAGCTCTTTTGTGCTTGGATTTAAAAAAAAAAAAAAAAAAAAAAAAGCTGCTTTTGTTATTTTGGTGAGTTTTATCTCTTCAGCTGGTCCTGAGACAGTGTGTTAGTCAGATGTGTGGGTAGTGGATCACCCAGGATGTCAAACTCGGTGTTTTAATTAAAAATACACGGCTTTGACATATTAAGCATCCATTAAAAGCCCCACTGCTTGTCTGGGGAGGCTCTGAGGGCAAAACTGAGCTGATTAAATGGAAAGAATGGAAGTGTTGCTTTGGATTATTGTTATTATTTTGCTTGTCTCCCAAGCAAGAGATCTGGAGGGTTTATCCGGCTGGGGGACAACCAGCAGGTGAAAAAATGTAATTTTTTCCCTGTTAAAGCTGAGTGTTTTTATTTGATTAGCACAGAGCAGAGTGGGGGTTTTGGGTGGTGTGGCCTGAAGGCTGCTGGGCTTTGCAGGGAGAGGAGAAATTGCATTTTTTAAATCCATGTGACATTGAAACCAGGAGGATTTCTCCCCCCACGGGCTCTGCTCTAAGGTGTGCTTGGATGCAGACAGGCAGGGCTCTGGGCTTTCCTCACCATGGGAAGTTTCATTCCCTTCAGGAGCAGCTATTGGGTGTGCTCATGCCAAATGGATCAATGAATCACAGAATCACAGAATTTCTAGGTTGGAAGAGACCTTTAAAGGATCATCGAACCCAACCCATGTTCTGACACCTCAACTAGACCATGGCACCAAGGGCCAGATCCAGTCTTATTTTCAACCCAGGGAGGGATGGTGACTCCACCACCTCCCTGGGTAGATGATTCCAGTGTTTGTTATTATTGATCACAGAAGAAGTGATCCTGCCCTGCTTCAGGGTGCCCTGCACACCCCAAAGCCTCTCCTGGCTCCGATGGGTGCCCGACTCTGAGGAATCTGCACCCTGGCAGTGCTGGCCTGTTACCTCGGTTGTTTATTTACAACACGAATGGGAACGGGGTCACTCTTGATCAGTGTCTCGAACTTTATTTTTCCAGCATCAGTCTCATTGTTACAACAATGCAGCAAAAGATGCTGACAGTTCCCTGATCAGAATGCCAAAGGTGCTTAGCATTACAGCATAACATAAAACAAGCAAAGTCTCAGTTTCAACCAATCACAGAAAGCAAAAGCATAATGACAGAAGTTTTTCTCCAATAGCTTGAAGCCTACGTAGCTTTCGGCTGAAACAATAGCAGTTTTCTTTTCAACACAATGCTTCGTTCACAGAAGACAGAGCACAAAACTTTATTCATTTTTAACCTTCTAAATGTATACTTAAGATATACTTTTTGCAACCTAGAAAAGCAATTCAACATAAGCCTACTGTTTTATTTCTCACGTCTCAAAAGCTGCTGAGAACTTTTTCTGCTAGCTTAGCATCTCACTGTCTTTCACTGCTCTCGGGCCTGCCTTGTTCAGAGCTTTCTCAAAAACCCCCCAAACCTATGGAGTCCAACACTGGCCCAGCTCTCCAGCTGGGTTTGGGGAGGTTTGGTGCCTTTCCCTGCTGGAGGTGCTGCAGCCGTGCTCAGGGCCCCTGGCAGTGGGGTCTGGGTGCTGCCCCAGCAGGGATCCTGTCCCCAGGGCTGCTCGTGCTCCTGGACTCCCTGCACAGCTGGGAAACATTTCCTAAATGTTCACTCAAAAATCAGGAAGTAAAGAGAAATCTTTAAAATAAAACCCCAAAGCATGAAGGGCTGGATTGTAATTGCCCAGGGAAGGGTTGTCCCTTTGTCCCACATCCATCAAAGCTGAGCACTAATGAAAAGGGACTTCTCCATTCTGAGCAGGAATTGTTCCTGGCAGGGTGGGCAGGCCCTGGAACAGAATTCCCAGAGCAGCTGTGGCTGCCCCTGGATCCCTGGCAGTGCCCAAGGCCAGGAAAGGACAGGGTTTAGAGCACCTGGGACAGTGGGAGGTGTCCCTGCATGGCAGGGGTGGAATAAATGAGTTTTAAGGTCCTTTCTAGCCCAAATCCAATCTGGGATTCCATGATTATACCAAGGAAAATGGGAAAATGAGAGGCTGCTGCACAGCTGCCTTTTCTGGGGTTATTTTAGGCAACCACAGCTTTCTTTAGTTTTGAAATAGAAAATGGGTGCAGAATTGGATAAATCTGGGTAAATTTGAGTGGGCTGTGGCGTTTGGTTGCAATGTGATTTTAGCTGAATGGGAAGGTGCTGGCCCTGAGGCTCTGCTGAGCCCTGAGGAGGAGCAGAGCTGTGCATTGGTATTCAGGAGCTGCAGGGCTGCATTGCTGCCAGGCTATTTAAAGCCTGCAGAAACCCTCCTGAAACAAGGTTATGCTCCTCATTTGCCATTCCAGGGCTGAGAAGCTGCCACCCCCAGAAAGGCAACACAAACCTCACCACACTTGGAGCTTGTCCATAACGAAGCTGAACCAAATTTGGTTCCTTTTGATGCCGCCTTTTAATGGATGTGAGGCTAAAATAGGAAGATTTAATGACTGTAAGTGATTTAATTCCAAATGGACAGTGATTCTGCACCGAGACTCTGCAGTGTTCTGGCCACTGTTTGAGGGTTTTGGGAAGGAATTTTGGGAAGAAATGGGTTTTGAATTGCAAAACTTTGTCTCACTTGAATAGACACCCTTGTACGTGGGAGCTCTGGAAATTTAGTTACAGCTCTCCTTGAATATATTAAAATCAGGGGGCTTTTGTGGTTTTAAAGCAAAATAATCCCAGCACAGCTGAGGGTCAGCAGTGGTGGGTTGGGTGTGGTGGCATGCTGGATGTGGGGAAGCCTCGGGGATCGTGCCATAGTCCCAGATTTTAGGGAATGCTCTCAAAAATAGCATTAAAGTAGGGCAGCTCAGAGCCATCCCCTTCCCTGCTCTTCCCAGCTTTCCTCCAGTGCTGGAGACGGGAGGCTGTGGCTGAGGAGCAGCTCTGGGAGGGTCTGGGGGTGTCCTGGCCAGGGGATGGCCCTGGTGATCCCAGGGATGCTCCTGGCACAGGAACAGCCAGGCCCTGCTGAGTGCTCCCTCCTGGGCCCAGATCAGGAAATCCAGGCTTCTGGAGAGGATCCCAAGGCTTTGTCACTCCCACTGGCACCTCCTGGGGCCTCAGCCCCGGGCTCAGGGGACTGGGGGTCCCCTGGGCTGCAATGGCTCTGGGCTCAGCATCACAGCAGAGCCAGGGGAGGGCAGCGAGGGGAGCAGCATTTCCCAGGCTTCTCCAGGACCAAAACCAGCCTGGATTCAGGAAAAGTGCTTCCGAATCCCAAGCCCAGTCTGTGCCAGCCCTGCAGGAGCACAGAGCTCTCTGGAAGGAGCACGGAGCGTGGAGGGTGCTGTCATGGCAGGTGGCTGCTGCGCCCTGTGCCTGAAGCTTCCTAAAACCACACAAGGGATTTGGGATCCTAAAAGGGTTGTGTGGGGCAGAGCTCTGGCCTTGGAGCACTCCTGGCCCTTCCCTGCTTGTCCCTGCCTCCAAACCCAGTGACACAGCTGCTCCTGGAGCAGCAGCTGGGTCCAGCTCAACAAAAACACCCAGCCACTCCCCTAAGGAGCCAAAAATGCCAGGAGGACACCAGGTAGGGCAGGAGGTGCAGTGGAAGGAGAAGCTGTGGAGGTTTGGTGCATGAGAAGGCAAACAGGGAGCTGGACAGAGCCTGGATGGAGCAGGAGGGGCTGGACAGAACCTGCAGTGTCCTGGGATGGAGCAGGAGGTGCTGGATAGAGCCTGGATGGAGCAGGAGGGGCTGGACAGAGCCTGGATGGAGCAGGAGGCGCTGGACAGAGCCTGGATGGAGCAGGAGGCGCTGGACAGAGCCTGGATGGAGCAGGAGGCGCTGGACAGAGCCTGGATGGAGCAGGAGGTGCTGGACAGAGCCTGGATGGAGCAGGAGGCGCTGGACAGAGCCTGGATGGAGCAGGAGGTGCTGGACAGAGCCTGCAGTGTCCTGGGATGGAGCAGGAGGCGCTGGACAGAGCCTGCAGTGTCCTGGGATGGAGCAGGAGGCGCTGGACAGAGCCTGCAGTGTCCCAGGATGGAGCAGGAGGTGGCACTCAGAGCTCTGGGCTGGGGACAGGGTGGGGATTGGTGACCCTGGAGCCCTCTTCCACCCTCACTGAATTTGGGATGTCAGGTTTTATCCACTGGGTGAATCTCAGCCATCGGCAGCGCCGACTTGAAGTGTCCTTTGATTGTTTGTGGATGAAAGGGGCAGGGCTGGAGCTGTGGAGCATCGGCAGCTGGGGCCGTTTGGAAATGCCTGCATCTCTCCCTGATTAACATCCATTTATCCCGTGTTTCATGGATTCTGGGGAGGGGAATTGCTGTTTGCAACTCCTCTGTTCTCGTTATTGAGATGGAAGCGTGGAACTGCTTTGTTTCCTTGTGTCACAGCAGAGACTGGAATGGCCCCCCCAGAGTCCCTGGAGCTGCAGAAAATCGAATTAAAGCAAAACCACTTTGCTGTGCCTGTACAAGATCCCCAGCTTTACGTCGTGGTGTTTGGGTTTTCCTTTCCTGGTGTCTGGCAGAGCTTTGGGAGATGCTCTGCCCCCATCCCGAGGGCAGGGTGGGCTGCAAGGCAGAGCCCCTGAGCCCGGAGCTGCTGCTCTCCTCCCTCCTGCTGCTGAAGCTCCCTGCGAGAGGCTCTCCGTGCTCTGCGGTGCGATATTTGGGAAGATGTACCTAAAAACCTTCTGTGCTGCTGATGTGCCTAAATCCCAGCGGTGACAGGGCTTGTCAGAGCTGCCCGGGCTCTGAGGGGAGTCCCTGAACCCTCCAACCTGTGAGAAAACCCAAGGGAGAGCCAGAGCTGGGGAGGAGGGCTGAGAGCAAAGCAAGGGCAGTTGTGGCAGATGAAAAAGGTGTGACTGGGAGATATCAGAGCTGCCTCTGCCCTGACCCTCCTGGCCAGGGCAGCACCTTCCTGTCTCCCAGACGAGCAGATCTGGGGATAAATCCACCCTGAGGACATCGTTCAGATCTGATCAGTGCCTGGGCAGCAAATTGGAACACACATCACATCCCTGCTGCACGGAGCCTGCCCTCACCCTGGCTGCAGGTCGTGCCTGGAATATCCTCTTCTCAATGTCCTCCTCTCCATCCTGGAATATCCTCCTTTCAATATCCTCCTCTCCATCCTGAATATCCTCCTCTCAATATCCTCCTCTCCATCCTGGAATGTCCTCCTCTCCATCCTGGAATTTCCTCTTCTCCATCCTGGAATATCCTCCTCTCAATATCCTCCTCTCCATCCTGGAGCAGGGCTGGGGCTTCAGAGTGCAGAGCCTGGGCCCCTGGGCCATGGCATCTCCGGGACCGAGTCCTCGTTGGGCTCAGGGCACCCAAACCAGCCTGGATTCAGGAAAAATGCTTCAGGATCCCAGCCCAGCTGGGCAGCACAAAGCACCCAGCGCACATGGGCCTGGCTGTTTGTTTGGTGCCCCAGCCAGACCTGTTACCCAAAGGAATCCCGGGTGTTTTACCCAAAGGAATCCAGGGTGTTTTATCAAAGGAATACAGGGTATTTTATCCCAATCCCAGGTGTTTTATCCAAAGGAATCCCAGGTGTTTTATCCAAAGGAATCCCAGGTGTTTTATCCAAAGGAATCCCAGGTGTTTTATCCCAATCCCAGATGTTTTATCCAAAGGAATCCCAGGTGTTTTACCCAAAGGAATCCCAGGTGTTTTACCCAAAGGAATCCTGGGTGTTTTATCCCAATCCCGGGTGTTTTATGCTTATCCCTGGTGTTTTATCCAAAGGAATCCCAGGTGTTTTAGCCAAAGGAATCCTGTGTGATTTATCTTTATTTCCCTTTTGTGCTGGGTGAAAAGGAAATAAGGGTCAAATTCCAGTTCCTAAATTCCCAAAATGTTTTGGTTTGGATCAGTACCTGAGTGCTCCGTTTATCCCAGTCTGGCTGCTCCGTGGGTTTATCAGGAAGCTGCTGTTTCCCCCCCATATAAACATGGAATTCCTTTTGGAATTGCTTTTGTAGCTCACAGGTGGAGCTGTGCATAAAAATACTGTGGGAAAGAATTTGCTGTAAATATTTATTTATTCAGTGTAAAAATTTCTTTTTTGGAGCAGGTCTAAAAGGTCTTCTTTAGAAAAAAGTGATTTATCCATTTCATATGTGAGCAGCAGGGATGTGCTCTGGGAATGCTCTGCCACAATCCAGAGGTTCTTTATTAATTAGTTGTTTATTAATAGTTTTCAAACATCCTGGAAGTCCAGATCCATCCCCAGTGGCTGTTGGAAATCACCCATTTTATCCAGGAATACTCAGTTTTGTCAGGAAATTTGTCCCTTGCTGTAAGATCCTCCAGATTTTTGGGATGGCTGCTATTTCTAAGCTGTATTTTTAAAAATATGGGAAATATCAATGCACCACAAGGTTTAAGGAATGGCAGAGTCAGGAGATTCCATGACTGCACTTCCCTGGTTGAGGTCCCCGCTCATCTCCAGGAGCTACACCCTCTCCTCTTCACCCAAACCAGCCCAAATGCGCTTTGTTTCTGCTGCAGAAACATTATTTATCCTGCTGCCACGCTTCATTTTGCCAACTTCTTCAAAAATCAGTGATTAAAAAGATCCTCCCAGCCAGCACAGGTAGGGGAGGAGGGAGAGCTTAAAGATTCTGCTCGTTTGGAGTAATTTTTAATCTCTCCCCCTAATTATTCAATCACTACAGGAGTGCTGAGGATGTGGCACCAGTGACGCGGGGCTGGCTGAGGCTCGGCTCCTTCATCTTTTATTCGGATTGATCTGCACTCCCCTTCCCCAGGAGCACCGCAGGAGCCTGGCGAGGAGCCCAAAAGCACCTTTTGATTTTCACTCGCGCTGCCAAGAGCTGTTCCAGGGCACGGGGCTCTCACCTGGCTGCCCCCACGCCCCGCAGAGGGGCGATCCCGGCTGGAAATCGGGGATTTGGGGCTGACATCCCAGGAGATGCGGCAGGGTTACACCAGGGTGGAAAGTCTGAGGTGGGAATGTGCGAAGGGCACAGGGGGGAAGCTGCTCCCCCTCTGCCCTTTGGGGCTGCCCCGCTTCTCCCCAGAGAAAAAGGATGAGCCCTGTGGTGCGGCTGCAGAGGGAAAGGTGAAAATGGGCAGGGCTGGAGGGACAACCCGGCCGGGCACTGCCCGATTCCCGCTGGGATCGCTGCAGGGCATCACCCGGAGATCTCAAACCCGCCCGGGCTGCTCCCGGCTGAGGCACGGCATTCCCGGCCCGGCAGGGATGGGATCGGCTGCTCCCAGTGCATCCCAGCGCATCCCAGGGGATTCTGTACGGGGCTGAGCCTGGGGATGTCTCAGCATTCCCAACCCCGGCAGGGATGGGATCCGGCTGCTCCCAAGGGAATTCTGTGAGGGGCTGAGCCTGGAGGTGTCACAGCATTTCCAACCCGGCAGGGATGGGATCCAGCTGCTCCCAGTGCATCCCAGGGGATTCTGTGAGCAGCTGAGCCTGGGGGTGTCTCAGCATTCCCAACCCCGGCAGGGATGGGATCCGGCTGCTCCCAAGGGAATTCTGTGAGGGGTTGAGCCTGGGTGTGTCACAGCATTCCCAACCTGGCAGGGACGGGATCCAGCTGCTCCCAGTGCATCCCAGTGCATCCCAGAGGATTCTGTGAGGAGCTGAGCCTGGGGATGGCTCAGCCATCAGGAATGGGATTCAGCTGCTCCCTGTGCATCCCAGGGGATTCTGTGAGGACCTGTGCCTGGCCCCGTGCCTGGAGCAGGTCTGGAACCAGCTGAGCCCCAGGCTGGGCATTGCTCAGGGGCCCGAGGGAGCAAACAGCCAGGGAAAGCCCAGCAGGGCTCTGGAAGCTGGGGGGATGCTCGGGTGGGACCCTGGGGGAGCCCGTGCTGTCCCACTGCTCTCACCCCAGGGCATTTCTGTGGATCACCCAGTCTGGATCTGCCTGTTGAGCCCTCAGGGGCGTGATGAGAATTCCCTGAGTCGCTCCAGAGGCACTTCTGGCACACAAAGCCTGGCGTTTGTCCCTGTCACGCTCTGCAGGGCTGGCACGAGGCAGGCACGGAGAGCCCTGGGCAGAGATGGAGCACGTGCAGCTCCACTGCCAGGAATTCATTCAGAAATTAATTCTTCTTGGAGCTGTTCAGGAGTGCTTTAAATCGTGCATGAAGGGCTCAGGCACCCGTGGAATCTTCATCCAAATTTTTCTTTATATTCCTATGTAAGATGATGCTGAAATGCAGATTAAAGTTTTGTATCAAATGTCATCACCTGGAGGGGGAAAATAAATAAAAACCTGGAGCGCTGGGGAGCACTGTCCAACACAACACCCTGGTGAAGAATGAAGGCAAAATGTTGGGATTTTGACATTGCTTTGGTTTCTGTGTAGCAGAGCTGGCTGGAAAGGGCACCTCTGAGATGCCCAGGTGTCCATGGCCCTCTCCCAGGGCAGGGTGCAGGGATGGCAGAGTTCGGGGATGGCAGAGTTCAGGGATGGCAGAGTTCAGGGTTAGTAGGATGCAGGGATGGCAGAGATGGCAGGGATGGCAGGATGCAGGGATGGCAGGATGCAGGGATAGTAGGGATGGCAGGGATGGCAGAGATGCAGGGATGGCAGAGTTCAGGGTTAGTAGGGTGCAGGGATGGCAGGACTAGCAGGATGGCAGGGATGGCAGAGTTCAGGGATGGCAGGATGCAGGGATGGCAGAGTTCAGGGATGGCAGGGATGGCAGGGTGAGGGTGCAGCATTCCCTCCATGCCTGGCTGGCTCCAGGCTCAGGGAGGAAGCAGAGGACAGTCATTTTCTCTCTGGGCTGCCCTGACACCCGGGGCTCTGCTTTCCAGGAATGCAATTTAATCCACGGCAAGGCGAGTGTGACGGATTAATGGGAAGAGTGCAGGGCTGGGATCCAATCTCTTTTCTCTCAGCCATAACTCCCCTCTCAGTGCAGCAGCCATCCCCAGTGCAGGGTTCCCTTTATTCCTTTTATCCCTGCAGCCTGGGGGGATCCCAGGTGCTGCTGGGCTGGGGTTCATGGCCCAGCCTGGATCTGCTCCAGAGCCCAGGCATTCCCAGGGGGAAAGGAAGAGGCTGCTGGGAGAGGTGCCCTGCCAGAGAGGGAAACTCTGTTGTTCTTTATTAATCACTCCTTCCTGGAAATCAATTAGCTGGCACAGGCAGCCCAGCAATCTCCCGGTAGCCATGGAGACGGCCCGGGGAGCCGGGGGAGAAAAGTACAGTTTAGTCAGGAAAAGTCCAAATTTTGTGCTCCAGCATTTTTAACCTTTCGGAGACAATTATAAACTATTTTAATTAGCAATGTTTATCACCTGCTGCAGAACAGGAGGAGCTGCACAGGCCCCCACAGACCTCACTCATCCCACTTTGGTGCAAAACAGGCTGGGATTTATGTTTGGAATGTGCTGAGCACCTCCAGTTCCCATTAAAAACAACAATTTCTCTGGAAGCCAAATGAGCAAAGCTGATGATTTAAGCATGGAGGATGATAATTAGTGCCAGGCTGGTGCTGGGCTCTCTGCATTCCCAAAGTCTGGAACCAGCCCTGGGGATCTGTGGGGTTTGCAGGAGGCTCTGCTTTTATTTCAGGCTAAAGGATTCTTCCCATTTTCCATCTGCAGGGCTGGGAATTAAATCTGCACTGTGCCAGTGCCTCAGCCTGGGGTCAGTGGGGCTGGTTTGGCCAGGTTATCCATGAGAAAAGGGGATGTGGCATTCCCCAGAGCGCTGCTGGGACACTTCTGGAGTGGGGAAGTTGTACCCCAAATGTGCCCCTGCTGTGGGCACAGGCCTGGGAATATTAGAGAGGGGCCTGAATTTGCTTCCCATTTGGGAAACTGGGAGTTCCTCAGGGAAAACATGGTTCCTTCCCTGGATCCAGCACTGAGGGATCCATATCTGCTCTCCTGGAGGTTCTCCTGGAGCATCCACCTCCTCCAGCCAGGGTCTGGTCTGAATGTGGCCATTTTTTCTAGGACTTCCCAAAAGGAAACTGGTCTAAAATCCGGGGCAACATTTGTTTGGATGGCAAAAAAAACAAATAAACAAACAAACAAAAAAACCAAACGTTTTCCCACACAAAAGGAATTTGAAGGGAAGAGGCTTCACTTTGAAAACTCCCCTGTGGAGAACTTCAGAATTTTGCCTTTAAAGGTCTGGATTTTATTCTCTTTGATAATTTCACTGGAGCACGTCCCATGGGAATAGGGTTTGGCAGGGCTGGGAACCTCATCCTCAGCATCCATGAGGACAGGGGTGAGTGGGATGCCAGGAAAAGGAGGGAAGGGGTGGCTGGCCCTGGCCAAGGGGCCCAGGAGGTGGTGTTTTTGAGGAGGTATCAGTTTTATCGAGAAATTTGTCTCTTGTGAGGTCCTCCATGGTCTTGGTATTGCTGGTATAACTAAGCTGCATTTTAAAAATGATGGGGACTATTAATGTACCAAATAAAGGAATTTGGTACATTAATAGTCCCCATCATTTGACAGAATTTGGCAGAGCCAGGGGATCTGGGTTGCACATGGAAAGGCCCCTGGGATGAGCTGGTGCTGGAAGGTGTGGTTGGATTGCAGGGTGTGAATCCACAGGGAGGCCCTGGGAGGGTGTCCTGGCCTGTCCCCAGGCTCAGAGCCCCACCTGCAGGTCCCAAACCAGCAGCAGATCCACAAATAAAGGTTCTGGAACATTCTCAACTCCCTGTGCAATCCAGGCCCTCCGTGCTGGGGAGGGATGGAGCGGGATGTCCTGCATGGACAGAGCAGGTGGAGCCCCCAGGTGCCACAAATGCAGCTCAGATCCATAAATACCAGGAAATTGCAGCTGCAGCTGGGCACAGAGTGGTGGCAGAGGTGCCATCCCAGGGCGCTGTGATTACCCCTCAGTGATCCCACATCCCATCCCAGCGCTTTGGGAGCACAGCCTGTTTCCCTGGCAGCTCCCTCTGCGCCTGAGCCCGGCGCTGAAAACCCAAGATTTCTCTCTTCACACTTCCACCTCTTCAGCAGCCCCGTCGGTGGCAGGAGTGGCATGGTGACAGCTTTGTTGGGAGCGCAGGAAACCCCGGCAGGGAGTTCAGGCTGCAGCTCCGGGTCCTGCAGCTATTCCTGGCTCAGGAGCGGTGTCACTCCGAAATAACAGCCCAGCAGGAATAGCAGGCACTGGAGCACAGCAAGCAGGGTCAGAGCCCAAACCCAGATTTGTTTCTGGGAGGCTCAAAGTGGCAGGTTTTGCCTTGGGAAAAGAAGCAATCCGGATGGCTGGGAAGCAGCAGCACGTGTGTGTCCCAGGGAACAGGCAGAGCTGGGGTTTGATTGGAGAATTGTCTCAGTTTCCTCCTGAAAGCATTCACTGGACTGCAATATGTTGCCATGGGGGAAACTTCCCACTTTAATCAGAAGGAAATATAAAAGGGCAAAGATGCACTTGCCCCATGGGGACTTTGGGCTGTTGGCAGGGAAATCTGTTGGGTTGCTCAGCTCCAGACATCTCCCATGGACAGGTGCTCAGAGGAAATTCTGATTTTGTTTATTTTTGAACGGATTGCTTTGCTGTTTCTGTAGTGATTGGTGCCAAACTTTGGACAAGGCCTGGAGGGACAGGACACAGGGATTGGCTCCCACTGCCAGAGGACAGGGATGGATGGGAGATTGGGAATTAGGAATTGTTCCCTGGCACAGTGGGCAGGCCCTGGCACTGGTGCCCAGAGCAGCTGTGGCTGCCCCTGGATCCCTGGCAGTGCCCAAGGCCAGGCTGGACACTGGGGCTGGAGCAGCCTGGGGTCATGGAAGATGTCCCTGCCATGGAACAGGATGGGCTTTAAGCATCCTTCCAACCCAAACCAGTCTGGGATTCTGGGACTCCATGGTTAGGGTTAGGTGGTCCAGAAACTGATCATTCCCTTTGAGCTCTCTGAGCTGCCTGCATGGTGAAATCCCTGCAAACACCAGCCCTGGTGTGGAGAGTTTGGATTGTAGCTTTAGACTGAAGGGAAGCCTCACCTGGATTTTCGATTCCTTCCAGCTCTACCAAGGCTTTCATTTTCCCCCCAGGTTTATATAAATAAAAGTCCGTGGGCTTCTGGCTGGCTGGCAGGGATTATCCATGGCTTTTCTCACGGGAAGCATCCCTTTCCCTCCCAGGGGATTGTGCTGAGGGATGCAGAGCACGTTTGGCTGCTTTCACTTGGATGCGCAAATTCCATCACCTCTGTTTGCTGCTCAGACTGTGAGGGGGGATAATCCCAGCAGAAAGTCAGGATCAGGCTCTACCCTCTTGGAAAACGTGGCTCTTGGAAGAGCCTGAGCTGCTGTGTTTGCTGAATTCCAGGTGCTCCTACTGTCCAGCAGAGGAGTTTTGTGAGGCATGTGTGAGGTCTGTCTGTGCTGAGGGGCAGCAGAACGCAGGGTGAGGATCCCTGACTCCATCCAGGGCTTTCCTGGGACACCACTCCTGATAGTGGAGCCCTGGAAAATGTTAAAGATAGAACTCTGAAAATGTTGGGCTTTGTGTTTTCTCAGATCACTGCTCCTGCGTAAGCAGTATGATAAATGATATAACTGTTAGATATGATGATTGGTTAGTAACTAAATATAATTATTATATAGTCATAAGAAGAATCATGAGAAACTATGTTGGAAATTTAAGGGGGCTATGTTTAGCTGAAATCTATGTATACAATAGAACAATATAAGTTTAATAATTAGCATGAAAGCTATACAATGATAGAGTATAAAAACATGTTCATCTCAGATGTATGGTCGGAACCAGATTTGGGTGAAATACCCCAATTCCCAGAGCTCTTAATAAAAAGCACCGCATATAATCGCTTATGTGATTATATGTTTTTGAATGCTAACATTCCCAGACTCCCAGCCCCACCCAGGCCCAGGGCTGTGCTCCCCTCTCCTCCCAGGATATTGAGAAGCACCCTGACCCAGCAGGGTTCGTCCACTCCGTTTGGCTGGGGAGCAAGGACAGGTCAGGCGTCCTCCTCCAGCCTTCCAGCTGACCTGCTTTGCAATTCCATCCCATCACACATTTATAAGCAAACAGGATTTTATTCTCAGAAACTCCAAGTAGAGAGGATCTGACAGCATCACTGGATATATTTTCCCAAATCTGTGTAGTCCTGCAAAATTAATGCAGTAGGAACAGCGAGGAGAGCTGGCTGTCAGATCATGGGCAGCACTGGGAGTCACAGCACTGTGGAACTCCTCATATGGGTTTTGCTGGTGAATTTGGGGAACTTTAGGGACATTTCCTTGCCGGAGCAGCCCCTGCATCATTCCCCATGCAGCAGCTGGCTGCAGAGCCACGTGTGGCCAAGTGCCACCGCCAGGGACAGCACTGGGACAAGCTTTTTGTCCCATGAGGTCGAGGTCTCTCCCTTCCAGCTCCTGGTTCTGCAGCTTGGTATCAGCCCTGGCCTCTCTCCTGCTTGGATTGTCCTAGCTCTAAAATGGTGTGAGAAATACTACTCACATCTAAAAAAAATTAAAAGGTTTATTAAAACTTTATCAAAAATACAGCAGAAGACTGAATAGAGAAAATGTTACGGTGCCGGGAGCAGGGGATTTTCCCCGCCATATGCTCACCCACACAATGGAGGTTTCACTTTTTAACCTTTTATCTCCTCTCAAAGTTCTGTCCATCCACTCCTTCGCTGTCCAGTGATGGAGGTCACTTCCTTGAATCTAAAACTTCTCTTAACATATAGACATGATATTTGCCTTTTAATTGTGAGAGTCACCTATTCCATTACTCGTCTATCACAAAGGCTTTCTTTGTGCGGGGTGGGGAATGTTTTTATTTGCTTTCTGTGGCTCTGGTGCTCTTTCCTTGTCCCCTTTCTGCATCCCCTTGTTCTAAAGATGGTGCTGGGCTGTCGCCCTGATTTTTGAAGATTTTCTAAGCGTTCTGATGTTTACATTCTTGTAACGAACTTTCTCACACCGTTTCTGTAAATAACTTATTGTTTTGCTTTCTTTTATGGAGGAGGAGAAATTTGATGGGCTGTTGGTTTGTCCAGTGTCATTGGAGAGGTGGCACTGTCACCCTCCAATCCACTGTCACTTCTGGAAATCTATAAATGTTGGAGGCAGAAAATAAACTTCCTTTTTCTTCACCTTGAGAGCAGCGGTGTGTGCGCTCGTGTTGTTTCGTGTCCTACAGTGACACTGGGCTGCTCCCAGGCTCCTGCAGAGCAGGTGGAGCTGGGAATGCTGCCCAGCTGGGTTTGGCCTTGGCCTGGGCTCCCAAGTTCCCTCAGTGGATGTGGGATCCCCGTGTTCCCCTGGAGCACGGCAGGGCAGGAATTCCCCCAGCCCCTGTTCTCCTGACCCCAGGGCTGGCACAGTGAGCTGGGCAGGAGTGTCCCTGCAGTTCCATGCTGGAAATCCATTGGAAGAGCGGGGTGCTGTTTGTATCCAGCGGGTCTGTCCTTTATCCAGACGCAAATCTCCCTTCATGGAGCCCCGGGATTTGCAGGGGGCTGCGTCTCCTTTGTGCCTTAAGCCGGGCCTTTTGTGGCCGCCTCCTCCATCCCCACCAAAGAGGCCCCGAGCTACTCGGGGAGATTAAAAGGATGATTAAAAACCAAGAGCAAAATCAGATCCCTCAGTCTTTTAAAAGGGGATTTATTTGTAATCAGGGAAAGAGGAAAATGAGGTCCCAGCCTGCCAAGCGGGAGTGAGGCCCAGTCAGGCCTCAGGCCGGGCCTGCCTCGCTCCTGCTCCTGCCTTTCTGTAATGAAATATAAACAATGTGGGCAGCAGGGATCTGCTCCTGTTCCACACTGCCATGTACTCCTGTGCTTTGTACTCCTGGGGTTTGTGGCATTCCCAACTCTGTGAGTGTCCCGGTGTCTCCTGGCACACCAGGAGCGGGCACTGAGCTCCCTGGATGAGGTCAAGCTTTGGGATAAACCTTATACAACAGCTCGAACGTGAAAGACTTGCTTTTTCTTTAAAAAACAAGAAAACTCCCCATTAAAATTTTGACCTGTTTTAATAAGAAAGTTGAAAAGAACAGAAAACTTGCATTAGGAACATGGAAATGTCTTTTTCTCTCTGTACCAGGCTGACTCAGGTTTGTCCTCCTTGCCTTTGTACAAGAGAAACACCTTTTAAATCTATTTTTGATATTTTGGCTGGAAAATTACTTTTAAAAGGAATAACTATGTAACATATATCTTGTTTTCCTCACAAAATTTCCTGACATTTGCTTCTTTGAAGCAAATGAAGACAGAATATTTTTTTCTTCTGAATGTGTTCTGGTCCTAATTGAAGCCTGAGCCCATCCCCTGTCCCTTGAGGGGAAACCTTCATTTGTAATTAATTTTATACAGAATATTTATGTTAAACAGGTGGAATTACGGCGCCCAAGTCCATACTTTGGGCTGGAGTGCCTGAATTATGAACAGGTTCTTGCAGCCCTTCCTGACCCCAGATATTTTTCCCAAATTTGAGGGGTACTGTCTGTAGGAAAGGCCTGGGCTGGGATTTACTGGGATGCAGCCTCTGTGCTGGTTTTATCCTCAGCTGGTCATGCTCATAAATTCTGCTCAGTCTATTAAATAATTTCTCATTAGGAATAATTTATTGGAGGGTATTGGAGAACCCATCAGGCGTGAAGGAAGCGAGGCAGGGATGGGGGGTTTGTGTGTGCAGGGACAGGGGGATTTGTGTCCCCTCTGCAGGGCCACGGCTCCCTCCCCCTTGGTGCTCCCTCCCCAGCACCTCTGCTAATGTAGAACTGGAAGAGTGACCAAGGATGTAATTCCTAATTATTGCAAGTGCCAAGAATCAAATGCAGTGCATTTTCAAGGCAGTTGTAGTCTCTAATTGGAGTTTTTTGGGAAAACCACTTGGAATATTCAAAACTGCCTCTGTTTGATGATGCGGCACATTCTCTTCTCTTTTTTGCTCACATTTCTGCCCAAAGATGTTCAAGGGTTTTGTGTACCCAGAGTTTACTTAATAAATTATATTCATTTATTAAACCCAAATTAATAAATTTGGGTTTATTTATTTTGTGTTGGGGGGTGCTGGAGCTGGACTCTGGTGATCCTTGTGGATCTCTTCCCACTGGGGATACTCAGTGATTCTGTGCTGTGGGGATGGAAGGAGCAGCCTTTTCCCTAGAAAACAGCTCATTGATCCCTGTGGATCCCTTCCCAATGGGAATATTCTGTGATTCTGTGCTGTGGGATGGAGGGAGCTGCCTTTTCCCTGGAAAACAGCTCGCTGGGGCTGCAGGACTGAGCTGTGAGCAGCAGGTTGGATGAGAGTAAATCACTTAAGAGAGCCTTGCTAATATCCATAAATCATGTGGAGAGTCCCGGAATTTCACTGATCTCATCCATTGTAGCTTGTCACAGATGCTGTAATACATCCCTGAATAGCAGGAAAGAACTCCAGGAACCAGAGGCAGGACACATCTGGCATGTCTAGACTCAAAAATAGGTTAGGCTGGGAGATGTCAGCTCTTCCCCAGAGTCACTCACCAGCAGTTAACAGATTTCTGAAAGGATTTGATTTCATTTGCACCAGGAGCAAGGTCATGTTTAAATTGTTCTTAACTAAGTGTGGCCTATTTTTGCTCCTCCAGAAGTGGCTGCTCTGAGCTGAGCTGTCACCAGCAGGAGAGGGCACGTGGGACATGTGGGGAGGAAGGAAAAGTTAAAGGAGGATTTCTTTCCTTATCCCCAGGATTTGGTTGGGGTTTGTTTCAACTTCAGGTTCCCATAACTCATTTTTCTGAAAGCTTCCAAATCCTCTGTGTGGCGTCAGCAGTGGCCAAGGACCATCCCCTGTTAGGGAAGGGTTCCAGCACCGCTGTGAGCCCCGAGGAAGGAATTTATGGGTGTGTTGAATGATCCCTGGTTATACAGAGGGGTGGCTGGGGCTGCAGCAGCTTTTGGCTGGGCTGAGGAGTGAGTGAGAAGTGGCAGCACCTTCTGCAGCCCTGGGACACAAGTGGTGACAGGGACAGCCCCTGGTGCTCACAGCTCCCTGCTCCTACAGCACCAGCTGTGCTGGGGGATGTTCCACCCCAGCAGATGTTAGAACCCTGGCTACTGAGAATTTCAGACTCTCTGTGCTGACGGCACTGACCCCCAAGAGAGCACTGCATTTAACCTGAGGGCGTAGAGAAAACTTCCAAAATTAAATGATAGAACTAAGATGATAAGTGTGTAGTTTAAATAGAAATGTGTCATATCAAATAGCAGAAAACTTGGAGTGATAAAATATATAAAAATTATATGTTTATATAATTTAATAAAATAAATAAAATTAATAAATATAAAATAAAATTATAATAAAATATGTTAAATTAATATAATATAGATCAAATAATATATATTATACTAAAGTAAATAAAATTTATAATAAATAATATTTTAATAAAATAATTAAAAATGAAATAAATAATTAAGTAAAAATATAGTAATAGATATAAAACAAAATAGAAATTTTAGAACAAAAGCTAATCCTTCTTCTTCACCTTCTTCTTCATAAATTTAAGTAGTATTGTGTAATTAGGAAAAAAAGTCCACACTACAAACCACGAGTGGTTAGTCATTAAGTTAAAAATAAAAATAATTTAAGTATCGCTTTTTAATTAGGCAGTTTATCCTTAAAAAACCTTATAGAGAGAGAAATTAAACTCCATTTTCTAGTTTGTTAATGTGAAGTGCTATAAAAGTCACAGTTTGTAAGATTGCAATATAAATAAAAGCTAATAAACATCTAAGTCCAAACAAAAAATACCATCTCACACATTTAATCTCAACCTTAAAAAAATTAAAAAAAAAAAAAAAATGAATCCACAAGCAGGGATCTTCTGTCCAGCCCTGCTCCACAGCCAGGGATGACACTTGGGATCTGCTGAGTGTACAGGACACCAAGGGAAGCCTTTGCTCTGGGTTTTCACACAAACACCAGCAAATCCAGCTGGAATCGATGGTCTGGGAGCCCTTTTCCAACCTCAACGACCCCGTGGTTCCATGGGATGTGCACCTGGAATGCTGCAGCCTCCCGGGGCAGGCAGGGCACAGGCTGTGGGGGATGCACCCAGTGATGCCAGTGCTCCCCAGTCCTCACCTTACCTGGCACTGCTTCGCCAGGGAAAACAGCAGAAACATCTCTGCACATCCAGAGTGGCGACCTTCAAGCCTTGAGAACCAAATAATTATGGATTCCCCCCTCCTCCCTGAAATGCCACTTTCCCAGGTCCCAGGCAGTTGATTAAGCTTAATTGGATTTGATTCTTTTTGCTATCGATTTGATTCTTTCAGATCAATAGGCCGAGAAGGCAAATAAATATTTTTGCAACATGAATATGAACTTGTGAGGCAGAATGCCAGTGAAGTCATCCCCGGCTCCTTTTTTTAGCTCCTTTATTCCCTGTTCCATGTTGTGACAGCGCCGTTCCTTCCTGGGCTAAGAATAGCCCCAAGTCTCCCAGGAGCAGCCTCAGCTGAGGGCTGCACGGGCAGAGCCAGCTCTGCAGAGTGTGGGGAGGGAAAAGCACCTCCAGCACCTTGGCTTTGTCTCTGAGCTCACCCGGAGGGATTCTTGTCCACTGCCCTCTCTGCTGGAATAAAACTCAGCTGCAGTGAGGGGAAGATTTGAGGCTAAACCTGAAGCTTTCGGTGCCTGCTGCAGAGATGCCTCGTACCAGTCTGGATGGTTTTAATGCAGGAATGGACAAGTGCTGTGCCCAGGGGAGCTTTCCTGGTGTTCCCTTCTCCCTCCATGCTCCTGGGAGCAGAGGGGCAGGTGGAGGGGCCCCTGTCCCTGTCCCTGTCCCTGTCCCTGTCTCTGGCTCAGGGGCAGGGCTGCCTGCATGCTGGAGCCTGTTTATCCAAGGAAAAGTCATGGATTCACAGCACAACACATAGCTGGTGGCAGGGAAAACAGTGGCACGGATGGGGACACCTGTGCAGCATGCCAGCCACAGAGTCCCAGATCACTGAGGTTGGAAAAGAACTCCAGGATCAGCGAGGCCAAGCTGTGCCTGATCCCCAGCCCAGAGCACTGAGTGCCACCTCCAGACCTTGCTTGGACACCTCCAGGCAGGGGGACTCCATCCCCTCCTCCCTTTCCAATACCTGAGCACCCTTTCCGTGAAGCAATTCTCCCTGAGACATGTTCCAGATGGAGATTGAGCCACACCTGGCCCCAGGTGGGAGCTGAGTCTTCGGTGAGTGTCCCACCAACCAAACCATGCCAGTTCCCCACCTCCGTGTTGGATCCTGGAGCTCATCCCTGGATTTGGGACCCAGGGAGCTTCTCCTGTCCCCTTGACCCCAGATAACCCCAGGCTGGATCAGCAAATTCCTCTTTTCTTTTAATCTGCATCCAGCCCTCCCCTGGGCTCCCCCTCACAGCTCCTCCTGAGGGCTTTGCCACCATCAGCAGCATCTGCACCCCACACATTCCAGAGAGCTTGGAAAAGCAGCCATTCCTTCCCAGGGAATGCAAGCCCTCCTTGACACAGCCATTCTCCTGATGAGCTGCAGTCGTTCTGCGGGAGTGTGGTGGCAGCAAATGGCATCTCACTCCAGAGAGGTTAAAATAATGGAATGGGTTTATTCCCAGCACTTCATTTTGGATGGAATTTGCAAAGGTGCCACCCTGTGCTCACACCAGCCCTGCATTTCACCACGGAGCTCTCCAGTTGGGAATTAATTAACCCTGAGTGCCCAGCCATGGGAAACAATGGATAGCAGCAGCTCCAAACCCAGTTTTATGCCTTTGTGAGTATTTGTGAACCAAAGTGCAGAAAAGTCCCTCATACCAATTTTCTGGCAGCTTTTAGAGCTTAGAATTATCTCATTAAGCACTGAAGGAGAGATGAACTCACAGTGAGAAACCTCAGCTCTAAACTTGCAAATAATTGCTCAGAGCAAGGTGAATATGCCTGATGTTTTCCAAGGGCTTAATGTGCCCGACTTGGTTCCAAAGGCATTTTCCCCCTGAGCTGTTTTTATTGTAACTTGTCCCGGCTCAGGTTTTTGTTCTTTTCTTTTTTTTTTTTTTTTTTTTTTTTTTTTTTTTTAGAATGTCAGTTTTTCTTTCAAGCCTTTACATTTTAATAATTGGTTTTGTGCCTTTGAATGTCTTTTGCTCCTGGCCACTTGCTGCCAGTGCTCCTCCAGCTGCCTGGCTCCACGCTGGGATGCATCCAGCTGTTCCACACATCCCTGTGCTAACGGGCAGGAGGAATTGCAGTCCTTCCCACTCCTCAAGTCATTCCACCAGGAGCTGGAGCTCTTCCATGAGGAGCTTGTTCTGCTGCTGCCACTCCATGAGCCCTCTTTAAATCCGGGAACACTTGACGTAATTGGATGCCAGTCCAGAGCTGGAGCTTGGAGTGCCACAGCAGCACAAATAAACATCTTCACCACAGCTGCGGGGATAAAAATGTGCTCAGCTCCTGAGAAAAACACAAAGTCATGGAATCGTGGGTTTGGAAAAGCCCTCGAAGGCCATTCAGCCATTCCCACAGCACTGCCAGCTCCTCCAGGTGGTCAGCAAGGGTTGGAGTCAGTGATGGGGAAGATCTTTTCCACCCTTCCATGGGTCTCTGGAAGTAAAGCATCCACAGTGGGAAAGAAAGCTGGGATGTGTTAATGAGCTCTGGAAAGCTCAGGTTTTGGAAATGCTGCTCCTCACATTAACCCTGACACAGCTGCCTGAAGGTTACTGGGAGCAGGGGATCTGTGATTTCCCTGAAATCAGGTTTTGTGGTTCATCGTTCCTGCAGTGTATTAGTGCACTTACCATTTACCTAATGAACTCTTCCATTAAATTAGCATAAGTGGGGCCAATTTTGTGCCTTAGCATCCATGCTGCTGCAAGGAACGTTCCTCTGGAATTCTCCCATCCCTGCAGTGGCCTGGGCTGGCAAATCCTCCTGGGAATGCTCCCCAGAGCCAGGGGAGGCTTCTGCACTGGCTTCTCCCTTCCCATCTCCCGTGGTTTGCTGGGACAGCAATCCAGGCCTTGGGGTGCTCCAGCCAATCCAGACACAGGGTCCAGCCCAGCTAAGTCCAGCCCAACTAAGTCCAGGTCTGAGCATTGTATTGGTGCGGTCAGTGGCACTGCAAATATGGGTGAGAACAGGTTGGGAGCAGAAATATCCATGTGGGGAGAGGCCTGGATCAGCCAAGAGCTCACACCCATCCCTGTGTGACAGATGGGAAAGGGGCAGGATCTGATCCTGCTCAGAGTCACTCTGGAATGCAAAAACTCTTCTTTCCATCCCTGTCCTGCCCACAGGATTCATCCTCCCTTTGGCCACTGGGGGAATTTAGGATTTAAGCCCTTCCCAAAAGACACAGAATCATTAAGATTGGAAAATTTCTCCAAGATAATCGAGTTCAACCTTCAACCAACCCCCGCCCCCCATACCCACTAAAATTTAAAATGTATCCCAAAGTGGCCACTTACAGCTGGTTTATGGACACTTCCAGGGATGCTGACTCCAGCACCTCCCTGAGCAGCCTTTCCAAGGCTGGATCACTCAGGGAAGAAATTTATCCCAGTATCCCACTGATATCTACTCATGAAAATCCGGAGGGTCTGGCCAACATCCAGAGGGAGAAATTTGCTGTGTGACAAACATCCTTTACATCTGGCACAGGACAGCTGACAAGGATTTCCAGCTGGATTGGGCAGAAAAGATGGAAAAGCTGCTGGGTGAGGGGCTGCTCAGCAGGAGCAGTGGCAGCAGCAAGGTTGGGTTTTGGAGAATCCCAGTATCCCCAACTGGTTTGTGTTGGGAAGGGCCTTAAAGGCCATCTTGTTCCATGGGCAGGGATACCTTCCACAACCAGATCTTTTCGAGCAGGAACTTGGGATGCAAAGCTGCCTCCTTGGAGTCCTCCCAGGCACCAGAATGGATTTATCCATTATATCTCCCCCCAGGTGTTTTCCCCAGCAGTACCCAGAGTTGGGGCAGTTCTGCTGGAGCAGATTCCCACCCACAGCAATCCCATTTTAATGGGAAAAGCTGTTCCACAGCCAAATCCTCAGCACAAAGCGCCAGTATTCCTGATTATTCCTCCTAAATGAACCTGGCTTTGTTAATTCCCAGATAACAGGAATGCAGAGGAACATATGTTCTGCCAAACAAGCTCTGTCCCCCAGGGCTGCCATCGCTCCACGCTCCACCACGGCGCAGGAGCCCTTCTCCTTGGATAAATCCTGACTGGGATTTGCTCCAGCAGTCACAGTCCTGCTGAAGAAATCATTGGTTCCACAGGACTGGCTGTGGAACCTGGGTGAGGTGTGGGAGAGTCAGCCCGTGATTTATTCCATGTGGGGATCGTGATGATCCATTGGGCTGGGTCTGTCTGCTCCCTTCCCAGCTAAAGTGGTGGCTGGAGGCTGGTTTAAAAGTGGGATTTAATTTAAAGTTGGGGTTTATTGGCTGTAGCTCCACATCTTCTGTCATCCCAGTGGGCCCTCCTGTGCCGCTTGGCCTCCCCTCACGTCTCTGCACAAGGGGTTTGAATTATGTGAAGCAAAGCAGGGAAATGGGAGATTGCAGAGTGGCCCCAGTCCTGTTCATCCAGCAGGAGGGCTGACACCCTCACACTGCTCCAGGAACAGCTGGGAATTCATCAGCCTCTTCCCTTGGGAGCCACCACAACAGAGTTGCCTTTCCTGAAGGAATGGATGCCCAAGGGCTCATTCTGGAATGGTTTCACTGGTCCCTCCCCTGCAGTGCCACCTTGGCTCCTGTGGGACCCATCCCCTCTCCCTGGTGACCACAGCAGCCTGGTTTTCCAGGGAAAAGGGCTCCTTCCTGCTGATCCATGTGGATTCCCCAAATTCTCCAGCATCCCGGGATGCTGCAGCTCCCTCATGGCTTGAGGAGAGGGTGGCAGGAGGGAAAGCTGCTGGGAATGTCCTTGGAGCTGCAGATCGTGGTCTGCCCAGCCCCAGCCCAGGAGCTGCTGCTGCTCAGCTTCCTGGGACTGGGATGTGTGGAAATAATCATGGAAGCCAGAAGAGCTGGAGTGTTAAACGTGCAGGGAGTGAGCTGCTGACACAGCTGCAGCCTTTGCTAGCCCAGAGCTGCTTAATCGCACAGGAAGAACATCCCAGACTTTATTTCCAGCGTAGGTAATGTTGGATTTGCCCCCTTCACCTCCCTGATGAGATTTTATTTGTATTTATGGGTATCAGAGGTGAGGGGAGGCTGCTCTGGGCACAGCAGCAGCTCCGAGGTCGTGCCTGTGCTGGGAGAATCCCACCTCCAGTGCCTCCAGTTTCTGTGGAAACAGCACGTCTCCACGGCTCCCACTTCCACATGCTCCAGAAGTTATTAATAACCATGGAATTGCTTCCCTGGGAGCTCTCACTCCAGGGATGCCAGGCTGGAATCCGTGCCCAGGTGTGTGGCCTGCCCTGGATCCCAGCTGGAAGAGGTTGGATGAGGTTGGGAATGGGAAGTGTTTCCAGAGCACCTCCCAGGCTCTGCAGCCAGGCCATGGGGCCCTTCCCTTGCTCTGATTCCCAGTGTTGGGAATTGCAGCCATGGATCAGTGTCTCGGGCTGCCCAGCCAGTGTTTCATGGGAATGTTGGGGAGTTTGGGGGCTCTCCTGGATTTCTGTCTCTGCCAGCAGAGCCCCGGCTGTCTGTGTCAACCTCAGATCCTGCTCTCCACATCCCAAGCTGGAAAGAAAAGCAATAAAATTATTCATCCCTCCCAATATCCTTAATTGTGTGGCCCGGATACAGCCAGAAAAGTGGAATTTTCCTTCTGTGATCTGATTTTTCCACGATTAATTTTATTTCTGCTGGTCTGAATTGGTCAATGAGCAGCTTTGCTTTGCCCAGCACGTGTGGATGGAGAGTTCTGGGGGGCATTTGCTGCTCCACTCACTGTACTTGTCCCAGTTTAAGGGGAAAATCCCTCCCTGGAGCAGGGAATTCCCATGGGCTGGGCCAGCTGGGAAGGGAACACAGCGGTCACACTCCAGCTCCTGGTCTGGAGCATCCCCAGCCCTGCTCAGCCACCCGTTCCATGGAGATGCTTTACTGGGCTTGCAGGGAAAGCCCTGAGAAGCTTCACTGCCCAAGCAGGTGATGGGGATGGAATGTTGGGAGCAGGAGCCTGGGAAGGGGGGATGGAGCTGGAGCTCAGCAGGAGCTGCCACTGCTCAGGAAATGGGCTGCTCCGAGGTTAGGGGGAAAGGGAAGGGGAATTTTCCCCTGGAGCAATAATTCCTTTAAGATTCCTTTGGTGTTTCTGGGGTGCCTGTGTCCCACGAGCAGCTGGCTCACGTTCCTGGCTTTTTGTGGGTTTGCTCCTTTGCTCCTGATCTCAGGGGTGCAAATTGCTGTAAATTCCTCCTGAACATTCCGTGTCCATCACGTGGCTCAAGGCTGGACCTGTGTCCAGGCTGTCTTGTCCATGGGATGCTCGGCTTCCAACAGGAATTTCACATTCTGGGGATTCTGCTGGCTTTTCCCATGGGAGAGCACAGGGCAGCAGGATGAGGTGTTCCGTTTAGGTCATCCTTGAATTTGGAGAGATCCCAATACAATTTTTAGGAACACAGACCTTTCTAGGATGGATCCATAAAGGTTTTTGCCGCAGCCTGGTCTGTTCCAATTGATTTCAAGTGAAACTCACATAATTCGGTTTCTGCCTAATGAAGTTATGCAGCCTTATTGCAAATTAGTTAAAAAACACATTTATTCTGCTTTGGAGTCTGCCAGGAAAAAGCAGCTGCAGTGGAAGGGGCAGCAGGACTGAGGGACCAAGCAGAATTTCCAGGGCATCCCAAGGAAAGCACAAGAATTCTTTTAAAAGTGAAAATAACTTAGAATTTCCATTGTTGCAGCCTTGTAGCTTGGAAGATCTCCTTTAAAATGTAAGAGTTTTAGGGAATAAAATTTCCTTCTTCTTCGTCTGTTACTTTTTTTTTTTATTTAATAAGGAAAATATGGTTAGCTCAAAGTTTGTGTTTTCTGATGTTCAAAAATGTGTTAGAAATAAGGAGTAAACCTGCCAGTGGCCTTTAGAAGGTGCTAAATTTGCTCATGAGAGAAAGCCAGGAGTGTTTCCCACCTCCAGAGGCTTTTTGGGATACTTCCATATCCCGATTATGGGAGAGAGGCCAAAGTCTGTCTCTATAAATGTCGTCCAAAGGCTGCCTAATGGAATTAGCAGGAATGAGGCAGTGGAACTCCACTGGAGTCAATTGAGTTGCTCCCACTTAATTGGTGAATTTGTCATCAAATTCTTCATTTGCTCTCGGAGGGATGGAAAGATGCCATAAATTCTGGATGCTAAAACAGTCCCCACGTTGAGCTTGATGAATAAAACCCAAACAAGGAATTGTGTGTGGCAGGAAAGAGCCAGGAGAGTTAATGAGCATTAATTGGTGATGAAGTTTGGCTCTGAGGCAGGCTGGGGACCTGCGGGTGGCTCCAGGGAAACCAGGTGTCCCTCATCCCCTCTGCCTGGAGAGTTTCCTCCTTTATTTATTTATTTGGATTTGTGGCTTTACGCTTGGAAGCACCAGAGATGGGAACAAACTGGGGCCAGTTTGATGCTGACAATTTTTTTTTCCTTTTTGCAGATTCCAAAGACTGGAGGGATCAGGAATGTTGAGGACATTGAGCTGCGGGAGTCGAGGCGGTGGGGACACCTTGGAGAGACCTGAGTGTTGTGTGAGGAGCTGCCTCTGTTCCCACATCCAGGGAAAAGGCTGGAGGCTGAGGAGAGGGCAAGATCCAAAGGAAGAGCTGGCAGATCCTGGGAGCAGAGCTGGCCCCTGGAGCCCCACCCCTGCTGAGGCCACCCGGACACTCTCAGCGAAGAGGAAATCAGGGCACAAAACCTGAGACATAATTAAAAATTGGGAGCTGGCCCTCAGCAAAGCAGATTAAGGAATTAGACTGAGGCCAAAGCCCCAGGGACTGCAGGCCAGGCTTAATTTCCCCTCCGGGGCCAGCTGAACTCCTGGCTGGTGGCTGTTGTGGTTTGATGGCTTTGAGGAGGTTGAGTTTGCTACAGAGCTCTGCTCCCATCCCCTGCCCAGCCTGGGAGCACCCTCCCAGTAATCACACATCCCCAGCAGACACAGTAAAGATGTGGGTTTTTACAAACATCGATATTTCCATGGGTTAAACTGGCAGCTCCCTTCTCCTGGAGGAAGAACATCAATGTTTCCAAGCCTGACTTATGCCCCTTCTCCCTGCATAGGAAGAACAGAGTTTTTGATCATTCCTGAGAAAAACAGAGTGAAGGAACTGTGTCTTTCCTTGGAAAGATGGAATTTGAGCTGATGGGTTGTGAGGAGAAGGCTCCACTTGGGTAATGAACTTAAGGCATCCAAGGGAAGGGCTGAGTCTGTGGCTGAGGGACACAGAGCTTCTCTGGGCTGGATGCTGAGGGGCTCCATCCATGGATCCATCCATCTATCCATTATCCATCCATGGATCCATCCATGGATCCATCATCCATCCATCATCCATCCATGGATCTATCCATGGATCCATCATCCATCCATCCGTTCTCCATCCATCCATCCATCCATCCATCCATCCGTTCTCCATCCATCCATCCATCCATCCATCCATCCATCCATCCATCCATCATCTATCCATCCATCCATCCATCATCCATCCATCATCCATCCATGGATCTATCCATGGATCCATCATCCATCCATCCATTCTCCATCCATCCATCCATCCATCCATCCATCCATCCATCCATCCATCCTCCATCCATCCATCCATCATCCATCCATCCTCCATCCATCCATCCATCCATCCATCCATCCATCCATCCATCATCCATCCATCCATCCATCCATCCATCCATCCATCCATCATCCATCCATCCATCATCCATCCATCCATCCATCCATCCATCCATCCATCCATCCATCATCCATCATCCATCCATCCATCCATCCATCCATCCATCCATCCATCATCCATCCATCCATCCATCATCCATCCATCCATCCATCCATCCATCCATCCATCCATCATCCATCCATCCATCCATCCATCCATCATCCATCATCCATCCATCTATCCAGGAGGGAGGGAGGGACTGGAGCACCTCCCAGCTCCCAGACACGCAGCTGCAGGTCAGTCACTGCTCTGAGGAGCTCCCTGCAGGTTTGGAAGTGCTTTGAGCTCTTTCTAACCAGAGCTGCAGCAGCACCTGGCAGTCCTGGTGTCTGGAGCTGTCCCTGACACGCTCTGAGCACAGAGGGCTCTGCAGGGCAGCCCTGCAGGGCCACGTTTGTCCCCCAGAACTGCAGCCCACGTTTGGTGGTTCCTCATGCAGAAGGCTTTTAATTCCTGCTGCCAGCCATGGGAACTCCTGTGGCAGCCTGGAAAATGCCGGCTGACTCACACACCGTGGCAGGCGCTGCCTCATTCCTGCTTTTGCCTCCCTGTGCCAGGCTGTGCTGCCTGTGGGGCTGGGCACAGCCCTGGGCAAAGTGTGAACCACAGCAGGTTTGCCCAGCCCCATGTCCTCCAGCCCCCAGCTCGGGTGGTGGGGTGGGATGTTGGCTGATGGTGGGACCTGATGATCTTAAAAATCTTTCCCCACCCACACAATTCTGTGACACTCCGATCCATGAGTTTAAACCTGTCATTTGGGCATTGCTTTTTTTTTGGTTGGTGCTGTAAAATCCCAAAGCTACAGTCAGGAATGGTGACAGCAGCAAGGGGAGTGGATGTTCCCATCCTTGGGAGAGTTGAGGAGCCCTCGGAGCTCCCGGTGACCCCAAAACTTGTGGAAGTGCCAGCAGCTTGTGCTGCTTCTTCCTTTTCTTCCTGTCCCTGCTACCAACACAAAATGCTTGGAGATTTTGCCTGTTGACCACCCCCTCTGTCCCATGTCCCCAAGTCTCTGCTCAGGGGCTGTTGTCAACGTTGTTTGGAGGTTTTAGAGACAGATCCGGTGAGCAAAGTGTGGCTTTGTCTGGTTTGGTTTACTTATGAGCTTGGGAAGAGGAAATGGTTTGTCCTGAGGGAGCTGAGGGAGCTGGGAAGGGGCTGGAGAATCCCTGAGGGAGCTGGGAAGGGGCTGGAGAATCCCTGAGGAGCTGGGAAGGGGCTGGAGAATCCCTGAGGAGCTGGGAAAGGGCTGGAGAATCCCTGAGGAGCTGGGAAAGGGCTGGAGAATCCCTGAGGAGCTGGGAAGGGGCTGGAGAATCCCTGAGGAGCTGGGAAGGGGCTGGAGAATCCCTGAGGAGCTGGGAAGGGAATGGAGAATCCCTGAGGAGCTGGGAAGGGGCTGGAGAATCCCTGAGGAGCTGGGAAGGGAATGGAGAATCCCTGAGGGAGCCGGGAAGGGGCTGGAGAATCCCTGAGGGAGCTGGGAAGGGGCTGGAGAATCCCTGAGGAGCTGGGAAGGGGCTGGAGAATCCCTGAGGAGCTGGGAAGGGGCTCAGCCTGGAGCAAAGGAGGCTCAGGGGGCCCTTGTGGCTCTGCACAGCTCCTGCCAGGAGGGGTTTGGGATCTGCTCCAGGGAACAGGGACAGGAGGAGGGGGAATGGCCCCAGGCTGGGCCAGGGCAGCTCAGGGTGCATATTTGGGAAAATTCCTTCATGGAAAGGTTCTCCAGCCCTGGCACAGCTGTGGAGCCCCCACGCCTGGAGGGATTTCAAAGCCCTGTGGATGTGGCACTTGGGGACACGGTCAGTGCTGGGGATGGTTGGACCCTCTCTTTGAGTTGTTTCCCTCAATCCCAGCTGGTTTCTGCCAGCAGGGCTGGTGACCAAAGCTGCTAAAGGGCACTGACAATTTGGGCTGGCAGCATCTGCTGTTTCTCACTTGCTCCAACCTCTGCTTTTCCCAAATTGGCTGCAAAGATTTCCTGACACGTTTTCAGCCTGTGTGAATTGCTGCAGCTCCCCTGAAGCCTGGTGAGGTTTCTGACCCTGTGGCAGCCAATAATTGGGCCCCTGGTTGTCAAAAAATACTCAAGGCTCATGTCCACGACGGGGGAAAGTTATTAGGAGGTGAAAATTGTTTCCTTGACTTTTCCTGCTTCTCGTAGTGCCAGTAAATAGCACAGGAGCCCTCTGGTAAAAGCGCAGAAAAGCTCTGATAAAAGCACAGAATGAAACAGCCAAAAAT
This sequence comes from Calcarius lapponicus, assembly GCA_039654755.1. Classification (NCBI taxonomy): domain Eukaryota; kingdom Metazoa; phylum Chordata; class Aves; order Passeriformes; family Fringillidae; genus Calcarius; species Calcarius lapponicus. The sequence goes on along the minus strand of CM077471.1, from coordinate 32,146,782 downwards.
CCAGCTTCAGTGGGGAGGCCCCAGGGTGGGTCAGGATCTCCCCTCCCTCTGCCAGGGACCTGGCCCTGTGTGCTGAGGTGGGACCCAGCTGGAGGAAAGGATAAATGGAATTGCAGCTGCTCAGAGCCTGCCCAAGAGCTCCAGGTGGAGCTTTACTTTTGGTGGTTGGCTCTCAGAACCTTCCCCTGGCCCAGGCTTATCCAGGGACACCGAGAGAAACCAGAACTGTGCTGGGACATGGGGAGTCCCCTCTGCTGAATCTGATCCTGGCTTCCATGCCAAGGCATGGATCAGTCCCTGTGGCTGGAGGAGAAAAGCCTCGATGGAAACCCCAGAGGGACTCTTGGGGAGCAGTGGCTGCTGCCAAGGCCCCACCACCCCGGGACAAGCTGAGCCCTGAGCTCCCCAAGGTGCTCAGGGGTTCTGTGGGATGCTCTGGTTCCAGGAGAGGGGATAATCCATCTCTGGGAATTGCATGGGTGGGCTCAGGCTGTTCAGGGCACCTGTGGCTGCCCCTGCAGCCCTGGAAGTGTCCAAGGACAGGGCTTGGAGCAGGCTGGGATAGGGGAAGGTGTCCCTGCCTGCCCAAACCATTCCAGGATCCTCCCCCAAACCCTGAGACTCTCCTGGAAGCCAGGGAAACCCTCTGCAGTCCAAAAGCCTGCATTTCACTGGATTTAGTATATCAATCCAACTGGATTTCCCTGCCAGGAGCCCTCGAGAGGAGCAGAGCTGTGTGGGGTGCCCTGGCCCCATCCCAGTGCCCTGCAGGCTCTGGATCCATGTCCAGGGATGGGAAGGAGCCTCCTGCTGCTCCTGGCAGCCCCTCCAGCTGAGGGGAGCTGGGGCTGCAGGGCAGCAAAGGCTCCAGCTGACATCAGCGTGATGAGATGGAGCGCCGGGAAAGGAGCCCTGGGAATCCCTGGAAAGGCAGGGAATATTTCCCAAGCAGGAATTTATGCAGGAAATGGGGAAATGGGGCTTCTTTCCCTGCTCCAGGCTCGCCTGGGAAATGGAAAAGATGACTCGAGCTGCGTTCTTGCTTGGATTGGTTCAATTAAGCTGAATGAAGCTTTGAAGCTCAGGTTTATTTGATGGAATTGTTGTATGGAATTTCTAAATGTGATACTTGAACCCCCAGAGAGCCTCTCCTGCTCGGGTGAGGGCTGGAGAAGCTGAACTGTGCCCCGTTCCCTGGGCTCTGATGGAATGAGTGTAATTCTTGCAGGCCTTGACCCAAATCTCTTTTTCATCTCTTGCTCCTGGATTAAGCCCCTGATCGAGGAGAGGCTTGAAGAAATTCTTGTCAGAGATGCTTAAGTAGCTCAAGGAAAGGATGAGACAAAAAGAGATGGGAGGTTTTAATGAACACTGAATGGTTTTTGCATCATTTCAGAGGCATTTGAGAACCCCAGAGGTAAAATAGAAATGGGGTCTGAGAGGGTGAGGAACTTCAGGGGCGTCCAGCCCCTCCTGGGCTCCAGCACCCTTTAATTAAAGAGAGAAAAACCAATGAGAGGAAAACCTCCACAGTCTGAGGGCAGCCTTGCACCTGTAGTAAAGTCTTACTAATTTTGGGTAGGCAATGAGTAAAGGGTCTGGGTCTGCAGGGCACGGGACACCCTGAGGAACGGGGAGTTAGTTAAAGCAGGCCAGGAGTAATTAGAGATGGGAGACTGCAATAATTAGAGATGGGAGGCTTGAAACCACTCTGAAGAAATTATAATTATTCTTGATACATTTTAATAAATGAGTTATTTAAAAATAAAAGAGAGGAAACTCGCTTGGAGTAAGAAAAAATCGCTAATTTAGGGAGCAGCCTCGATGCCCAAGGGGAAGGAAGGAGCTGGGAGTGGCGGCGGGCAAGAGACAATTATTGCACCAACCAGAGTGGGAAACAACCGCTGGGATCCTCTTATCTCCAGGGAATTTCTCCCTTTGTTCGGTGTTTCAGGAATGTGGCAGATTGAAAAAACTCCCCCCGGCACCATCTGTGTATCCCTGAGAAGGGATGCCTGGGCAAGGGAGGGTTTCTTTGGGACATCCCCATTTTCATGCCCTTTTGACCCATGCAGGAAGGGATGAGGAGCTGAGTTTTGGGGCAGCGCTGGTGCTGATCCACTCCGAGTTCCTCAATTCCTCCCAAATTCGGGAGTGCCACATTCCAGTTGGGAATGAGGCTGGGGACACCCCGGGACTGGAACAGGAATAACTCCAAGGACAAAGTGGCTCCCCGTTGTTCTTTTTCCAATCCGTGTTTTTGTCTGTAAACTCAGGAGCACTTTCCAACTGGGGAAAAAAAAAAAAAAAAAAAAAAAAAAAAAGGGGAAAGATTCCTAAAGATTCCTATCAAAGAGTGTTCCCTGGTAGTTTTTTTTAAATGGAAATGTTTGCAGAGGGTTCGGTATTTCACAGAAATTAAAGAAAATCTATCTTGTTCCCGGAATGCTCCGCAGCATCCTAAGGAGGGAAGCAGGGGGAAAATATTGCCTGGGAAGTGCTAATATATCAAGGTTTCCGTGCTCATTATCAGCAGAAGAGACATCATATACATAAAATGTAGGTCAGAGCATCGCATTTACCGCCGGATTTATCCCTGGCGGGAGGCACGGCGCTCCTGCAGAACAACACATGCTCCGATAAGGAATTCCGACCGCACGGAGCCTCCTTATCTCGCAGATAAACAAATGTGCTGGCTGTCCCCAGGGATGCTCTTACAGCTTGTCAGCTCCTCCCGCTGCCGGCCGGGGCTGTCCCGGGGTAGAGACGTCCCTTAGCGATGTCCCGGAGCGGGGAAGTCCCGGAGCGATGTCCTGGAGCGGGGATGTCCTGGAGCAGGGATGTCCCTGGTCAGGGATGTCCCGGGTGGGTCTGTCCCAGAGCGGGGCTGTCCCGGGTGGGTCTGTCCCGGGTCAGGGATGTCCCGGGTGGGTCTGTCCCGGAGCAGGGATGTCCCGGGGCAGGGATGTCCCTTAGCGATGTCCCGGATCAGGGATGTCCCGGAGCGGGTCTGTCCCGCAGGAGGTTCGGGAGCGGAGGGGCTCAGGGGCATCCCCGGGGGCAGCTGGGTGGGCAGGAGGGGACACCGGCCCTGGGCAGGGCAGGGATGGCAGGAGAGGAGCCCGGGGTGTCCTTCCCGGGCGGGAATGTGGGATGGAGCAGCCAGGGAGTCAGCCTGGAATCCCAGAGCTGGGACGGACCTTAGAAACCACCCAGAGCCACCCCTGCCATGCAGGGACACCTCCCACTGTCCCAGGTGCTCCAGCCTGGCCTTGGGCACTGCCAGGGATGCAGGGGCAGCCACAGCAAATCTGGGAATTCCAGCCCAGCCCCTCTCCACCCTGCCAGGAACAATTCCCAGTTCCCAATCTCCCATCCATCCCTGCCTCTGGCACTGGGAGCCATTCCCTGTGTCCTGTCCCTCCATCCCTTGTCCCCAGTCCCCCTCCAGCTCTCCTGGAGCCCCTTCAGGCCCTGCCAGGGGCTCTGAGCTCTCCCTGGATCCTTCTCCTCTCCAGGTGAGCCCCTCCAGGTGTCCCAGCCTGGCTCCAGCCCTGCAGCAGCTCCAGGTCCCTCCTGGGCTGGGGCAGCTCTGCAGGTGGGGCCTCACCTGAGGGGGCACAGGGACAGAATCCCCTCCCCAGCTGCCCCAGATGCTCCCTTCCCTCCAGTTCTGGGAATGGTTCACAGGACACAGGATCCAAGGAAAGGCATCCCTTTGGGAATACAGGCTCAGCACCAGCCAGCTCCAGCTCAGGGAGGCAAAAAGAGCCCAAAATACCAAATTATCGAGAGGAGAGCAGCTGGGAGCTGGATTCAAACCAGGACACAAAGTGTGTGTGTGTGTAGCAAATTCCCAGACAAACTCCTGCAATTCCCGATCCCTGCGTGGATCACATGCTGCCCGTGCAGGAAATGTTCCTGCAGAAACTCTCTGGACTGTTCATAAAATTTGAAATATCTGCTCAGTTTTACACCAGCAAAACCTCAGCCTCGTGTGTGCACCACTCGTGGCTGTGTAAATATAGAAGCTGCTCGCCTCCAAATTTTTTTCCAGCTTAATTTAAGTTTCCTTGGATGGAGTAAGGAACCAGGTTCATTCCCTGTCTGGGGGAATGGGGTTCATGGAATGAGTTCAAGGGGGGCTTTCCAGATGGAAAGAGAAAAATAAATATGTATACATAAAGAAATGTGTCTATAAATACATATTTATATAATCATATATAAATATAGAATTATATATTATATATCTTTTTACTTTTAATCTATATATAGATTTCTTTATATATATATATAAATAAATCTATATATATAACAATATAAATATAAAGATATATATATATAAATATATAGAGATATAAATATATAGAGATATATATAGATATGTACATATATATATATAAATTATTTTTAAATTCAGGTTGCGTGGGTTCCACAGGTTTAAAAATAAAGACTGGCAAATCATTTAGTGCAAAAAAAAATAAAGGAGAGAAAAGTCAGAATGTGCCAATGGAAAGGATCTCCAAGAGGAGGGACTCAAGGGTGGGATGCATTTTTGCCGTGGCTGCACCCGAGGCGCTGGGGAAGCCTGGTGGGTTCCTTGCTCCAGGAAAAAGCAGGAGCAGCGTGGCAGAGGATGGGCAGCTGGAGCAGGACCCTTCCTTCAGGAAGGTTTGATTCTGCTCCTTTTCCAGCAGCCTGGGCTGGGGCCGGGCCATGGCTCACTCCTGCCCACCTGGGCATGGCTTTATTTGATGCCTTGCCCTACTTTTGAGAACTTCCACACATCTAAAGTTCTGCCAAAGCACCTGAAACTTCCAATCCCTCCTTCCCTCCATCCCTTTGCTCTTGAAACACCCTGGACTTGTCCCCAGGAGGGTTGGTGACACTGTGGCCTTTGCTCTCTTTTACTCTCCTTTTGCTCTCCTCTACTCACTCCCAGTTCTTTTACTTCCCATACTCTATAAAGTTATTTTTTCCCTCTAAATCCTTTCCCTCCTTCTGTCCTTAACCTCACGTTTTGATCCAGGTCCCTGTTCCCATTTTACACCATTCACAGACTTTTTAATAACTTTTCTCCTGACCTCTGCCACCACTGCTGCTCTTCCTGGGGAAGGATTTAATTCCCCAGCTCCTCGTGCCCGTGAGGCAGAAATGCAGATTTGTTGGAGTGCTGGGTTTTAAGTCCCTTTTGGGTTCCAGGCAATTTGATGGAGCCCAAGGGGAAGGGCAGGCAGTGCTTTCCCAGTTTCCAGAGGGCTCAGGGGGAGGGATGGAGGCACTGGAGCAGGATGCCAGGGAAGCTGGACACCCAGGAAGGTGTCCCTGCCCTCTCTGGGGCAGAGAGGAGCTGGAAGGGCCCTTCCAACCAAAGCATTCCAGGATTCCCTGGTGGTACTCCCCACTTGTGAGAGCTGTGGCCACCAGCCCCTGACTGCAGCTGCCCTGGCTCTGGAGCTCCCTGTGGATTGTTTTTGGGATGGGGAGGTTGTTCCAGGATCCAGTCCTCCTGCTGAAACAGCCAGCATTTCAGGCTATTCCCATTTTCTGAGTTACATCAATCCTCATCTACCCTCCTCGTGGGGTGTCTCACTCCTTGGGGACTCAGCCACATTCTCCTGACCCACGGCTGCACTCCTGACATCCATCCCGCAGCTCCCAATCCCCCGGGGCAGGGGAGGGCAAGCAGCACCTTCCTTGCCTGATTATTTCATCCTCCCAATGGTTTTTCCCCCCTCCTCCTCCTCCTCCTCCTCCTCGCATTCCCCAGTTTGTCATTTCTGCTGATGCTTCACCTGCAGCAATTCCCCGGGATGGATCAGCAGCTCCTGCCCACTCCTGTGCTGCTCCTCACCCTGAATTACTGCGGAGATCCCTGCTGGTGGCAGCTCTTGTCTCTGATTTTCCCATTGTTCTGCAGAGCTCCCGAGCCAGCTCATCCCAGAAATGCCAAGGGCACGGGCTGGGCACGGATTCCTCTTTGTGCCCCTGCCTGCTCTGGTTCCCATTGCCAGCACCCATCCCAAAAGGTCCCAAGGCAGGGCTGCTCCCACAGCCAGCCGGGGATGGGCTCTGCTCCCAGGGAATGAGTGATGGGACAAGAGGGAAAAACCTCGGGGAGGTTTAGTTGGATCTTTGGTGAAAAGTGAAGCCATCAAAGCATCAAAGTCTTCCTTATCAGCACGTGGAATGCTGTCCACAGCTTTTTCCCTCACTGCCACCCCAGCATGGCTCCTGGAGTCCTGAAACTCCCTGGGCTTCTCCTGCTGCTCCCTCCATCCCTCGGATCTCTGGAACTGCAGCTGTTTGGGTTCTGCTGGTGGGAAAAGCTTCCAGGGAGAGCTCAGAGCCCTTGGCAGGGCCTGAAGGGGCTCCAGGAGAGCTGGGGACAAGGATGGAGGGACAGGACACAGGGAATGGCTGCCAGTGCCAGAGGGCAGGGATGGATGGGACATTGGGAATTGGGAATTGTTCCCTGTGAATTCAGCCTGCCCATGGCATGGAGCTGGAATCACTTCAAGGGATTCAAGGTGTCTCCCAAGCCAACCCATGCCAGAGCTCTTTGGCAGGAGCAGGCTGTGTTCCTGCAGCCCCACAGGAGCAGGGGTTTCCATTTCCTGCTGAATGGATTCCCATGCTTTCATTCCAATGGGCTGGCAGGAGAGTAAACAGAGCGGGCGCGCTCACATGAACAATCCAGTTTCATTTTAATGCAATGTTTATTCACAGCCAGTTTAATATTAATGGTAAATTGATCTTTGGAATTTTTTCTCCATCAAAAATTAATGCGATGCACTCTGCTTTTGTGCATGGAAAGCATCCCCCAATTAATTGGGAGATAACCACTGGAAATCCAACACTGCCACTCAGCCAGTCCCAGGCCATTCATTTCCTTAAGTGCACAAGCACTCCATGAATAATTAATAATGATTAATAGTGGTATTAAACTATTACTGGTGGATCAGGAGAGTGGAGCAGGTACCAATTTGTGGTTTACAGCCGGGAAACAGTGAGGGATTTGGGAAGGAATGCATCCCTGTTTGAGCTGGGTGCTGCTCACCCTGTGGGTGGGTGCATCACAAATGTGGCTTCACACCCACGTGGCCACACAGGTGCCACCTTTGGGGCTTGGAGCATTCCCAGACTTTTCCAGGGATTTGAACAAACCCTTCCCAACTCGGTCTCAGGTGGGAGCTGGACGCTCTGTGTCACTCCAGGACATGAAATAACACAATGTGTACACACTGCTGTTCTCAGGGTAAAGAGGGAAGTTTAATTTCTGACTCCAGCATTTACAGATTTCCAAAAGTGACAGTGGATTGGAGGGTGACAGTGCCACCTCTCCAATGACCCTGGACAAGCCAACAGTCCATCAGATTTCTCTTCTTTTATAAAAAAATGCAAAACAATGAGTTATTTACATAAAGTGTGAGAGAAAGTTCATTACAAGAATGTAAACATCAGAAGGCTTAGAAAATCTTAGAAAATATTCAAAAATCAGGGCGACAGCTCTGGATTCTCTGCCATGAGGGAGAGGTGCCCCAGCCCTGTGTGGGGTGTGACACAATCACTGTGGGGCAGAGCCAAGGAAGGGGAAAAGGAGCTTTTTCCATGGAGTGGGGCAAGGAGCAGCCCCACAGCCTCCACCCAGGCAGGATCCACACTTCCCTGGAGAACAGCTCCGTGCTGGGCTGCTCTGCACCAGGCAGAACGTGCCTGGGCTGACAACATTAATATTGATTAAAGGGTTTATGACTAAGTGTGAGGAGGAAGCAGAAGCCTGTGCAGAGCTCGGAATAATTTGGAGTGGTTATTTTTGGGCCAGGATGAGATAATGGATTTACACCGAGCCAAGGGCCGGGTGCTTCATCCCATTCCCAGCCTTTATGGCCTCGGGTTCCAGAGTGTCCCTGGGCACGCCACCCCTGGGCCACCCTCCATCCTCCTTCCCCCAGGAGCAAACAGCACCTTGTGCAAGTTCCGCTGCTCCTTTCCCAGCGCTTTCTGCCTCATCAGCACCTCTTGAATCCGTAAGGAAACCAGAGAGCCTGGAAAGAAATTAGTAAATGTAATTAATCAGGAAAAACTTCTCCAAACCCTTCTTTCCATACGTTTGTTTGCTAAGCCATGGATTTTCCGTGGATGTTCTCACACAAGCAACCCACTGAGATTAAAGAATTGTTCAAATATTCAACATGGAAAATGTGAAACGCTACGGCCTTCACAATGAGGGTCTTGGGAAGCACTGTTTGCACTGCAGGGATCCCAGAATGGGCTGGAACTGGGAAGCACCCTAAAGCTGATCTTGTCCCACCCCTGCCATGGCAGGGACACCTTCCACTGTCCCAGGCTGCTCCAAGATCCACCCAAGGAGGCTTTGGGCATTCCAGGGATGTGGAGTCGGAGCAGTGCCACACCTTTATTCCTGCATTCCATCCTCCCCTCCCATCCATGGTCTCCTGGAGGGAATGGCTGTTCCAGCTCCTTCCACGGGGTTCGGAGCCAAACCCCTGCCCTTGGCCCCTCCATGCAGGGGTGGGAGGAATCCCATGCAGGCGCTGCCTTCAGCGGGACTGCGGAGGGAAAAGCAGGAATTCACACCTTCCCCTGCTGACACCCCCCAGAGGAGCTGCTGTGATCCTCCCCGTCCCTCCCCTGCTGTTCCAGGGGAAGGAAGGAGTCTCTCCTGCAGGAGAGCCGGATGATTCAGCGGCGTGGAGCTCTCCAGCCTCCCCTGGCTCCCTCGGTTGTCAGGGAGGATGGGCTGAGCTGAATTTTAACAAACCCACTTCCCTGCAGCTCCTCCAGCACCAGCAGCGAGGAACAAGCAGAGACATCCTGGGCATGGATCACATCCCGCTGCAGGAGCTGCGTCCTGGGCAGATCCTGCTGGGAATCTCCTGCTCCTCAGCCCACAGAGATCCTCTGCTCTGGGCAGCTCCTGCCCTCTCCGTGCTAAAGAAAAGGGATATAAAAGGCATTTTATGCACTTTCATGTGTTGGGAAACAAATCCTCCTCCTCCAAATGTGTCCTGGATCCCTTTGCTTTGGAGTTTTTCAGATTCAGCCCCTGAAGGGGCTCCAGGAGAGCTGCAGAGGGACTGGGGACAAGGGATGGAGGGACAGGACAACAGGGAATGGCTCCCAGTGCCAGAGGGCAGGGATGGATGGGAGATTGGGAATTGGGAATTGTTCCTGGCAGGGTGGGCAGGGGCTGGGATGGAATTCCCAGAGCAGCTGTGGCTGCCCCTGGATCCCTGCAGTGCCCAAGGCCAGGCTGGACACTGGGGCTGGAGCACCTGGGACAGTGGGAGGTGTCCCTGCCATGGCAGGGGTGGGAATGGGATGTCCCATCAGGAATCCATCCAGGATTCTATGATTCTGTCATGTGGAAATGGAATCTTAGGATGTTCCCCGTGGGAAGGCTGTGCCCTGCCCTGCTGGATCCCCCTCATTCCCAGCAGGATGGAACAGGGGAGCCCCATGGGATTCACCCCCTAACTGAGGGGTTCCCTCCCTGAGAGAGGCTGCAGGGCCCAGGATGGAATGCTGTGGAAGGGCTGGATGAACAGAAAAGGAGGTGGAAGTGGAGGCTCCCACTGCTGGTGCTGCCCTGCCTTGGCTCGGAGCATCCCCCGTGCCAGCCTGGCAACAGGGAGCAGCTGATGCAGGGCACCAGCTCCTTCCACAGCCACTTGCTATTTTTTCCTGCAGAAAATAAATTTTTTAGGGTTTTTTTTTTTTGCAGTGTCTGTCCTAGAGCATGGACAAGAAAGGTTGGCTATAAATTATGGAGGGCTGAGTCCTCTGTGGAGGGGGAAAGGAAAATCCAGGGAGCGTCAGGAAGGGGAGCACAGCAGCAGCCTGGATGGATGGGATCCCACCAAAGCCTTCTCCTGGCTGTGGGAAGGGCTCCTGGGGCTCTCTGGCCGGGCGGGGAGCAGCCATATCCATATCCATCCCATAATCCAACCCCAGCCCTGCCAGCAGCTCCGGAGCCTTGACAGGGCAATGAAAAATTCAGCAAAGGCAGTCGGAGAGAAAGGCAGGATCAGGGAGTTCTTTAGGGTGGAAAAGACCTCCAGGATCACCGAGTTCAAGCCTCGAACTGCAGCATCTGAGCACAGAAACTTTAATTGGGGAGGAGGAGGAGGAGGCAGGGTGCTCCTCCCAGCTCCTCCATCAACTCCGCTGCTGGATTTGGGATATGGAAAAAGTCGGGAGCATTAATGGAAGAAAATGCGTTTTAGTCACTTTGTGAGGGAATTAAACAGGTTTTGCTTTGGCCAAGCAGGGAAAGTGTCACTCTAGGACACGAAGTAAACACAATGTGCACACACTGCTGTTCTCAGCGTAAAAAAGGAAGTTTATTTTCTGACCCCAACATTTACAGATTTCCAAAAGTGACAGTGGATTGGAGGGTGACAGTGCCACCTCTCCAATGACACTGGACAAACCAACAGCCCATCCAATTTCTCCTCCTCCATAAAAGAATGCAAAAAAAAAAATTATTATTTACAGAAAGGGTGTGAGAAAGTTCGTTATAAGAATGTAAACATCAGAAGGCTTCGAAAGTCTTAAAAATGAGGGTGACAGGAAAGAGCAGGGCTGGGCAGAATCCATAGCTGAGAGCAGCCCCTGACCTCAACACTTGGGAAGGAACATGGCTTGGACAAAGAGCTCACCCCTTCCATCTCCTCCTGCCATTCTCTGTTCCCAAATTTTGCAGCCCTTTGGAGCCAGCAGAGGGGTTAAGAACACATTCACCCTCCCCTCTAAATTGCAGCCTCCAAGTTGAATCCCTGGAACTTCCCAGGAAAAAAGCCCCATCCCTGTGTGGCTGGCAAAAAAGAGAGGGAGGAATTGGACTGGGGAATGATTTGCTCATCCCGGTTTTCCTCATTTTTTTCCAATTAGTAACTCCAGGAGCCAGTCCAAGGGCAGCTGCTCCTGGAGCACACAGAGCCATCACTCCTCACTGGCTTCCAGTGGCCCCTGAAGCTCCCTAATTCCAGCCCCAAATCCCAAATCCTCCATTTAACAGAGGGCCAGAGATCCTGAAACGCTGCTGCTAAAAACGAGAGGAGCTCTGGATTCCCAAACAACTCCTGGGATGGGCTGAGCCTCCCCATCCCACACGGCTGCACGTGGGGAAAGCCAAGCTCTGCCTCTCCACTGCTGCATTCCCCGTTATTTTGGCACAAAAGTGCCTGGGGTAGGGACAAATCCATCATTCCTCTGGATCATTTCAATGTATGAGTGGGGTTTTTAATACCCAGGCTTCTCCAGCTGCATCTTCCCATTTTTTATGACGTTTTTCCCCATTTTCTGGAGCAGGCCTATCAATTCTCTGCTGCTTTCTTCCTCTTGCTTAATTGAAAATGTCAATTCTTGTATTTAATGAGAATTTCTGCCCTATTCTAACCCTGTCAGAAGAGACTTTATCCCAAATCCACTCCTAAAAACCCACTGCAAAAATTCCTGCTGCCATAAATCCATGAGGGATTCGGGACAGCTTCTGGGGTTAACAGGGATTTGAATCCCATGTAGGAAAATGACAGCTATTTGCCCAATTTCTCTCCATCTTTTTATTAATTCCATAAATTTCCCTTGTCTGCCAGTGCTGCTCTTGGCTCTGCCCAGGGATGCTGAGCCCAGGAAGGGAAGGTGGGTGGTGGAGCCCTCATGCCTGGAGGGATTTCAATCCCTGTGGATGTGGCACTTGGGGACACGGGGCAGGGGTGGCCTCGGCAGTGCTTGGATCCTGCAGCTCCTGCCCCCACGGTTGCCCCAGCCCATGACAATACCATCCCACTTATTTTCCCTTTTTTTTGGAAAGATGTGTGGAAAATCTGGAAAACCTGACCTGCACACCAAGGCAGAGGGAAAACAAACATCTCCTGATGCTGCTGCTGCTGCTGGTTTTGGGGGCGATGGGAGAGCAGCAGTGGGGATGGGAGGCAGGGGAGGCTCTGATTCACAATTCCTCATCCCACAGTGCTTACAGAACTTGGGCTGGGAAAAATACCTGTTCCCAGGAATGCTCCTCAGCAGGCTTGGCTTTCTCCTCGCTGCCATTGCTTAGTAACAGCTCTATTTTTAAATGCTAAGAGGGTAATAGACCAAAAAATGGGAGTTTACTCAGTTTCTGATCCTACAAGCACTAAACCCAGCGGGATGGGGCCCTTGGGATGGCGGGAGCTGGGCTGGGAGCTGTGGGATCGGGGCCAGGAGCTGCCCACACCAACCTCCAACGCTTCCAGCTGGGCGAGGAAAACCCCAAATGGGAAATGTGTGCAGTCTCAGCTCGTGGGGATCTCCTGGAGAGGGCACCCTGTGCCTGTGAGGGCTGGGATGCTCCTGGGGCAGCCAGGGCTGGGGAAGGAGGCTGTGGATGCAGGGAGCTGAGCCTGGGCAGCAGGAACAGGGAAGCTTAGGGGGAACCTCCTTCCTTGGGGGATCTGCTTCTACCCCAGCGCCACTTGGGAAAGAAATCCCAAAACCCCAGACTGGTTTGGGCTGGGAGGGACCTAAAATCCCATCCCAAATCCCATCCCATTCCATGGCAGGGACACCTCCCACTGTCCCAGGCTGCTCCAGCCTGGCCTTGGGCACTGCCAGGGATCCAGGGGCAGCCCCAGCTGCTCTGGGAATTCTATCCCAGGGCCTGCCCACCCTCCCAGCCAGGAATTGCTTCCCAATATCCCATCTCTTCCTTCCCTCCTTCAACTGAAAGAAAATCTCCAACAGTTTCTGCTCAAATACATTTCCAGGAGTATCCAAACTGGCTAAAATCTGATTTGGGAAGCAGCTTGTGCAAGCCCCGTGGATTTGGGAGCGCCACCCATTCTCCCACTGCCAGGATCCCACAGGGCTGCACCAGAATGGCTGTGGCCACCTCCTGCCCCCGGGATCTTCCTCATGGGAAACATCAGGATAAAAGCATTTATCCTGGAAAATATCATGGGAAACATCAGGATAAAAACATTTCTCCTGTGTCCATCCACTGAAGGTCATGGGATTTTATTCATTTCCCTGGGTTTGCAGAATTCCCTCTGTCCAGGCCTAGTGTTTGTTATCCTTTCCTTTCTGGAGGATAAACTCCTGGAAATCCCTGGGGAGCACAGGGAGGGAACAAAGGAGAGCCCAGGGCTGGCAAAGAGCTGAAGAGAAGTCCCTGAAGCCTTGTGCCACCACCACCTGTCCTTGTGGGTTTAACCCATTCCTGTGAGGAACACGGCATTAAATTTGTGCCCAAACCCTGGTTTGGTGAAGGAACCCAGGCTCGGGGGTCTGGGGGCAGCAAATCCCTCTCTGTGAGCACCCCCAGTGCCCCCAGTGCCCCTGCTGCTGCCAAGGGCTCATCGGGAGGGAGGCACGGAGCAGAAGGAGGTGCTGGTTCATTTCTGAGTGGGATTTTGGAGCTCTCCCAGTGATGCTGCCGTGGGAGCCCTGCCAGGCTGAGGCCGCCTCTGCTCTGCCCTGCCCACGGGGGCACAGCAGCTCCCCCAGAAACAGAGGGGAAACCCCTGAGTGCCAGCGCCCACAGTGCCAGGGGTGCTCCGGAGCTGTTAATCACCAGAGCAGGGCAGGGACACAGGGGTGGTGGGGGGAAACGATGGAAGGTGTGTTATGGACAGAGGGTGGGAATGGCGTTTCCAGGGTGTTCATGGCCAGAGTGCCCTTGGCAGGGAGCCAGGTGCAGGAGAAGCCTGGCCCAGCTGCTCCGGGACGGTTCTGGGCCCTGGAGCTGTCCTTGGTGCCGGCGGCTCCTCGCGTGCCAGGGGAACCCTGGAATCGTGGGAAGGGACATTAAAGATGCTCCAGACCCTTAAAAACCCGTGGAGCTGGATCCATGGCCAGGCACAAACCCCAGCAGAGCCAGGAACTGCGCCCTGCCACAGCCACAGCAGGGGATTGTCCCTCCCTGATTTCCCTTTCCCATTGGGATTGTCCCTCCCTGATTTCCCTTTCCCTTTGGGATTGTCCCTCCCTGATTTCCCTTTCCCTTTGGGATTGTCCATCCCTGATTTCCCTTTCCCTTTGGGATTGTCCCTCCCTGATTTCCCTTTCCCATTGGGATTGTCCATCCCTGATTTCCCTTTCCCTTTGCGATTGTCCATCCTTGTTTTCCCTTTCCCATTGGGATTGGCAGTGCTGCAGGGCTGGGAACTGCCAGGATTGTCCATCCCTGATTTCCTTTTCCCATTGGGATTGTCCATCCCTGATTTCCCTTTCCCATTGGGATTGTCCATCCCTGATTTCCCTTTCCCTTTGGGATTGGCAGTGCTGTGGGGCTGGGAACTGCCAGGATTGTCCATCCCTGCTTGCCCTTTCCCTTTGGGACTGTCCATCCCAGTTTTCCCTTTCCCATCGGGATTGTCCCTCCCTGTTTTCCCTTTGGGATTGGCAGTGATGCAGGGCTGGGAGCTGCCCGGGATTGTCCATTGGGATTGTCCCTCCCTGTTTTCCCTTTCCCTTTGGGATTGTCCCTCCCTGTTTTCCCTTTCCCTTTGGGATTGTCCATCCCTGTTTTCCCTTTGGGATTGGCAATGCTGCGGGGCTGGGAGCTGCCCGGGATTGTCCATCGGGATTGTCCATCCCTGCTTGCCCTTTCCCTTTGGGACTGTCCATCCCAGTTTTCCCTTTCCCATGGGATTGTCCCTCCCTGATTTCCCTTTCCCATGGGATTGTCCCTCCCTGTTTTCCCTTTGGGACCGGCAGTGCTGCGGGGCTGGCAGCTGCCCGGGGCTGCTCCCCCTGGCTCCCAGCTCACGCCCAGGGCCCGGGTTTCCCTTTGAGAGGCAGAGGAAGCTCCGTGGTCTCTCCAAGGTGGAAGGCTGTGAAGGGGGGACGGACAGAGCCCGTTCCAGCGCGGGTCCAGCGAGGCTCTGCTCCTGCTGCAGCGCCTGCAGCGCAGTTTGCCACACGCTGCTGCAGAGTGCAGCCCACTGCAGCAGGGCAGGGAAGGAATCGCCTTGCGGGGCTGCGGGCTGCGGGCAGAGGCTGTGAGAGCCCCGGCTCTGCCAGCCCCGGCAGCAGGAGCCTCTGCAGCAGCGCAGCCCCGCCGGCAGTGACCTTCAGCTGCTCTTCAGAGCGCGGCTCCGGCTGAGAGAGCCCTGCCCGGGCTGGGGGAGCTGGCAGGGGCTGTGCACGGGGATTTCAACACTTTCTGTAGGCCTGGAGAGCTCAGCTGCTCCAGGAGCTGAAATAGGAGGGGAGGGTTCTGTGCGCCGCCTGATCGCCGGATGCCGGGAGCTGGAAAATGGAAATTGGATCAGGGATTCTCCCGGCAGCGCTCCTGACCCCTGCGCTCAGCGCTGGACAGCCCAGAGGCTCCCAGGATCCTGATGGAACCACGGAATGCCAGGCTGGTTTGGTCAGAAGGACCTTAAGGCTTTCCTCGTTCCAGCAGGGACACCTCCCTCTGTCCCAGGATCATCCCGGCTCCTCTCCTGGATTCCTCTGTCCTTTGGATGAGAGAGGGAACGGGGAGCAGTCTGATCTCCCTGGCTGTTACATTTTGTAATGGGTTTTTAAAGTGTTTCCATATGATAGAAATGGAATAATTTCAGTGTTAAAAGAAGAAATTAGTTGTTCCAGTTTTAAGAGTTACCATTTTTGCAGGTCCAGCCTGATGATGTCATCGCTCCAGAAAAAAAAAAAAAAAAAAAAAAAAGAATTTTTCCCAAATTACCTTCAGTGCAGGGATGTAAATATCCCAAGTTATTCCAGGGTCATGCTGATGGAGCAGCTCCAGCAGCTCCTTATGGAGAGTGACAATTCTCCATCGGTTGCACACTGGGGACAAGGGGGGAGGGCAGCACCCAGCTGCTTTTTGGGTTTCCATGAAGATTTTCCTTCCTTTTCCACCCTCATTTTTCATCTCCTAAGTTCTGCCCCCATGAAAATTCCCAAACTCGTGGACCATCTTGGGCAGAGCCTGCCAGGTCGCTCCTGCCCCAGCCCTGTCACCCTCTCCCAGCTCCCAGCTGGGCTCTTTGTCACCTCCCACAGAAGGTGCCCTGAACCCCCCACGTCTGTGGCACCAGGGCCTCGTCCCCTCCTCTCAGCCCCACAGTGAAAGGCTCCAGAAATGGAGATCAGCTTTGTCTGGGAATACTTCAAGTGGTGCTTGAGGGAACTTGGTGAAACCAGAGGGGAAAAAATGTATTGGGAATTCTAAAGGGAAAATGTTCAAAGCTGTGCAGCTCCACCATTTATTGAACAGAAGGAGCTGAGTCCTCAAAACTGTTCCTTCTCTCTATAGTCCAGACTTCTAAAAAATGGGCAATAAAAATATCTTTATTTCAGGGTTATCCATGTGCTGCTTTGATTTACCCCCCATCGTCCCAGCTGGACTTCACCAGACCCTTCTGAGCCCAAACCTGCACAACACTGCTAGGGAACACATCCAGCTTTCCTGGGAAATTTGCTGAAATATTCTAAATCAATATTCTAAACCTTGCCTTAGCCAGGCCCACAGCAGGAAAGGGATTTTAATAGGAGCTTAGCAGGGGCAATCCATGAAAGAGCAGCAGCAAAGCCCAGCTTAGGGACTTGTTCCACTGACCAGCTGGAGTTGTGCCTCAGCAGAGCTCAGGGATGTGCTGGCATCCACATTTCTCACTGTTCTGGCCTGCTCTTTGCTGGCTTTGCTTTTCCTGTCTCTGCTGGAGCCAGTGGAACCGCTGTGGAACTGCTGAGAACTGATGGGAATCGAGGATTTCAGTTCCACAGCTCCAGCCTTGCCCTTCCTGGCTTGAGGGGTTTGGTTCCCACCTCCCCCTGGCACATCCCTGTGTTCCTCCCTCTCCACACTTGCCTTTTCAGGGAAGAAAAGTCTCTATTTTCTCATTGAGGACTCAGCTCTTCCAGGGGTTTTCCAGTTCCTTCGGGCCCTTCAGAACCTTGGTGCTTTTCAGGAACATCAGGAAAGGAAAGAACTCTCAGCTGTAACAAAAGATCCCTATCTCGTGCTACTGTGGATCTCCTGGAGACGAATTTCCATCTCCTGCCTTCCAGAAGCTGTCCCTGTCCCAGCTCACACTGGACACCCCCCATGTCACCCCTGAGATCTGAATCACTGGATTGGCTGAGAGGGACTTAAATCCCACCCAGTGCCACCCCTGCCATGGCAGGGACACCTCCCACTGTCCCAGGTGCTCCAGCCCCAGTGTCCAGCCTGGCCTTGGGCACTGCCAGGGATCCAGGGGCAGCCCCAGCTGCTCTGGGCAGCATCAAACCAGGGGATATGAGCTTTGAGCACTGCAAAAATGTTGGTGGAAACTTTTCCAGGCCTAATTTGACTTCCCACTCGGAGGTGGAGAGAGTGGGAGAAACTGGGAGCATCCCCAGAGCAGGAATTCCCCCACCAGCAACAGGCAGAGGAGAGGCCACCAGTGCCAGGGATGATCCCCGTGGAACAGGCTGGGGAGCTCGCTGCTGGATGAACCCTCCTGTGACCCTCCTCCAGCTCCCTGCTGCCAGGCAGGTTCCAGAGACCGGGAAGAGCGAGGTGCTGACCTTACCCAGCACAGAGCTGTGGAGCCACCGCGGCCATCCCATGTCACTGCCAGGCATCCCGTGTCACTGCCAGGCATCCCGTGTCACCCCTGCCATCCCGTGTCACTGCCAGGCCATCCCGTGTCACCCCCTGCCATCCCGTGTCACCGCGACCGTCCCCGTGTCAGCTCTGGCTGCCCCAGAATGGGACACGGCAGAAGCGGGGCTGGCTCTGCTGCCTTTGGGAGCAAGGGAGTGGAGCCGAGCAGCCCCAGGAGCTGCTGCTGCTGCCACAGCTGCTCTGGGGAGCGCCCGGGGCGGCTGCAGGAGCGCAGCCCGTGGGCAGCGATGTGGCGGGAGGTGTCCCTGCCGTGGCAGGGCTGGAACGAGCTGAGCTTTAAGGTCCCCTGCCAACCCCAGGCGTTCTGTGTTTCCATGAGCCCCGGAGGGCACCCACAGGGACAGGGTGGGACAGCCACGGCCGTGTCCCTGCTCTGTGCCTCGGCGGGCGCTGCTCCCGGGGACGGGGGGCAGCCAGGACAGCCAGGGCAGCCTCAGCGCCGGGCGCGATCTGTCCCCGCCGGGTGATCCCCGTGACCCCCGCGCTTTTTAGCCCGTGGCTTGCGACACCGCAGCCCGCGGGGACACTGGGCTGACCCCGCCACTGCCCGCGCAGCTCCCGGGAGGCCTGCGAGCTCTTCCCGCACCTTGGCCCGGGCGCGGAAAGGCTCCTGCCGTGCCAAAGGGGGCGATGCGGCGGCCGGGGGCGGTGGCTGGGGGCCGGGGGGATGCTGCGAGGACGCTCCGCTCGCGGGACGCCCCGTCGGGACGGGGACGGGCGGGGACGGGCGGGGACGGGCGGCGCCGCCTGCGCGCACCGCTCCGCACCGCTCCGCGCCGCACCTGCCCGCAGCGCATCCCCCCGCCCCGCATCCCACACGGCATCCCCCCGCCCGCCCCGCATCCTCCCGCATCCCCCCGCTCCGCTCCGCACCGCACCGCCCCGGGGGGGGCGCGGCCGCGTCCCCGCCCCCCCGCACCGCCCCTGCGCCGCCCGCGGAGCGCAGCGCGGGCGCGCAGGCGGGACCGGACCCGCCCCGCCGCCGCCGCCCGCCGCCGCCGCCGCTTTGTGTCTGGGCGCCGCCCGCGGAGGCGGAGCGGGCCCGGCCCTGGGCTCCGCGGCGCGGCGGGGCGGGCGGCGGGACAGCCGCGGGCAGCCCCCCGGCGGCGCCCGCGCAGCCCCCGCACCGCGGCTCGGCCGCGCATGGACGCGCGCTCCCGCCTGCACCGTGAGTACGCGGGAACGGGGCCGGGAGGGGCGCGCAGGCCCCGGGGGATGCCCGGGCCGCCCCCGCCCCCGGGCGCGGGAGGGAGCGCGGGGCGGGCTCCGCCGAGGACAAAGGAGCGCGGGGAGCGCTCGGTGCGCGCAGCCGGGCTCGCTCCGCGCCGCCGCCCCCGCGCCGCCGTGACAGCGCGGGCTGTGCCGTCCCACAGCACCTGCCTGCGGCGGGGGTCGGGCTCGGCGCGGCTCCTGGAAAATTCTGCGCCCTTCGCAGCGCCGGTGGAGGCGCGGGGAGGTGCGGAGGAGGCTCCTTCCCTCCCTCCTTCCCCTCCCTTCCTCCCTCCCTCCGCGCAGGGACATCGCCGCCTCCCGCGGTCCCCGCGTGGCGCTGGCCGCCGCATCCCCGGCCGGCACCGGCCCGGTTTGTGCCCGGCCCGGTTTGTGCCCCGGCCCGGTTTGTGCCCGGCCCGTTTGGCCGGCCCGGCCGCCCCGCTGCCCCGCCCGGTGCTCCAGCTGCGTGCCCGGGCTCTGCTCGGGGGGCAGCGGGCGATGGGCACCGCTCACCCCGCGCTGGGCTGCGGGGGAGGCTGGGCAGGGCCGGGCCCGTGGCGCTCCGAAGCCCGCATCCCCCGTGCCCGTGTCGCTGCCCAGGGACAGCGTGTACCGGGGGACACCGAGCCGGCTTTGCTCGTTTTCTCTGGGAGGCTGGGCCAGGGAGGGTCACGGACAGGAGAGCCCTGTTGGAAAGTTCCTCGGGTTTTGGGAAATAGAAAACGGTCCGATGGATATTTTTGCCGTGCCCCTCCACTCCATCTAAAATCCCTTCCTTTCGCTCCTGTCCATCCGTGATTCCCGGCTAAAACCGCCGGCCACGTGCCGCTGGCTGCTGCCTCTAACCTCAGGTGTTCGAGTGGGAATAATCCTTAGGAACAGCTGAAATCCGAAGCGTTTCCCCCAGCGCTCCGCGAGCAGAGCGGCGACTTAATCCGGCGCGTTCTGCTGTTCCGCATCTGCTCGCTCAGCTCCTCGCGGAGGAGGAGGAGGGAGGGATGGAGGGATGCTCGCCATGGCAACCTCGCGGCGCAGATTGCGGCCACTTCGGGGAAGTAGCAGGACTTGGGAAAGGAGCAGGAGCGGCTGAGCTCGGAACCGGCGCGATCGGGGCTGAGCCCGGCCCGGTTTCGGGAGCGGTGCCGGCGCCTCGGTTCCGAGGTGTGGGTGTGCAGGGGGAAGGGGCCTTCGGGGAGGTCACGGAGCATCCTCTGCGTGCAGCCGCAGTGAGAGGAGGGCTCTCCGTTCACCAAACACCGTTTATTACCCTGGTTATCCCGAAATTCCGGGATTTTATCACCCAATGCCTTGCTGTGCCGTGTTACCTGGGTGTCCCTGTGAACTTTAACCTTGGCCTGTGTTCCACCTGTAAAACTTTTCCTTGGATAAAGCAGCAGCAGTTTTTTATTTTTTTAATTACCTCACAGAGGAGGAGCTTTGCTTTGTGCTTCTGTTACACAGCTGATGTGAAATCCCTAAGAAGGGGGGGTTAGATTACACCGATTTTAGCAGTTGCTGGAGTAACAAAACCGTTCCTGGGTGCCTGGTGGATCTGAGGAGCTGCGGCTCGGGAGCAAACGCTGCGGAGAGCTGGGCTGGAATGCCTGGGGAGGTGCTGCCTGCCCAGCAGCAAACTCCCCACTCCCTGCACCTGCAGGAATTCCTCAGTGCTTCCCACAAAGCATTGAAAATTGGTTTAAAGTTTAAAATCCCCACAAAAAGGATTTTAAAAGGAAGCTTGGCCGCTGTCCCTGGAATATTTCAAGGCAGCAGCACATCAGAGCCCCCAAAATTCTGATTAATCACCTCGGAGGTGTTTGCATCTGGCCAAGGCTTTGCTGTGAGCACTGATCCTAACGCAGAGACTCCAGGGATCCCAAACACAGCAGGACATGGCAATCCATGCCAGGACAGGCTGGGGCTGTGTGCTGGTGGCCCCAGAGCCCTGTGGCCACTGAGCCACCCCCAGCTCTGTGCTGTCCCCGGGGCCTAGACAAACCTGGGAGAGGCCTGGGATCGGGGATGGGAGACTGATGGACAGCAGGACTTCAGAAACGGTGAATTTTATCCTTCTGGGCATTCAGGGAATTTTATCCTCCTGGAATCCAGCTGACACCCCCTCCCCTGCCCATGGTGGGGGGGCAGAGGCTCCATCCCTGGCGCTGCTCCATCCCCAGCCGTGCTCCAGGGCTGCCCACCCCGGCTGTCCCCACCTGGGAAGGGGCTGGGGGCGTTCTGGGAGCAGGTGGAGGAGGAGCTGCTCCCCTGCAGGGTGTGAATCCAGCGGGCAGACCGGCAGCGCTGGGAGAATCCGCTGGGACACAGCTGGGGGCGGGAAGCCAGCCCCAGCGCCCGAGAGGTGTCCCAGGAACATCCAGGGCCACTTGAGAATCCCAATTAAGGATTTCGGTGGATGCGAGCCCAGCGCAGCCCCAGCTCCTCGAGGTGGTACCAAGCCCTATTTAAAGATTTCTAAGAGCCACGATGTGTCCTTGGTTTTCATCTCAGCTCCCGCTAATTTTAGCGTGGTTTCCGTAGGCTCTCATTTGCAGATTGCATCAAATCCTAGGACAAGGCTTGCAGAACTCGGGGCTGGGTTCTTTTTTTTTTTTTTTTTTTGGTTGGTGGTTTTTTTTTTTGGGTGTTTTTTTTGGGGTTTTTTTTTTTTTTTTTTTTTTTTTTTTTTTCCCTGGGAATGCAGCAATTTGTCGAGAGCAGAGAAATCCTCCGTGTTTGACTGGGCAGAGCCGCCCCTCCTGGTGCGAGCTGCGGAGAAGTTGGGGAAGGGAGGAAGGTGGAGGGATGAGGAGGGATGGCTGGAAGCAGCTGGGAATGAGGCTGGAGAGCCCCGGGGAGAGGCTGCTGCTGGCAGGGCTGGAGCCAAGTGCGAAATTAGGGGAAGAAAGGAGCCTTAAATCCCAGCGCTCTGCGAAGGGGGAGCAGATACCGTGTTAACGGATCAGGTTCTGGTGAATAAAGAAGAAAAGAAGCTGTAAGCGCAGGAAGGCTCTTTTTTATTATAAGGAGGAGAACATTGCTCATCCTTTAGTTCCCTTGGATCCGAAGTGAATGACTTTAGAGCCACTGGAGTTTAAGCTCGTCGGAGGAAAACGGTGCTTCTTTTTCATTTTTTTTTCTTTTTTTTTTTTTTCCTTCCTGAATATTTTTCTGGGAAAAAGATTTGGAAATGAGAGTTGGAGCCAAGAGAATCTGCGGAGAGCAAATGTAACCTCCTCCAGGCTAGGAAGCAGCGGTCAGAAATAACCCGAATTTGCCCGAGTCGGGCGCAGGGAGCGCAGAGCGGCCCCGGCCGGGATGTAGGGAGCAGCGGCGGGACTGGGAGTGCCCAGCACATCCCCATGGCCGGGAATCCAGCGCTCGGCTCCGCGTCACGTGCATCGCCAGGCACCGCTGCCGCCGCCGTGCCGGGCAGCTGAATTCGTCCTTGGCGGATCTCGGATGCTCGGCAGCTCGGAGTGAAATCAAGCGGCCGGCCGAGGGATCCGCCGGCAATCGGATCCGGCATCGAGGGGCCTTCGGACAGCCGCGGGAGCTCGGGAATCGTGCAGCGGGGCGGGGGAGAGCGTCCCTCGGCTCCTGCCGGCCGGCTCAGCCGCCCAGCCCGGCCCGGAGCTGCCCCGGAGCTGGATCCAGCGGGATTTCAACCTCGGCTCGCCTCGGCCCTGGATTGTTGCACAGCCCCGCTCGGCCGGGCGCTGCTGGTGCGGCCGGGACAGCCCCGCTGCGGCAGGGGCCGGGGCAGGGATGGCATGGCACGGGCACGGGCACGGGCACGGCGGCGTGCCCGAGTTCCCCCCGCGAGGAACGCGCCGGGGCAGCGGATTCAGCCCCGCCGGGAGCCACGGCCGGAGCCGCGAGCGGGGCCGGCGCCGGCGCTGGGCGTCCCTGCTGCAGAACCCGTCCCTGCTCTGCAGAGGTGCCGGGGCGCGGGGGGACACGGCTGGGGACAGCGGGGGGAATGCGGGGGGCACACCCGGGGGGATGCGGGGGGACACGGCTGGGGACAGCGGGGGGATGCGGGGGGGACACGGCTGGGGACAGCGGGGGGACACGGCTGGGGACAGCGGGGGGATGCGGGGGGCACAGCCGGGGGGATGCGGGGGGACGGGTCCTGGCGGCTTCGGGGTCACACCTGGGGGGGTTCGGGGGACAGACCCGGGTGGCTTTATGGGGACAGACCTGGGGGGATTCAGGGGGCACACCTGGCGGCTTTGGGGGACACACCTGGGGGATTCGGGGGGACAGATCCTGGTGGCTTTGGGGGGACACACCTGGTGGCTTTATGGGGACAGACCCTGGTGGTTTTATGGGGACAGACCCTGGTGGTTTTATGGGGACAGACGCTGGTGGCTTTAGGGGAACAGATCCTGATGGCTTTATGGGGACAGATTCTGGTGGTTTTCTAGGGACAGACCCTGCGGGGCTCAGAGCTGCTGCCACGAGGGGACACAGCTCTGTGGGGACAGACCTTGGTGGCTTTAGGGGGACAGATCCTGGTGCCATTAAGGGGACAGAGCTGGTGGCTATATGGGGACAGATCCTGCTGGTTTTATAGGGACAGACCCTGCGGGGCTCAGAGCTGCTGCCACGAGGGGACATGGCTCTGTGGGGACAGACCCTGGTGGCTTTAGGAGGGACAATGACGGCTTTGGCAGGGGACAAACCCTGCTGGGGGTTGAGGAGATGGTGGCAGGAGGGGACAGAGCTCTGTGGGACACACCTTGGTGGCTCTGTGGGGACAGACAGTGATGGCTTTGGCGGGGGACAAACCCTGCTGGGGATGGAGGAGATGCCAGCAGGAGGGGACACAGCTCTGGGCAGGGGGACTTTGGTGGCTCTGGGGGCCAAGGAGCTCTGTCTCCAGCTCTTCCCAGGTCAAGCCCCAGCAATCTCTGCTTCTCTTGCTTTTTCCCCAAATATATAAAAAAAAATCATCTCCACCCAGACACCTCCACAAGTTCTGTTTCCAGCCCCACCTTCCATCTTCCCTTCCCTGCTGCCCTTCACAGTGCTGACCTCTGAAGAGCTTTGGGGCAGGGGTTCCTCAGCCCTGGGACATGTCTGGGAGGTGGTTTTGGCCCTCTGCTCCTGCCAGAAGGGCCCTTGGACAGCCTGGACCAGAGGGACAGGCTGGGATGGTGCTGGAGCCATGCTGGGAATGGAGGGATGAGGCTGGGAAGGGGGCACTCCCTTCATAACCAGCACTGAAATCAGGACCTGGACTTTGATGGCCCTCCCAGCTGGGGAGATCCTGGTTCCATCCTCTGAAGGGGTTGGAATCTCGTTGCGCTTTGATTTCTGCCCAGGTATTTGCTGTGTGTGCGGTGTGGAGGCAGCTCTGCCTGTTGTTCCAAGAAATATTCCTACATTTTCCAGCCTGAGCACTAAATTGGTGGCTTTCAGCAGTTCCCTAATTATGTGAGACATTTTTTGTACTTAACAAATGGCTCTGATTCCTGCCAGCACTTCAGCCTGGTGTTCCAGGCCCGTGGGTGTCGGGGAACAGAACATATTTCTGTGTCTGTGAATATGATCCCACACGTTGTCTTAAGTGGGAAAATGTTCACAGCCCTTATATGGAGAGGGAATTTTTTTTCCCCCTCTAAATCCATCAGTGCCTTCTCCTGCAGTACCAATGCAGTTTGATCTTCCTGGTGCTCTCCGGGCTGGATTGCAAAGCTGAAATGTGCAATGGGGTTTCTTCTTTTCCTGGCAGGAGCGTGGTGTGCCCTGCTCTGCCCTCAGAGCACCCAGGAATTGGGGCTGGAGGCGAGGGATGCCCTCCCCACCTGCAGAGCTGCCAGGTGAAGGTACCTGGGGGCAGCAGGGGCTGTTCCTCCTGGAACTGTGCCCCCTCCTTCCCCTGGCTGGGAGCTCCCACCCCCAGCCCTGCCGGTGGCATTGCTGCAGCCAGGAATTGAGGAAAAATATGGGGACTGTGGAGAAGAGATGGGGATTGTGGAAAAAAGATGGGGATTGTGGAAAAGAGATGGGGATTGTGGAAGAGAGATGGGGATTGTGGAAGAGAGATGGGGATTGTGGAAGAGAGATGGGGATTGTGGAAGAGAGATGGGGATTGTGGAAGAGAGATGGGGATTGTGGAGAAGAGATGGGGATTGTGGAAGAGAGATGGGGATTGTGGAGAAGAGATGGGGATTGTGGAAGAGAGATGGGGATTGTGGGGAAGAGATGGGGACTGTGGAGAAGAGATGGGAATTGTGGAAGAGAGATGGGGATTGTGGAAAAAAAGATGGGGATTGTGGAAGAGAGATGGGGATTGTGGAAGAGAGATGGGGATTGTGGAAAAGGCTGGGATGTGTCACAGCACAGTGACAGGGCCAGGGGGATTGTGCCAGGCCACTCAGGGAGCTCTGGGAGCACTTGGTGGTGTCCTGAGGAGAGGCTGGGTACAGATTCATGGAACAGAGCCCTGGGAGGAGCTCCTTGGGCTGATGGAGGGGTGGAATTGCCTCCCAATGGATTTTGTCCAGGAATATCCATGGGTGCAGGAGGTGTTCCTGCCCAGTGGCATCACTCCCAAACCCTCTGGGGCTTTGTGATGCTCATGGAGGAGCAGCAGTGGAGTGAGGCCACTCTGGGAAAGCTGAGGGGAAGGGGAGCATGGCCAGGCTGGGGTGGCCAGGGTCACTCAGAGCTGGGCACAGGGGCCGGATCACCCTGACCTGCTGGGAATGCCCTTCCCAAAGCTGCATCCCACCCCAGGATCCCCCTGGCACTGCAGGCCAGGGACAGCTCCCTGTCCCCAGCTCCTTCTCCAGGGATCCTGCAGGATGTGCCATTTTGGGAATGAGGCTCTGCATTAGCTTTGAGCACCAGCTCAGTGAATGGACCTGGATTTGTAGGAGTTTTTCTTGGGATCACAGAACAGGGTTTTCTGTATTTGTTGATCCATGGCTGCAGATGCTGCAGTGTTTTTCTCAGGGTTGGTTTGGTTTTTTGTTTTTTTTTTTTCCCCTAGCAAAGCCACTTCTCAGTATTCCTGCAGAAATACCTGGGAAAGAGGCCACACTGAAAACTGGGAGCACCATCAGCTTTCCAGCCTGGGCACAGAAAACCCTGAAAACAAGGAATTCTGTGCATTTTCCAGGGCTGTCCTTGTCCCCATCTGCCAGGAAAAGGCTGTCCTTTAACGGGATGTCATTCTCACTCTGCTGGATGAACATTTCCAGTTGTGATGACAACCATGTGGGAACTTGGACAAGTGGAAAAGGGAGCTCCAGGAGCTGCCAGGCACAGGCCTTCCATCAGAGCTGCTATTTTGGGGGCACAGATTCAGCATCAGTAGGTGTGAGGCAAAGTGTCAGCCTGGATTTCATCCTTGCCCAAGACATCTTGGCTTGGGAGTGGTGACTTTGGATAAATCTCATCCCCAAGGTCACTCTGTATCCATGGGGAGGGCTGGGAAAATCCACCCACAAAGCAGCTGCCTGATTTGTTTCCTTCTTCAGTTTTTCTTCAGTCCAGCTGGTTTTGGGGGAAGCACAAAGCAGGGTGAGGAAGGAGGCAGGAGAGTGGCATTCCAGGGAATTCTGGAGTCCCCTTCCCTGGAGCTGACACTCAGTGCTCTGGGCTGGGGACAAGGTGGGGCTTGGGCACAGCTGGGACTTGGTGACCTTGGAGGGCTTTTCCTCAAGAGTTCTGGGATTCTGTTTCTCAGGATTTGCTGGAATCTCATCCATAGGGTTGGTGGAGGCAGGAGAACCTCGTTGTGCGAGGCCTCAGAGTAACCTGGGGTTGGGTAAATGTGAATTCCCTTGGATGTGATCCTGCCTGGCCGCCTGAACTCACCATCCCAGAGAGGGACCAACATCTCCTGCTGGCTCCAGCCAGGCACAAAAAGAGCCTGAAACTGTGGGGTGGGAAAAGCTTTTAGTGTTGGGGCACCTGTTTTCAGCTGTGAACTGTGATTTCCAGTGATTATTTTCTTCCCAGGAAATCCTGGGCAGCTCGTCCCCCCCATCCAAACACATTTGCTTTTTACTCAGCCCAATTTAATTCCTTTCTGCCCAGCATTTCTGACTGGATGCAGCAGAGCTGACTCTGAGCTGTCCCACAGCTTTTTCAGCTCTCTGGAGTACCCAGAAGGTCAAATCCCATCCTCTGTGTCCTCATAATTTAACTGGAGCCAGGAGAGCTCCACAGAGGGCATTCCCTGGGTCCCAGTGCAGGGCAGGACCTGTGGGAGCTCCTGGGTGAATCAGCTGCTCTGTTGGGAGACACATCCATGTTTCTCCTAAAAAAGCTTCCCAGATTTCCTCTGGAGCAGCCACCACCCAGCTAATTGCAGCAGGGATCAAAACAGGAGTTTGAAAGGGAAGTGAAAACGAAATTAGGAGAAAATAAAGCAAATAAATATTGAAATAGAAATAAACCACAGAGTGGAGGGCTGCTGCCACCATTTAACTGCAGATACAACACGAACACTTCTTCTTAATTAAGGAGTGGAAAAAGCTAATTAGCAAACTGCATCATGGCATTGTTGTGGAGATGAGGGCTTTGTGATTAAAGTTGCTTTGAGGAAGCAGGCCAGGAAAGAAATCCAGGTTTCCTGGAAGATCTGTAATGATTTCGTAATTGATTTCCTGGAGCAGGATTCTTAATTTTATGGGATTTCAGCTGCTTGTCTGTTTGTGATTTATTTGTCAACAAGAGGAGCAAAGGCCAGGTTTGTTTGGAGCAGCTCTGAGAGCCCTGGGACAAGGTTTAGTGGGTGAAGGGCAGTGGATAGAAAGGAACTTGAGCTGCGGTTTATTCTGCACAGGTGAATTGGGAATTTGGGATGGAATTACAGGAGCTTTGGGGGTTGGAATTAAATGTTCTTTCACAGAACCCCTGAACATGCTGAGTTGGAAGGGACCCTCAGCATTATCGAGCCCAACTCCTGTTTCCCACAAACCCCAAGCAGGAATCCCAAAAGGGGGAAAACACCCCAAAAATCTCTGGAACCCAACCCAGACCATCCCACCATCCTGTGACTCAGAACAAACGTCCTGCAACTCACGCAAAAATTCAAAAAAACTTTAATTTTAAACAGATTCAGGCAATTCCAGGGCGTGTGGAGAAGCTGAAAAGGGCAGTGGATAGAAAGGAACTTTGAGCTGTGGTTTATTCTGCACAGGTGAATTGGGAATTTGGGATGGAATTAAATGATCTTTCACAGAACCCCAGAACATGCTGAGTTGGAAGGGACCCTCAGCATTATTGAGCCCAACTCCTATTTCCCACAAACCCCAAGCGGGAATCCCAAAAAGGGGGAAAACACCCCAAAAATCTCTGGAACCCAACCCAGACCATCCCACCATCCTGTGACTCAGAACAAACGTCCTGCAACTCACGCAAAAGTTCAAAAAAACCTTAATTTTAAACAGGTTCAGGCAATTCCAAGGCGTGTGGAGAAGCTGAAAAGGGAAGGCATCCTTTTCCACAGGAGCCCTTGGGCTGGGCAGGGTCCATAGGAACCAGGAGTGAGCTGGATCTGCCCTGCTTTGGAGCAGCCCACCCCTCAGAGTGACCCTGTCGGTGCATGGGGAGAGGTCAGAGATGCTTGGTGGCCTCGGGGCAGGAGGGGACGTGTCCCCACTGCAGGTGTGTCCCCGTTCCCAGTGCCTGGGAAGCAGATTGTTCCCTGTGCTCCGAGCCAGGCTCCCGCCGCTCACATTTGCAGCCTCATTTCACCTGGGACAGTGCCTGGAGCAGCCCCGTGGGATCCTGGAGCAGCAGAGCTTTATGGATGAGATAATCAGCAGCTCCTGAAAGTGATTAAATAAAGGTGGCATCTCCAGTCAGCGTCCTGGGGTGGTTTTGCCAGGTTTTGATGGATTATTTGAGTGTTTTCAGGTGGTTTTCCATACTGGGAGCAGCAGGCAGAGCATTAAATCCAGGAATCCCAGGGCCTGCTGAAGGTCAGCATCCCCTGTGGCAGGTGCAGGGCTGTGCATCCAGCACAAATATTGCCGTTTTCACATTCAGGGGGTGGCTTTTGTGCTTTTTCCTCCTGTTTCCTCAGTGTAATTGATGCAGTGTTCTATGAAATAAATGGGGGGAGAAGTTATGGCAGAGACAAATGTTGGGGTTTCTCTGCCATGTGTTCCCTGGCTCCTGTGGAGCTGTGGCCTGACAGTTGCATTGCTTCCTTTGGCCCTTTGGGAGAGCAGCTTTTCATGGAACCCCAGAGTGGCTTGGGTTGGAAGGGACCTTAAAACCCATCCCATGCCATGGCAGGGACACCTCCCATGTCCCAGGGTCTGCTAGGGGCACCCTGTGCCAGTCGGGGAATTTAAAATCCAGATTTTAAATTTAACATCAGCAGCAAAGATCTCCAAAGACTCCCCTGACCACCCCTCAGTTTGGTGGTTCCTGAGAGGACAAAAATTTGTCATTCTTTAGAAATGCTGAGCTCTTAAAAATCCCATTCCTTTAGCTGTTGATGGTAATGAGGAGGGTTAATTAACCAGGGTTTCCTGGTGGCTGTGGCAGCACAGGAAGGTGACTCAGGTCCCAGCCTGATCTGAGCTGCTTGGAAGGACCCTCAGCAGAGCAGAGGCAGCGTCACTGTCCCCTGCCCTGGGTGGGGTGGCAGGAGGTGACAGTGCCCCCCTGACCACGCTGTGCAGCTCCTGTCCCTCCCTGAGCTCCTCCTGCAGCACCAGGAGCCGGCATCTGTGGATGCCAAACCCTGGAGGCTGTGCCAGGGACTGGTTCAGGGCTTTAAAGGCTGTGGTGGAGCAGCAGCTCTCCATCCTTGATCCCAGCTCAATTCCACACCAGCCTAGGCTGCCATTCCTGCCCTTCCCATCCTTGATCCCAGCTCAATCCCACACCAGCCTAGGCTGGAATTCCTGCCAGCCGCAGCCTGTGGGGGGATAGAATGTAAGAAAATAAAGATAGTGCAGAAGGCAATCTCACCCCTGAGAAGTTGCAGCTGCACTAATCACCAAAGATTAGGAACAGGCCTGTCCTTAGCAGGCCACAGCTGTGTCCAGTGAGGATGAATGCTATAAAAGAGTGGGTGAGCTGGCTGAGAAGGGAGTTGGAGTTTGTTGGCTGTGCTGTGAGGGAGAAGGAGACAGTGCTGCAAGGAGCTGCCTGTGAGGAATCACTGAGAAGGTATGGGAGCTTTGCAATAAGATGAGAACACCATCCTTGGTCCCAGCTCAATCCCACACCAGCCTGGGCTGGAATTCCTGTCCTTCCCATCCTTGATCCCAGCTCAATCCCACACCAGCCTAGGCTGCCATTCCTGCCCTTCCCATCCTTGATCCCAGCTTAATCCCACACCAGCCTGGGCTGGAATTCCTGTCCTTCCCATCCTTGATCCCAGCTCAATCTCACACCAGCCTGGGCTGGAATTCCTGCCCTTCCCATCCTTGATCCCAGGTTAATCCCACACCAGCCTAGGCTGCCATTCCTGCCCTTCCCATCCTTGATCCCAGCTCAATCTCACACCAGCCTGGGCTGGAATTCCTGCCCTTCCCATCCTTGATCCCAGGTTAATCCCACACCAGCCTAGGCTGCCATTCCTGCCCAGCCCATCCTTGATCCCAGCTCAATTCCACACCAGCCTGGACTGGAATTCCTGCCAGCCCAGCCTCAGCAGCAGCCCTCACCACCATTCCAAAGCTCATCTGAAGCCCTCCCATAAATCAGAGCTTATTTCAAATCTGGGAGTGCAAGTACAGAATATTTTAGGAATCAGTGCCTGTGTGCTTTGGCAGCCAGGGTTTGGTTTTAGATTGGTTTGGGGATTTTTGGTTTGGTATGTCCATTGGCATTGCTGGGCACTTTCAATTTTTTTGGGTTTTTCCTTTCCTAGTTTGTCAGAATGACCTTTGTTTGTTGTGAGCTAAGCATGTGTCTCTGCTTGATGGTTTTGTTACCCTGCGAAGGGGATGATGCTGCAGGGGGAGGATTAAACCCAAGGCTGGTTATTTTATGTATCCTGAGACTTTTCACCCTAAAATGGAGGTTGTACTTCCCACTTTTAGCTTGGAGAAAAGGAGGAATTTCTCCATGGAAAAGGTGGTCAGGCCTTGGAGCTGCCTGGGGGAGATGTGGAGTCCCCATTCCTGGGGGGATTTCACAGCACCAATGGAATAAAGGCCCCTGTCCACTCTCCAGGCTGGATTTGGGGTGAACTCCAACATTTGGTGATGTAAGAATTCCAGCAATTGCAGAAGGAGCTCTCAGGCACTCTGACTGTCCCTGAAAGGCTTTGTTCCTTGTGATGGTTCCCAACATTGCTTCCAGTTTCACAGGTTTTAAAAATATCCCTCCCAGTTTTGGTAGGAGGAAGTTTTCCCGCAGGAAAAGCGAAATCGCCATAAAAGGCTTGTTATTAAACCTTACGAGCTCGGTGTTTTTAATTTAACTTGTTACATCACAGGAGTGCGAATTCATTAAACTTCCTATTCTTATATGTGGGATCTATTTTAGCTGATGAATCTCTAAGAAAAAGGTTGGAGATGCGTCAGCAGCTCCTGTGGCTCTCTGGGAGGAAAATACATGGAATTAAAGAGGGCTGGATGGAAGGCAAGGGAGCAGTGCCTGTGTCCTTCATCCTGCCTGAGGAAGAGGAGGGGACAGACCCTGATCACAGCCTGGGGGGTCAGCTTGGAGTGTCCTCCTTCCCTTTTTCCTCTCTCTGGGTGTGTTTTGGGGTGGATGAGGAGCCCCCAGGCCAGCTCAGTGCTCTGAGGTGACAGCACCTCAGTGGCCAGGCTGGCTGTCCTGTGTCCCTGCCCTCTGAGCGTGTGCTCCTGTGCCAGCATCTCACACCTGGGGCTCTCTTGCAGCTTCACTGGGAACCAGTTCACTGTACAACACCTGAGCTGTGCAAAATGCGGCTGTTACTGGTTTTATGCCAGTGCAGGAAGATGTGGGGCTCTGGTAAATCCCCTGTCCCCTCCTCAGGGGATGTGGCACTGCTGGGACAGCACAGGGCCGGCTCTGGGGGTGCTCTTTGCTTTTTATTCTATTTTCATTCCAAGTCTTGTAACGCCCTTGCTTCCTGCTGCCCCAAATCCCTCTGCAGCACCGCATTCCCAAGGGCAGCTGGGGCTCCTCCCTTTGGCTTTCTCCGAGGGCTAGAAATTAAATTTGAAATCTGTTTGGGTTCAGAGGGACTTCAAAGCCCACCCAGTGCCACCCCTGCCATGGCAGGGACACCTCCCAGTGTCCCAGGCTGCTCCAACCTTGTCCAGCCTGGCCTTGGGCATTGCCAAGGGAATCCAAGGGCAGCCCCAGCTGCTCTGGGAATTCCATCCCAGCCCCTGCCCACCCTCCCAAGGAACAATTCCTTCCCAAAATCCCATCCATCCCTGCCCTCTGGCAGTGGGAAGCCATTCCCTGTGTCCTGTCCCTGATTTTAAATCACTTTGGGGAAGAGCTGAGGCGTCCAAAGGCTCGGAGCTGTTCCCTGGATGATCCCACTCTGGCTGGGGAGATTCCCACTCACAATTTGGCTTCTCCCCTGAACCTTTCCTGCGTGAATCCCAAGCTCTCCTGTGCAGCTGGAAATGCATTTCTGGGGTCCCTGATGCCCCTAACCCCAGCAGCAGGAACGCTCTGAGGCTGCCCTGGCGCCGCAGGGTGAGAGGCACACGTGGACTGGCATTAATTTTATTAAGCTGCTGTAATTCTCCCTAAATAATGTTGTGTGCTGCTGATTCCATTGCACTGTGCAGGATCAGTGTCAGGCTGCTAGGCCTGTGACTATTCCCCTTATCCCATTTTCTCCAGTAATTCCGTGCAGCAGCTGCCTGCTCCCTCCTAATTCCCTTTGCCAAGCAAGTGCAGTTTGTCACAAAAAAGGTGTTATTTTAGTTATAGTTTAGTCCTTGTCTCAGAACATAAAGGCTCCAGAGAGTTACAGACGCAATCCCAAAGATTTTTGGAAAAGAAGCACCATGGAAAGCAGGAATCTGCAGGGAACATTGGCCTGGACTAATTATTGCTGAAATAAACCCCCAGAAATTCCCATAAATTCTCATTAATTCAGTGTTAGAGCCATCACAGAGGCATCAATATATTCACTGCTCCAATAAGGGATCTGTTCATTTTATTTCCAGATTTCTTCCCAAAATCCTGGCAGTGATCAACAGGGCACCCCTTTGGCCTGAGCTCTCCCAGATCCTGTTTGGGAAGCAGAGAAATTCCTGCAAAACGTGGCAAACTGCTCTGCCCTGCTGTGCAATCCCAGCCAGAGGGGCTTTTGTGGGCTGGAAACCACCCCAGGCGCCCCCACCCTGCTTTTCCAGGGGTGATTTAACGCTCCACAAATCAGGGGACACACCCCAGCAGTGAAAAGGGACAATATCTCAAGGTGCCATAGAGGAAAGTCAGATTAGTTACAAATTTAGACAGTCGGTGTCACCCTGTTTGCTTATTTACAAGGGAAATAATTCACCCAAGCTGGGCAGTGAGGGGAGGGGAGCTGCCACCTGAGGCTGGGGATTTTTGGCCATTTAGTTGTCAGGAAAACACTGCTGGAAAATACAATTTTCCTGGCTCCCAATAACTGTGGAATAAAGGGATTTTTGGGGCTGGTGGTGCACCTTGCACATCCCCAGCTGCTGGTGGCTCTCCCTCATCTCCCGAGCCGGATCTGCAGAATAAGGAAATCTATTTTAAGAGAGGCAGAGAAATCCCCAGCGCTGCTCAGGGACTCTGGAAAGGTCTCCCTGTGGACGTGGACTGGGCTGAGGTGCTCCTGAGACACCAGGGCAGGATTTGCTGCCTTCTCTCAGATGTCTGGAGAAAAGCTGAAGGAAAACGATGCAGAGCTGCTGCTCTGGGTTAATTTAATTTGGTTTCCCTCTCACACCGGTCACTCCTGGGCAGGAACATCTCTCAGGCAGGTGGAGGGGCAGGGCAGGAAGCCCTGGGAATTCCAGGCTGTGCTTTCCTGATCCTTTGGAGGAGCAGGGCTTTGGAGTTTGTTGAACTCCGTGGCCAGGGGTGGTTTGGGGGCATTTTGGTGCTCCGAGAGCCTCCTGGTGCTGAGGGCAGCAGGACGTGGCTCAAAGCACAGAACGATTTGCTAATTAAGGGCTGTGCTCAGAATGGAACCTCGGGGAAGCTCCAGGGGAAGGGAAATGTGTTCATTTTACCTCTGCATTTGTAACTGCACAGCTGAGAGTGAGAGAGAGAGAGAGGGAGAGAGAGGCTGCAGCTCAGCGGCACAGGAGAGCAGCGAGTCCCTTCCACTGAAATCAGGCTGATTGCCGGGGTTTCTTGGGGTAAAGGAGAGGGGAGATTCCTCCAGGAAGGGAAAAGAAAGGATTATTCATTTATTCCTTTGCCTGAAGAGGTGCCAATCTGGAGTAAGGGCTGGACCCTTTATTTCCAAATCCTCAGTGGAGATAATTGGATAACTAAAGATAAATATTGTGCTTAAATTCAGTGCAAATTTTTTCGGGTTTATTTTAATCCTTTTAGGCTTGGGTTCAAGTTTTGCTGCTCAGCTGGGCTTTAACAACCATCATTCCAGCTGACCGTGCAACCTGAGCTTGAGGTGGGATCCTGAGGGATCAGCCTGCTCTGGGATGCTCAGGTGCTGGATTTGTGCTGGGCACTGAGGTGTGACAGGAGCTGAGAACTGGGAAATCCCTCCTGGATGGCCTCTGGCAGGAGGCCCAGCTGGGCAGGGCTGCAAAAGGCAAAGCTTTGGACATCTCTGTTTTAAACCATCAAACTCCGGGCTTCCCGGTGCTTCTGAAACTCTTTATTTGCTGTCATTTCTGCTGTGGTGTTACTGATTTTGAAATACTCAGGGAGTCAAAATCCTTTGGATTTTCTTGATGAAGTCCTGGGGGTTATTTGTTGGACAGGGATTTGAGTGGGATGGACCTGTGGTGGCAGCAGGAGAAAAGGGAATTGCGCAGGAGGGAAGCAGGAAGGCACTGAAGAGCAGGAGTTGTGTCTCCACGAGGAGTTCCACACCTTTTCCTGCTGCTCTGCACCCACCTGCTCCTGGCAGGGGGACAGGTGATCCTCACACCTGTGACTCCTGCCCGGGAGTGCTCCCCAAAACCAGGGAATCACTGAGATGGAAAAGCCCTCTGAGCCCAGCACCGCCAAGGCTACCCAAGTGCCACATCCACAGGGTTTAAATCCCTGCAGGAATGGGGACTCCACCCCTGCCCTGGGCACCTGTGCCTGAGAGCCCTTTCCATGAGGGAATTCCTCCTGCTGTCCTGCCTGACCCTCCCCTGGCACAGCCTGGGGCTGTTCCCTCCTGTCCTGTCCCTTTTCCCTTGGGAAGGGACCAGCAGGATCTCCCCAGGTGAGCCCAAATCCGCGTGTGAGGACGTGGTGTGGAGTGAATCCTCTCTCTGGAGAGCCTGGGGAGCAGCAGCAGGATGGCTGCTGTGGGAGCTGGGCTGGCTGGGATGCAGGCAGAGCTCTCCCCACGGCCTCAGTGGGAAGATGGGATGAACTCTTCCCATGGAATCCTGCTTCTTGGAGTGACTGAGGCCAGCCAGCCCCAGCCTGGTCACCCATCCCTTCCTCCATCTCCATGTGATTCCCTGTCCTCCTTCCCAAACCAGGAACACCCCTCAGACACCCCCTGAGTGCTCTGTGTTGCTGGGGAGGTAAAGGACGCTCCAAGCTCTGCTGGGAGAGCAAAGCAATTCCCCTCTTGGATCCGACCCAAAAATTCCAGTCAGTGCCTCGTGCTGCGCGTAAGGAGAACATTGGGAAGTGGGAGTGAAATCCCTTGTGACAGGAGCACATCCCAGCCTTGGAATGTTCCCAGTTCCAGGGGGCCCTGAACCAGTCCTGCAATGGAAACAAACCAGGATTTGAACATTTAACCAGGATTTAACATTTAACATTTCCCTTTTTCTTTCCTGACTGGAAAAGAGAAAGTTGTATTGGGTTCTCTTTGTTGGAGAACACTGGTCAATGACAAAGAAATCAGGATTCGCCTCGGTTTTGTTTGGGATGGAGGGAGAAGGGAGAAGGCAATGAATTCCATTATTCCGAGGAGGGAATTCCATTATTCCGAGGAAGGAATTCCATTGTTCTGTGTGGAGGAGCTGAGTGGAGCAGCAGGCAGGAGTAGCCCTGGGCACTGAGAGATGTTTTGCATCCCTGAGTAGAACTGGGCTTGGCAGGGTTGCTGTAATTCCAGTCATCCCCTCTGAAATCTGGAGTTCCCCTGGAATTCTCTGCTGGAAGTGCTAGGGATGGACACAGCCCTCAGGGACAGGGATTGCTGGGCTCTGGTAGGGCGGGAGATGGATTCCCTGATCCTTGTGGGTCCCTTCCCACCACCCTGTGCTCCTCTGACTCGTTCCTATATGGAATTGACCCCTCTGGAATCCCACTCCTGGAAAAGCTCCCTGGGAGGATCCAGCCTGGATGAGAGGCAGCCAGGCCTGGCAGGGAGCTGGGGCTGCCCACATCCCTAAAATCAAATATCTCCTGGTGTCCTTAAAATCAAATATCTCCTGGTGTCCTTAAAATCAAATCTCTCCTGGTATCCCTAAAATCAAATATCTCCTGGTATCCCTCAGATCCAGCTCTCCCGGCACCTGTGGGCCCTGCCACCCATTGTTAATGGAATTTAAACGGATGACAGGGAAAGTGCATCTGGACTTGGCCTCGTGTTTCTCACATGAAAATGCCCCTGGGTGCTGTAACAACCACAGGTTGGTGAATTTATATCCCAGAAAATTCCCAGCATTTCTGTCGGTGCAAATCAGCGATGTGGAAGGAGATGGGGGGGAAAAAAAAATTCCATCAGTTTTTTGGGACAAATTTCTTTCCCTGCATTTCGTAGGATATAAATCTCCTTTGTGACAAGAGAGCTGCTATCACCAGGGGCTAAAAGCCACCAAATAAAGCAGTTAAAAGCTTCATTCTGCTCCTAAAAAAGAGCTCCTATCATTCCCATTACTGTCACTCTGAGTTAAGTATGGAGGATGCACAGGAAAAAAATTTCAGACTTTTAAAATAACATTTTTACTACAAAAATGAATATAAAATTATCAAATTTATATTTTAAAATATATTTATTTAAAATATATCTCCCTTTTAATTCTGAAGGGACTCAGTTACATAAAATATTTTCTCAATGTTTCTTTAGTTAAAAGGTGAATTTAAGAAAATTTATAAATGAATAACTATAATTATGTAATGTGCATTTATATAAATATAAACAGACATTTATAAATGCCTCATGTACAAGTAGATAAATACATACATTTATTAATACAAATATGGACGTATAAATACATAAATACCCAAACCACACAGAAATTTAAATATGTAAACAAGCAAATATAGCTTAATATACCAAATCCAGGGCTATTTCCATATGCAAACACACAAGCAGAAATAAATATAGAAAATATAAATAGAGATATTTCAATATGGAAACAAGCAATTGCAAATGCAGGTATTTGGCTTAGATTTTGTAGTTTGCTTTCTTTTTAAGCACTTCCCAGTTTCTGGGCAGGAGCATCCCAGGGTCTGGGACATGGATGGCATTCCAGAAGGGATTTGTTCTGTGGGATTTCCTTGGGGTGAGGAAGGGGAAAGTCCTTCAGCTCCCGGGTGGAAGGAGTGGAACTGGGGGGCATTAAAGGTCCTCCCCAATCCAAACCATTCCAGGATCCTGGGATCCCCCTTTTCAGGGAATTTCGAGATAGGAGGGAGGCACTGGGAAGGGAATGAGCAATGCTGGAGGTGTCAGACTCTTCAGCCCCTGCTGCTGATGGGGACGGCTTGAAGGGAGCGTCCACGAGGAAAATGTTCACCCTGAACAGAAAGAAAGTGGAATCATCCCAGAATCCCGCACTGGTTTGGGTTGGGAGGGACCTCAAATCCCAGCCAGTGCCACCCCTGCCATGGCAGGGACGCCTTCCACTGTCCCAGGTGCTCCAGCCTGGCCTTGGGCACTGCCAGGGATCCAGGGGCAGCCACAGCTGCTCTGGAATTCCCATCCCAGTCCCTGATCACCCTCCCAGGTGATGTGAGGTGGTGTGATGTGAGGTGAGGTGCTATTTCTTCCCAATATCCCATCCATCCCTGCCCTCTGGCAGTGGGAAGTCCTTCCCTCTGTCCTGTCACTGGGGTGAATTGAAATCCCTGTTGTCTGGCATTTTCTTGGCATCCAGGCTGGTGTGAGGGTGAATCCGCTCACCCCGTGTCAGGGGGGTCTGTCATTCCTGGAGAGTGCCAGGGGAGCTGTCCCTGGGGTGCCACATTCCCAGCTCCCTGCGTCCTGTGGGTGCAGGGAATGGCCCCAGCCCTGCCATGCGGGCAATGCACGAGTCCTTTCCTGCGGGAATCATGGAACCAGGCAGGAAAGCAGCCTGGCTCCAAATGCCACATGCATACACAAACCAGGAATGAATATGCATGGATCCATGTGGGCTCCAGCAGCAGGAGGGGAGCTGGGCACTCTGGCTGTCCTGGCTGGTGGATGAAGGGCTTCCCTTGGTGTTAGCAGCTGCAGCTGGGCCACGAGGCATTCAGGGTGGATTTGGGGACAGGTTCTTCCCCCCAGAGGGTGCTGGCACTGCCCAGACCCCCAGGGAATGGGCACGGCCCTGAGGCTGCCAGAACAGCTCCGGGAGGGTTTGGACAGCTCTGCCAGGGATGCCCAGGTGGGATTTTGGGATTGTCCTGTGCAGGGAGATCTGGACTCCATGATCCCTGTGGGTCCCTCCCAGCCCAGGATGTTCCATGAGTCTGTGATCTGTGCATGCCAGGAATGGGGCTTGGCATCCTGGGAGCCCCAGGTGTAGCTCCAGAGCCCAATTCCCATCTCCAGGTGCTCTCCTGGGTGGCTTCACTGGCCCAGGGAAGGGTTTGGGGGCAGGAATTGCTGGAATGGGAGTGGTGATCCCATGATGGATCACCTGTGCCAGTGGGAGCATCTGTGCTCTGGAAGGGGAACTATGGAATGGAATGGAAAGGAATGGAATGGAATGGAATGGAATGAGCAGGGTGGAGCAGGAGCAGTTCCCAGAGGGAGCCACATCCACGTCTGCAGGGAGAAGTGCCCAGGAAGGAGCTGGGGGAGCAGGGATTCCTCATTCCTGCTGGACTACAGGATAGGAGCAGCACTGGGATAATGAATGGAGGTGCAGCAGGGGGGGAGTCTTTCTTGTTTTCTGAGAAGAAATTTTTCAAAAAAAATTAACAAGAGAGGAGAAAAAAGACCAAAGGAATTTCCAGGAATGGCTCCAGGTCTGTGTTCCCCCTCTCCTTCAGGGAGATGGGGTTTCCCACAGACAAGTGAAGTTCCAGGCTTTTAATGAGGTCACTGAACGCAGAGTAACCCCTGAGAGGGTCTGGGGGTGAAACCAGAGAGAAGCCTCATGTGCTGATGCAGCGGTGTGAAATATCCTGTGAAACACCTGGGATGTGGATGTGCAGTGATTTGGGATTCCTTCCCAAAGCACTGAGCACTGCCGAGTTCATCCTTGGCTTTCTAAGGAGCTCAAAAGGTAAAACCAGGGCTAAAGTCTTGTCAGAGCTGCAGAATTCCCTGAGGATTCCTCTTTGCTGCAGGCAGAATTCCTGGCCCATCCCTGGGTCCTTCCCAACCCAACCATTCTATAATTCCAGCATCCTCTGACAGAAAACTCCAAACCCACAGGAAAATCCTTTCTTAAAATTCCTTTTAGGAGAGACACTACAATGTAATTAAACCAGTTCAGAGTATAATTGCATTTACACATTTAAAACGTGGCATTAAAGGGATTTTAATTGGGATGTAGCCGGTGCCTCTCCCAGGAGCAGAGATCCTGGTTTTCCCAGGCTGCAGGCAGGGGAATTCTGCCTTCCCTTCTGTGAGCAGAGGCCTGGTGCACCTCAGTGAGCATCCAGAGGGAGCCCCTGGTGTTTTTTAAGGGTGCCTGTGCACTTTCCCCAGGTTTTAGCAGCTTGGTAGCTCCTGAATGGACACCCAGGGACTGATTTCCAAACTGGGCTTTAACCTCCATCCATAAAAGGCACGTTTAGTTCTCCTGAAAGACATTTTTACGTGCAAGTTGGGTAATTAGGAATTTAATCACCCTGCCTCCAGTGAGGAGAATGTTTTTTTGCACAGAAAAAAGCAAAGGTTTAAAAGTTTTATTCCATAGAGCAATTTGCAAGATTGATAGCCTGAAATGACTTGTTTGCCTTAGAAATAACTGGATGATGGGAAATGCATTGGAAGTCATTCAGGTATCCAGGAGGGAAGGCAGGAAATGCAGGAATAACATGGTTTCACCCCAAAACACAAACCTCTGTCTGACATTGCATAGGCCCAGCTCACCCAGTTCTGGTTTTAAGCCTCCAGAATCAGAATTGTTCCAACTGTTGGAACCAGCACTGGGATTCCAGTGCCTTACTGGGGCTAAGAGCCTGGAATGGTTTAGGCTGGAAAAGCCCTCTAAGATCATCGAGTTCCCCATTCCTCCAGCACTGCCCATGGCCCCTGCTGCCCTAAATTCTGCACGTTCCCCCCAGGTTCTGAGTGGTCCTGTGGGAAATGAAGTGGCATTTTCCTTTTCCAGAAGGTTGTGTTTGATTCAGTAGGAAATCCACAATATTACAGAGTTTGGTGCCCTTTATTCCAGAGGGCAGCTGTCCCAAAGTTTGTTTTCCAGAACAGGAGGAAGGCAGGATGGAGAAAAGAAAAAGGAAAAGGGCACTGCTTGGAGCAAAACAGTGCAGGAAGAAGGAATGGGAATATTCCAAAAGGGATGTGTGGCAGTCAGGTCCTCACCTAGGACTGGGGAGCTGCAGTTCCTGGGGCATCAATGCAAATCCAGGCTCTTCTCCAGGAACATTTGAGCAGCTTTATGGATAATTAGGATAACATGGAGTGGCCATTTGCTGTGTAGGTGTGAGCTCCTGGCACATCCTTAGGGCTCAGGATGGGAATTTAGTCAGGAATATCCCTTTCCTTGATGCTATTTGTTCCCACAAGGTGATTTCTGGGTCAGGCTGTTCCATGCTGGATCCATCCATGGGCACCAGGCTCTCCTTGCATTTCTCCCTGAGCTCCAGCTCTGGCAGAGAAAAGATTTGCAGAGTGTGAGTAAGACATCCAAAGAGTGGGGGAAAAGAGATTCCCTATTATTAGTGATGAGTTATGTAAGGGATGCTTGGTTACGAAAGAACGGGACCCTGCCACATTTGGAGATGTGCTGCAATTCCTGGTGCTCTCCAGCAAATCCCATCTGTGCTGCTCACTCCATCCCTGCTTCTGCAGCAGGAAACCCTCCCTGAGTGCTTTGGGAATCACCAGGAATGTGCAACCTGGGACTGATCCCTGCCCCGCTCAGAGCCTACCCCGTGCTTATCCCAGGAAGCTGCCACTCAGGGTTAGGAATTAAAAAGTCCATTCTGGAAAGGAAATGTTTTGCCTGTGGCCCTTTGGAATATCTTTTCCACCAAAATCCATGTTCCATGTAAGGCCTGGAGGGTGACATTCCGTGCTGCAGGCTGGATGTGCCTGCAGGTATTTGGTGTTCTGAGGAGAAGAAAAGCTGTCCTTAGGATGCCATTGGAATGGTGCTCTCCAAACAGGCATTTGGGATACCCAGAGGATGGATTTCACCTCAGTAATTGTGGCCTTGAGAAGTTTTTAAGTGGAAATCAGTGAAGTCCTCACGGGTTAACAAGGTGCTGGGTAAGAGGGATAAAAATAGGGAATAAATATTCCTTAGGCCATGTTCGGGGGTATTTATAGCCAAGAATGGCCAGAACTCGTGATTATATGTTTAAATACAGCTGCTAGCTGCAGCAAGAGCTCCTCAATCATTTATCCCACCTTTAGTGGACAAATTTATCATGCTGTTTGCTTGGTTTATCCCTTTCCTCATAAAAACTTCAGGAAAAGCTGGAACTGCTCTGCTGTTCCCCCAGAACTGGGGGTCACTCACGTGAGGCTGAATTCCTGCTGCTGCATCTGTTCCCCTCTGCTTTACAGACACAGCAGCAGCAATACCCAGAATTAAGCAGGCTGAATAACTTCCAGGATATCAATTAATTTTTAATTGTTTATAAATTGGCTGCATGAAGCATTTGATTGATTTTTTTTTCCCCCCTAGGCTTGGTTCTGAATAATTTGTTTTGTTGTTGATTTGTGTTGGGGTTTTTTGAAGTTTGGAGTTTTTGCAGCTGAAGACCAAGGGAAAAATCACTTTTTGTTTTTAGGTGTTGTCAGAGGGGTTTTGAACATTCTGGGACCCGGTGCAGAGCAGGGAGATGTGCCAGTGAATAGTTCTGAAGTTAAATTGTTCCTCTTCCTGCATTTATGAGGGAGAATTCTGGACTGTGTCAGGCACAGATCTTTTGTATCCTTGGTGGACTTTATTTCTTGTTCAATTCGATTTTCAGAGCGCTCTGGGCTCACACCAAACTGATCATTAAAGCCTGGGTCACATTGTGCTCATAAAAATGAGTAAAACCGGGGTTGGGAGGGCAGCTTATTTTGGGCACTTCTTACCTGTGAAGTGCTGATTTCCCAGCGATTTTCCAGCTCCTCTGGAAGCCGTTTTTGGGACACTGAGGAGCACAATGTGCGCGCTCACCGCTCACAATGCGAGCAGGGCCGAGCAGCCCGGCCCCGAGCTCCCGGGCTGATTTTCAAATGCTCTCAGATATTATTGTCCCCAGCCCTATAAATATTATTTAAAAGCCTTTCTGAGAGCGCTTTTGCCCCAGGGCTGCTGCACAAAGCCGCAGTGTTCTGGGGGATAATGCAGACAGGGCTTTTAGATAGCGCTGCTTTCCCTGCTGGCTTTCTTCTCCCGTCCTGAATGAAACCATTGCTGCCATGTGCTTTTTGTGTGCCTCCTCTGAGACGTGGCCTTGTCCTGGGCCCTGTCTGACCGTGCCTCTGGGTGACTGGTGCTGCCTGCCTCGGGCAGCTGCCAAGAGCTGAGGCTCCATCCTGCAAGACAACAAGTGAACGGGAGCCGTTGTTGGGCGAGCTCAGCCTGGGGAGATTTCTGCTTTTTTTCCCTCAGACCCATCTGCATTTTCAGGGTGGCATTTGGCCACGCTGTGCATGGCACTGTCTGGTTCCCACATCCCTGCTTTTCCTCTTGTGCTGTGGCTACTCCTGGCAGAATCCTCTGCCTTTCTCTGGGGAAGGTGCAGAAGCCACAGCCTGAGCATCCTCCTTGGAGGAGAGATTTGGTTGCCTGGAAACTACAGCTGAGCCAAATGGAATTTCAGTTCCAAAGGAAATTCTGGGGGTTCTTTCTTATTTTCCTTCTTTTAGGTTGGAGAACAAAGGCTGCAGAATTCCTTCCAAACTGCCCTAGAAGTGCTAGTGGAGGCATTTCAGTGCCATCTGATGCAGATGCTGGATGGAGGACACAGAACATTTGCATGAGGCAGGGCTTTGGTATCCCATCCTTGAAAGGTTAAAATGGATTTTCTGGAGCTGATTGAAAACTTTGGCACCTCCCACTTGGGAACCAAAACTCTCAGAGGAAAATATTTGTATGGCAAGTTGTATTTTTGGCAAAATATTGTCCTCACTTCAGAACTCCATGGCTGGGAAATTTTAGGGGATTCAAGTGGTTTCTCCAAGCCCAGCTTTGGGTTTTCTGTTCATCCTGAAGCCAGCCCAGTGATTTCTTTAAATCCTGGCCTGTTTTATTTCCAGCTGAGGGGCACTGCCTGTTTCTCCCCTCGGGTTTAATGTGTAAAATTTGGGACATCCCCTGTCAGCTGCCAGAGGGAACAGGAGGAAAAGTGTTGGGGCAGCAGTGGCCGGGAGGGCTCCCCCTCTCCCTTCCTTGCCACGGGTGCTGGGGGATCTTGGAGGGGACCTGGGGACACTGGAGGTGCAAGGCTGTGGCAGCAGCTGCCAGGGCTGTCACCTCCTGGGGACACTGTGATCTGCTGTGGCACAGCACAGATCTCCCGGCTGGCTCTGGGAGCAGGGCAGGGATGGGAACTGGGTCAGGGCACCAGGAACCAGCTCTGCTCCCACAGCATGGACCCGAGGCAAAGGAAATCTGCTTTTCTGTCCTGAGCCCCCTGAGCTGCTTCTCCCACCTGCTCCCAGTCGGAGGGAAGGGATGGAGGCTGGTGCTTGGCATTTCTTTGACATTGTGCTGCAGCTAATATTAATTTGTGGTGAAGAGTAGAGAGAGAGTTCCTAAAAATAAATTACTGGAGGACTTCTCCTAAGATGCACACTGACTCCTTCCCCCTCTCCCTCTGGCATTTTGTTCCACCCTAATTCGTGGCATTGACAAATTTAGGGGCGGCAGGGTTTTATTGCTGTACTTCTGTATCAGCACTAAAAGGAAATCAATGACATTTATCTTTGGTCTCAGATGAACAAGGGGCAATGGCTTCCCACTGCCAGAGGTGGGATATTGAGAGGGAATTCCTGGCTGTGAGGGTGGGGAGGGGCTGGAATAGAATTCCCAGAAAAGCTGTGGCCGCCCCTGGATCCCATGGCAGGGGTGGCACTGGATGGGCCTTAAGGTCCTTTCCATGCTGGGATCCTGGGATGAGATTCTATATCTTCGCTGTAAGAGTTCCCTGTTGTGTTCATGGTGTTGAGACAGCAGAACTCACCTGCTGTCAAGTAAATTCTTATTTATTATTATCAACCTTTCCTAAAAGGCATGACTGGGTCGGCTCAGGGACAGCACAAAGCTCCCATTTTTGAAGACACAGTGTGGCCCTTCTTTTTTGTCAATTTTAGGTTCTTTTCCTTTGCTTCCTGCATTTTCAAGGGAACTGCTCAGGCTGGGCCTGTGCTCAGGGTAGAAAGTGCAAATGAAAAGCTCCCAGCTCCAGCACTGCTGCAGTGACTTCATTCAGAGCAGCCTTTTCAAAGCAGGTGCTGACCTACTTGCTTTAAATTGGGCCCTTTTTAACTGTACTTAATTAAAATTTATTCCTTTTTTAACATGCTCCATGAAAGCCCTTTGTGCATCCCAAGGGTCACTACCTAGGAATGGGAGCTCTGGG
Organism: Calcarius lapponicus; assembly: GCA_039654755.1. Taxonomy (NCBI): domain Eukaryota; kingdom Metazoa; phylum Chordata; class Aves; order Passeriformes; family Fringillidae; genus Calcarius; species Calcarius lapponicus. The sequence continues at coordinate 32,101,949 of CM077471.1, read as the reverse complement.
AATGGTGTCCCGGGGGCCACTCCACTTTTCCCCTAATAAATTGTCCTGTCCTGGTATTCAGAGCTGTTCAGTCGGTGCACATGGAAGCCTTTGTGATCCTGGAGGGTGCTCAGCAGCACTCCCTGGGTTTTCACTGCCAACAAAGAGGAGGAAAGCGTTGGGAATGGTGGGGATGAATTCCCTGACAGCGCGGCCCTGGGCGCTGAGAGCAGTGCCTGAATTCCTGAGTGCTTTCAGGGCTTCCCCATTCACTTGGGAACAAATGTCACTCTGGGTTGTGTCACAGCAGATCTGCTGAGGCAAATTATTGCAGATTTACACTTGACAGCGGGGTCTGACCACCCAACAATTATCATTTAATAGCTCATTTATCCCGAGGCAGCTTTGGCCATGAGAGGGAAATCCCGGGGTCTCCGAGGTCACACGTGGCCTGGATCAGCTTGGAATTGTTAATGAAACCTCGTCCTTCATTGAAGGGTTCCCATCTCCAAAAGGAAGCTCTTGCCTTGTTTGTTGGGCTATAAATCTGCTGGAAAAGGTTGGATTGCAGTTAATTAAAATGCAAGCAAACAATGAGCAGGATCTGCATCTGTCACAGGGTTTGTTTAGGGGCTGTTATTGTGGCATTTGGGAAAGGGAGCAGACGAGTTTGTTTGTTCCAAAGCCAATTAGGAAGGGACAAAATGATCAGTCAGCAGCAGGTACCGGTGTGGGAACAACCTTTCCAGAGCCTCTGGTGCTGGGAAGGAACCTTTTCCTTGGAAATAAAATCTGTTTGCAGGGAGGGATTGTATCAGTCAAAAGCTGAGGGGTTTTTGGAGCTTTTTTGAACTTTGTTTTGCAAGATTTTCTGTTTTCTTAACCACTGAATGAGTGGGGTTGGGAGAGACCTTAAAGCCCATCCAGGTCCTCTCCCCTACACCTCCCACTGTCCCAGGCTGCTCCAAACCCATCCAGCCTGGCCTTGGGCACTGACAGGATCCAGGGGCAGCCACAGCTGCTCTGGGAAACCCATTCCAGGGCCTCAAACCCTCAAAAGGAGGAATTCCTTCCCAAAATCCCACCCATCCCTGCCCTCTGGCAGCGGGAGAAGCAGAGAACCTCACCCCCTGCACTGCTCCATTCCACAGCTCCACCTTTCAGGGCAGACCCTGCCTTGGCTTCCAGCTCCTTTATTCCTAATATTGTGGAGACACAAAAGCAAATCCCCCTGGAACAAGGAGGATTTGTCACCCCAGAAATTCATGTGCAGGTGATGAAGATTATCAAAGCAGCCAGAGCTGCTTAGAAGTGCTCATCCCTGTTTCTGGAGAGTGCTCCACGATTTCAGCTCCTTGCCTTTGGATCAACAGGCACAAAATCCAGGAATAAAAGCATTTCCAGCATAGGAAAGTGACCTAATGAACCCCATCTTTACTGTCTCAGAATTTTCAGGGCTTGGGACTTCCTGAGCAGCACCTCCCAGCCTGTTTGAAAGGGAGTAGAAATACACAAAAAATGCTTTAAAAATTTCGGAACTTGTCAGAGTTTGAGGTTGGATGGAAAATTCCTAAATGAAGATCTCTCATTGGGAAATGTCAGAATTGAGTTTAATTTCTTTTTCTGTGAAATACATTGATTTTTTTCTCTAATTAGCCCATTACTTGTCACTAGAAAGTCCCAATAACATCTGAAATTAATTTGACATGACATATGGATGGCATTGATCTCAAAATCAAAATATTGTCTTTATTTCATTTCCTTTCTAAGCAGCACAAATTGCTACATCTTTTTCTGGTCAGAATTCCTCCTATTTTGTTCTAATGAAACATCTTGACAGTTTGAATCAGAAAATATGGGATACCTTGGGAGTAAAAAGGAGGAAGAGCTGTTTTCATTAGTGTAAAAATGTTATCGCAGTCTCACACATGGGTGTTAAAAACATCTGCTCCTCTAATTAGTTCACTGAGTATTTCATTTTTCTACATGGCTTGGAAGGCTCAGACACGTCGTGCTGGGCTCCCTTACAACTGAAACAACAGAAAATCAACTCAACCCGGGCCGAGACAAAGGCATTGTTCTGACACTGCTCTCAAAACATTGAAATTCTGCTTGGAAACAGCAGTTCTGGGGTTCATGGCCTCAACCAAAGCCTTGAAAGCGTTAAAGCAAAAAGGGTTTGAGCAGGGATGACTGGAATGTTCTGTGTGGTGACTTTCACAACACTTAATGGCATCTGAGGGACTAATTAGTGCTTAATTTGGGCTTGTTTTTGTGTGCAGTGTTTGGGGAACATGGATACATCCACATCACTGTTTAATGGAAAGTACAGCAGGTTTCATTGCTGGGATATTGGCTCGGAGTCGATTAAGGGAAGTTTTACTTCCCTTTTTTCCTTCCTGTGGAATGCCCAGTTGCCTGTGACCCAAACTGGAGCCTTGATGGGGTGAGGGCTTTGGGCTGATCCTTCTCTCCTTTCCCTCTGGCTTTGTGTGATTTCTGTGCCTTTAGGGATGGCATCCCTTGAGGCTGGAAACTCACGTGGAACGTGTGGGAAATTCACATAAAACATTAGAAATTCACATGGAGCATGCGGGAAATTATTCGCATGAATCATGTGGGAAATTCACATAAAACTTTGGAAATTCTCATGGAATATGTAGGAAATTATTCACACGAAACGTGGCAAATTCACATGGAACGTGCGGGAAATTCACGTGAAACAGTGGAAATTCACATTCCATATTTTCTGATTCACATGGAATGTAGCAAATTATTCACATGGAACATGAGAGGAACTCACATAAAACATTGGAAATTCTCATGGAATACGTAGGGAATTATTCGCATGGAACAGGAGGGAAATTTACATGGAACATGACAGAAATTCACATAAAACATTGGAAATTTACATGGAAAAGGCAGGAAATTATTCACACGGAGCATGTGGGAAATTCACATGGAGCATGTGAGAAATTCACATGGAGCATTGGAAATTCACATTGGAAATTTACATGGAACATGTGGGAAATTATTCACACGGAGCATGTGTTGGAAAGTCACATGGAACGTGTGGGAAATTCACCTACAAGAGGTTTTAAAGACAACTAAAGTCCCGTAGGTGTAGCATTGCCAGGGGCAGTTGAGGTTGGTCCCTACGATCGCCAGGGCTCACCTGGAGCAGGTTGGCCAGGCCCGTGTCCAGCAAGGTGTGGGTTTCTCCATGGCTGGAGTCCCCATGGGATAACCTTTGCTAGAGCCACACCAAAGGAGTGTTTTCCCGGATTCAGGTGGAATTCCATCCATGCTGTGCCAGTGCTGGCCTTCCCTGGGCTCGTCCCAGGCCTGTGTCCTGCTGGGAGCCTGGAGCTCTCCAAGGCCTCACCTCCTGTGGCCCATGGCAAAGCTGGGAGCTACCAATTATACAAATTAGGACAGCAAAATTGAACCCAGCTAAATCCGAGGGGGAGATGATTTGGAATGCTGGCGCCTGGCTGCTCCACGGAAATATGGAAGTGGACTTTTAGGAGGATGTGTTTGTGTACTGCTGCAAGGAGATGTTTCCATGCCAAACTCCAGCCCTGATTTCACTGGAGTGCTCAGAGCTGGGATTTTGGGTGTGACTCATCTTTAGTCACAGCAGAGCCTGACATTCCCATTTGGAAAGGGCAAAATCTGCACTCCAAGGGGGAGTTGGGCTGGTTTGGATTTTGTACTGGAATATTTCAGCACTGGAGGAGGAGGAGAAGGGGATATTCTGTTTGCCTCCCCCCAATCTCTGATAAAATCCCGGTCTCGTGAAGTCCTGGGTTGTGCCAGGCTGCCATGGTGTTTCTAAGGTTAAAAGCCAGGCCAGACTATTTTATAGGTGCATCAACATCCCTTGAAAAGCGTTGGAGCAACTAGGTGTGCCAAGGCAAGGAATCTGTGGGATACAGTTGGGCTGCTGCCCATGGGCATAAACCAGGAAAAATACTTGGTGCCTTTTGTGAAAACACAAGGGGAATTGTGGAATCTTGGGATGGAAGGGACCTTAGAGCTCATCCAGCTCCACCCCTGCTGTGGGCAGGGACACCTTCCACTCCAAACCCTGCCCAAGCTGGTCTTAAGGACATTTTTGTGCCTCACTGCAGCCCTTGCAGAGCTCCCAGGTTTTGGCTTTGTCTCTAAACTGATGGCATCTCTTAAGAAAAATTCCCTAAAAGCAAAGGATTAACTCAGGAAAATGTCACGAATAAAAACTTGTTCTAAACCAGGAGGAACTTCTTTCTCTGGCAGACTGACATCTCCTATAATCATCTTCTAAATCCAGAAGACAGGTTCTTTGTCATCTAAATAATCGCTTTTTTGCTCTCATGGGAAGTGACAAAGTGAAATCCTCCCCTCAGAATTCCGTCTGTTCCAAGTGGATGCTCACACACCTCGCAGCCCTGCCTCAGCAGCTCCCATCTCATCTCAGGCATTGCCAGACTTCAGCTCCTCTCTCTCTGAGTGTTTATTTGTATTTTTGACTCAGTGCAACTCCCCAGAAATTAAAATTTAATAGTCCTGGGTCAGCACTGGCAGCTCTTATTCCAACATTGAGAGCTTCCATGGATTGAATTCCATCCCAGCTCTGCTCCGTGGAGCTGAGGGGTGCTGAAGGCCAGGCTGGATGGAGTTTGGAGCAGCCTGGGATGGTGGAAGGTGGATGAGTTGAGGATCCCTTCCATCCCAGAGCATTCCCTGGTTCCAGGGGAGCTGTTGGGTCCCTTAGGCAGGCACGAGGATTCCTTCCATGGGGATAATGGCTTGAATCGCTGTGGGCAAGGAACTGGGCTGGGATTCCATCCCCAGGCTCTGCCCCCGCTCCCCCAGAACATTTCCCCCCATCCTCACAGACACAGAGCTGGCATGGGGAACTCCTGCAGTGGCTGTGCCATGGCTCTCCTGTTGTCTCTACCCAAAGCCTTTCCTCTCCTCTGTATTCCCAGCGAGCTGCCAGCTTGTCCAGTAAATAATTCAGGAGGTTCTGTTCGCACCTTGCAAAGGGCTGAGGGGTCAGGAGGGAGCTGCTGAATGTTCTTCCTACTGGGAATAAACCCGGCAGGGTGTGCCTGGGATATCTCATCCCTACCAGCCCCTTGGGTTGTGCTGTGCCAGGAGATGATCAAGGGAAAGGACCTGTGGAATTTTATTGTTGGTCTCTGCCTGAGTATGGGACTAATCCACAATTGGAGAGGATTAAACCACGAGAAATGTGCTGGAAATGACTTGGATCAAAAATAATTTAAGTGAAACATTCTGTCTTATTTTGAATTTTATTTGAATTTTATTGAATTAATTTTTTCTGACTGTGTGAGATCAGCGTTCCACCAAACATATTACCCCTTTTCAGAATATTTATCCAGTTTAAAAAGTTTTCAAGCAAAAGCACTTGCAGCCTGGTTTTGGCAGCTGTCAATAATCAACAGTTGGAATCCCAAAGTATTTCCTTAAAATAATTCACCTGCTGCTTGAGCAGGATGAAACCTGTGAGCCTCTGAACCACCAATTTAGTGACTAATGGGATTAAATTTCATAACAACAGCACTGAATTTCACAGCTAGGAAGGCAACAAATGTAAAATGTGCACAGAGCTGTAATTTATTTTTTCCTTTCTTTGTTTCAAACTTGAATTTGGAGAGTCAGAGCTCCAGAATGTGCTGTAAATAAATATTAAAAGTGGGGTTTAAACCTAGCAAGCATTCAAGGCTGGAAGTTGTCAGGTTTCTGAGCAGGGAACAAGCTGGTTAAAATACAGTTTTTATCTCTTTTTATAGATTCAGTATTCTAAAAGACTCTGTAACTATGGTTGCTGCTGTCTTTCTGTTCCATTTGTGCTGAGCAGAAGAATGGGGATATTTTTTGCACCTTTTGGGAAAGAGGAATGTTTTTACTCCAGGGAAAGTTGCTGTGATGAAAGGATGGAAAGGAGAGCTCAACGTGAACCCTGCCCTACCTTAAATCTATTTCCAGTGGGCAGAACTTGGAGAAGGAAAGCTGTGGCTAGCCCAGATCCTTGGGGAAGGTGAGGAGCAGCAAGGGCTGGGCTCCAGCTCGGGTTTAAAGCCAGCCTTTGGTGCTCATCCTGCACAGGGTCTCAGCTTCCTCACACTCTGCCATCAGCCACTGGAAAATGAGGGCTTTTCCTGGTGTTTAGTCAGAATTCCCAGCACTACATAGTCCTCCTGCAGCCCTCTGGAAATTCTTGTGCTTCCCTTTAGGTTCCCTTGGCTTTTTCCTGTGCCCCGCTGGTCGAGGTCTGTCCTCTCTGCCACCCTCTCAAACAGGGTGACAACACTTTGCTGACAGAGAAGCCATTTCCTGCCTCTCTTTATTGCTGTTTCCCCCTTTTCTTTAGGGTTAAGCCCCCATAATTATCATTGAAATAATGGGATTTTAGAGCACTTGCTTTGCCCATACCTTATGCAGCCCGAGAGGAAAATCCTATGAGGTTGAGGAAAGATCCTACAAGGTTCTGGTTGTGGTGACTTTGTGAGAGCTTTTAGTGCTCCCTTTGAATTCCCACATTTTGCTGGGCTTGTGTCCATTCCATGCAGCCCACCCCTATAACTGAGCCTGCTGGCAGAGGAGAAGGAGGCAGAAATAAAATCATCTAGGCCAGTTATTGATAGCAGGGGGCTCCAAAGAGGCTGGGGACTCCAAGAACATTGCAGGAGGAGCAGGCAGGAGCAGGAGCCCTGGAGCTGGGCTGGAAGAGCTCAGCTGAGGGCTGAGGGAGCCGTGGAGGGGCCCCAGAGAAGTCCCTTGGCCTGTCCTGCTGCTCCCTGGTTCATTCCCTGGGAGCAGCCGCGCTGGGAGCGTTGGGCTGTTGTTCATCTTCCTGATGCCATCTGTTTGCCTGGGTGGGAGAGAGGATTGGGATCCACTCCAAGCTGTTCCAAATGTTTTTCCCTGGTTGAGGCTGAGGTTCAGATGTTCGTGCGCAGCTCCTGACGCCGTTCAGCGGCGCTGGCAGTGCTGGGCTGGGGGCAGTCCTGGTCCAGGGGGATCCGAGGGAGCTGGGGTCACCTCTGGCTGGGATGGGAAGCTCTGGGGTCACTGCTGCATCCAGAGCCAGAGGAGCTGTCCCTGAATCCCTGCGCTGCATTCCCAGTGTGTTCTGTCTGTGTGGACTGAATGCTCCCTCCCCAGCTTTTTTCCCAGCCTTACCCCACCTCTGTCTGTTCCCACATCTTCTCTGCAATCATCTTGACTGCTGCTGATTTTTCATTCCTTTTTGAATTCTCTGATGTCCCACGCCAAATTCTCTTTACTTTCCCTCCACTCAAATAGTGGCCAGAGCCCTGATCTTGTTCTCCCTTTTTTTCTGATCCCTGCCCTCATTTTCTGATCCCTGTATTTCTTTTCCATATGCAGCTGACGCTGAGCACTGTGAGATTCTTTTTTTATTTTCTTTCCCGGTTTGCAGTTTTCTGCCTTTAAATCAGTGAATCTCACCACAAAGCTGAGCCTGGGAAACTGAGAGGAGCTTCTGGATACTTTTTCCTGGCTTTTTGCAGTGGTTCCTGCTGGAGAGTTTTTTGCAAGTGCCTCCCTTGAGTGACAACACTGGAAAACTGTCAAAGGCTGGGAGGTGGGAACTATGGGGATTGAAATCCCTGCAGCACTTACAGCTCAATCCCAAAACCCTGCAGTGCTTTGGGACCTCAAATCCCATCCCATTCCATGGCAGGGACGCTTCCCACTGTCCCAGGCTGCTCCAAACCCCCATGTCCAGCCTGGCCTGGGACACTGCAGGGATGGAGCAGCCACGTTCCTCTCATGGATCCTGACTCCCCACTCAATGGATGGCTGTAAAGCAATTCTATTTTTAGGAAAATCCTTTTCTTTCTCCTAAATTAAGTCCTGATAGCATGAGTTTGTCTTTTTAAGGCCCTGGAGGGATTGAATTTTTATTTTGCCACTGGAGAACTCAGAGAAAGGATGTGTTTAATTAAATATTAACAGAATCCTCTCTGAGTTGTAAGAGCTCAGTACCTGTAGTAAATCAGTAAATTCAGGGTTGTCTCGGAGTCACCCAGCTCTGAGGACTTTAATGGATATAACTGAGTGCATTATGGGTTGGTTTTATTGGTTTTTGGAGGTGACATCCCCCTCCCCACAGGAGCTCTTTCCACTGCCTCCTCCAGGTCTCCCAGAGAGAATCCACATGGACTGAAAAATGACACAGTGTCTCAAAACTGAGAAATTACCAATCTTAAATAGAAATGGGCATAAAATAGAACAAAAATATTGATAATATAATCTAAGAACAAATAAAGTGTTTTGGCAATAGCCAGAGAAAATTGTCAGATGCTGGAGGAGGAACTGGGGACCTTGTGCTGCTGTGGGGACGTTGATCCACATTTTTGTTTTCCATCATTATCAGTAGAAAGGTGGCTGGGATAATTTAAATGGAAATAAACTGATGGAATCTTCAGCTGTCCAATGAATTTAGAAAAGCTTCAGGAAAAGCCTTAGTTCCTCTGCTTGCACTGTGGGAATGACAAGCAGGGATTGCTCACTTTGGTTCTGGGGAAAGATCTGGGAAATATTCCATTGGTGCAGTTCAAAAAAGTGAGTTAAATCTTAATGAAATGCACCTGTTTGAGGGCTTTGCTGTGGAACAGGTGAAATTCTAATATTGGCAATTCCTGTCAGAATTAACTTGAGTTTTGTAAAATGGGATTTGGAGGATATTGTGACAGCATTCCAAGTGTTGCTGGGAGTGCTGTGGCTGTAATTCCAGGCAGAACCCTCCAGATTTATTTGGATGATTGGTGGCTTTGCTTTGGTTTGTATTTGTCCAAACAATTCAATATTTGATACCTGCTGCAGAAAATGTCCATAAAACCCTCATTCAGAGCAGGATGGGAAATTCCCTATTTCCCTTCCCCCTGGAATACAGCTCCATGCCTTTGGGCCAGGCTTGAACTCCTTTTCTGGAGTCACCAGAGCAGGTTGTCAATGGAAATTTGCTGGTTATTTATAAGCTGCTGCCAAAAAGCAAAAGCCCGGAGGCTCTCAGTGCCTTTACCCAGCCAAGGCTGAATCCAGCAGGTGGGTGGATGGTAAATTTATCCAAGGGTTTTGTCCATGTTTTTTTAATCTGGCTCCAGGCTGTGGCTCTGGACATCCAGCACTTGTCGGGGAGGAATCTCAGCCTAAGCTAAACGAGCTGAGACAAGGAAAATCCTTCTGTTTAGTCGGGGTGCTTAGGATAAACGGGGGAAATAGTGAAAAAAAACCCAAAGCATATCACTGTGGCTGAATGAAAAGGATGTGCCAAAGTCTTCCAGAGCTGTTCTGTCCACAGCTGCAATTCCCAAAGCTCTGCTGCTCCCTTCCCTTGGGAACGCAGCCCTCCTGTTCCCAGAGTGGAACAATTTGGTGCAGTTCTGGTGGCTGAGCCCGGTTTACAGCGCGAGCGATAAAATTCTCTTGAGAAAGTCATTGCTAAGATTGCATAATTGGGCATTAAAGTTCTGATTATACTTTCCAAACTCTGGGACTTTGTTAAAAACCTGACATTCCAAAGCACTGAATTTCAGTGTTTGACAGCTCAGCTGTGAGAGTTTTTTACAGAACATTTGTACCAGAAGAACAGCATGTTAATTGCCTAAAAAAAAAAAAAAACTGGGACAGATTAATCATGGAGCAGGATACTTGGGAGAATGCAGTTCTAGAGCCCTCTGCTGATGGATTTCCTCATGGAAAGGCTTTGGAAGGGGCTGGAGTGGCCAGCTCTGGAGGTGGCACTCAGTGACAAACTGGGGATCACAGCTTGGACTCGATGATCCTGGAGGGCTTTTCCAACCTCACTGAGATTCTCCTGGGATTCTCCAACCATCCAAGCAGGCATCCTCCTTTTCCATTATGTCCTTGAACATTCCTGCTGTTATCCTTCCCCTTCAGCCCCTGACTCTGGAGGCGTTCCAGCTGAAATATTGGAAATATTTCACACATGACACAAATCTGTGTGCAGCATTTAGAGAGCAACCGGCCCGAGCTGGTAACTGGATTCGGAGAAGGAGTTTGCAGCCACAAGCTGCTCATTATTTTATTCTTTATTTTTACTTTGTGTGTTTGTGTCACACAATAAATCATGGAATCAATCTCCTGAGTGGGAAGGGACCCACAAGGATCATCCAAGTCCAACTCCTGGCCCTGCACAGGTCTCGTTTATTGTTTTTGAGGAGATTTGAAGATGAGAGAGCTCTGATAGGGCTTTGTTTTCTCAGATCTATGAAACCAAAGCTTTCTGGCACAATCATTTCCTTGGAAAAGGGAGGAGCTGCCCTGGAGCTGCCCTGGAATCCCCCATTTTCCTGTACAAGGGCAGCTGCTCTGGGGGTGACTCTGACAACACCATGGCAAGGGTTGGGAGCCTCCTGTTCCCAGAGCCAGGCAAGGAGGGGATTTAACTTCAGCCAGAGAGGCTGTGCTGATTTCTGAGTTCTGAATTCTGAGTTCTGAACTCCGAATTCATCTCCCTTTGATAGGCAACCTGGCCCTGACAAAACTTGTAAAACCCCAAAAGAGCAGGAGGCATCATTTAAAACCAGTGAGGGTGTGCCAGGCACAGGTTTCCTCAGGGAAGGGAAATCCAATTTCAAGGAACCATTTGCCAGTGAGGCATTTTATGAGGGAATATTCTCAGGGCAACCTGTGGCTGCCCCTGGATCCCGGGCAGTGTCCCAGGCCAGGCTGGATGGGGCTGGAGCACCCTGGGACAGGGAGAGGTGTCCCTGCCATGGCAGGGGTGGCACTGGATGGGATTAGGGTCCCTGCCATTCCAGGATTCCATGCTATGCACTGAAATACAGAGGAGACAGGCTCAGGAGTGCCTGGATAATGAGGTGTTTATGGAGATAAATGTCAGGTCTAATGTAAAATCATTTTCTCGTATTTGAGCGAGCAATTTTCATGACTACTTGTGGGAATTGTGCCTTTGAGATTCCCCTGGTGCTGACATTCCCTGTGCAGGCTTTGGCATTCCCAGAAACCCATTTATGAGCAGCCATGGAAGCATCTGCCAGCACTGCATCCACAGCCAGGAAAGGGATGGACAAAGGACAAAGAGGAAGGGTGGACAGCAAAAAGTTTTGTGCTTTTTGCCAAAATATAAAGAGCTGGAAAAGTTTTTAGTTGGGAATGAACAAGGGGAAGAACTAAATCTGTGTTTGTGCAGGTCAGTGGAATGTTTCTGTAGGAACTCCTAGAAGAGAGGGAAATTCCATGGTAAAGAAAGGATAATTCCATGGGACAGGAATGCAGGAAATAATGCTGGAGGTGCAGAACATTAAACCCAGCTGTAGAGAGTTTGGGAAGCTCAGGGAAGAGGGTGTGAGCCAGAGGAGGGGTCTGGGAATGGGGCCTGTGCTTGGAATGGGAAGGGGATGAGTGGAGGGAGGGAATCCAGGAGCATTGGGATGGGGAAGGAAGCAGAGGATGGCCCAGGTGAGAAGTTATTGCTGGGGAATAACAAAGAGCAGAGAAGGTTAAAGAAGGTACATGAAAGCTGGGAAATAGTGAGAATATCCATGAGAATGGGCAGCTTGTGGGATAGAAACTCTCAAGGCACAGTTGGAGTGGTGGGGGTTGGCAGAAAACCAGGCACGGGAGCAGAACTGGAATTTTCAATTGTTCAAAACCCCCTGTTTTGTTCAGAAAGGAAAAGGTTCTGTGACTGCATGGGAACATTTCCCACGCTGAGAGAACCACGCATTTTCCAGGCAGTTTGCTGTGTGCATTCCAGAGGTTTGGGAAATACAGAAATGAGCTTAATCTCCAGTATGGAACTTCAGTAACACCTGCTCCTGTGGGAGAGAGGCAGGAAAAGGGCCCTCATCCCTCAGGACAAGAGGGATCCTGAGAGGCTGGAGCATGTCCAGGGCAGGGAACAGGGATGGGGAAGGGGCTGGAGCAGCTGAGAGAACTGGGAAAGGGGCCCAGCCTGGAGAAAAGGAGGAAAAATTCCAGGATTCTGTGATTCCCCATCTGTGCCAGAGGGTCAGCTCTCATTGGGAGCCAGAGCTGTCACTTTTGGTTCAAACTGCCTGTCCTGGGTGCAGTTTGTGGTTCCCACTCCCCTCCCTGGCACTGCCAGCTCAGCAGAACGCCTCCCCTTTCCCTGCTGCAGTCCTGCCAAGCTGATTCGTGTGCCAGGAATAATGCAGCTGGACTGTGATGGAAACCACTGGGAAGTGACTGGGGATTCTGTGAGAGCCTGTGAGAAAGAAACCAGAAGTTTTGTTGTTCGTGCTTAAATCCCAATTTGTTTCCGTGGTGCCTTCAGCAGGTGAATGATGTTTTCTCTGCTGTTCCTTTGGAGAGCACTTCCAGCCATTGCTCCATAAAGCATCAAATAAAGCCCATTTCATCCCAAATTTCACAGCACATCATCTCTTAAACGGAAGGATTACTTCACATAAAAGCTGTGACACATCAAAGATGCAAGCAGAAATGTAAATTCCCTGATTTCCAGACAGCACACTTCCCCAGGAAATTTCTCCTGTTCATTGGGATTCTCTCCTGCTGAAATGTCTGCAGGGTGAGCTGTCAGAGTGATTGGAATTTCTAGCAATTAACGGCATAATGATTAATTTTCAACATGTGCCACTAATGTGCAACAAATTACTGGAATTCTGTCACTCCTATAAAAAGAATCTGGGGTTTTCCTTGAGGTTGTGCAAGAATTGTCTGTGGGGAGAACAGGACACAGATTATTGATAATCAAACCAACCCCAACGACTGCTTTTGCTGTCACTAAACTGCCTTTGCAATTGGAGTCATCACCATCTAGGATTATCAGAAAAGTTCCTTCAGGAAAGAATTTCAAGGAAGGAAATTAGGAATTTCGAGGTAAGGCCAATAGTAACCTTTGGAATCAATGAATATCTTATCAGAAAAGATAAAGATTTGCCTTTATATCCCAAAGGTGTAAGGTCTGGGCATTCAAAACTGATACTTGGTCAAAATAATTCTTCAGTTTTACTTCACCCTTTTTCTGCACCTTTCCCAGACCTCAAGGTGTTCAGGTCTCCAGGGACCAACCAGGACTTGCAGCAAAGCCAGGGAAACTTCCCCTCATTAATATTCCCCGGAGACAAAAGCTGAAATCTGATTTTTCATGCTTGGTTATTTTATTTCAGGATTAGCCAAATCTGAATGTGAACCTGAATGCAGACCATTGTAATGGGGACATAATGAAGGGAATTCAATTACCGGCATTAAATGGCATTTCTGGGGGAGATATGCTGCTTATCTGGGAATTTCTGTGCAGGAAAACAATTCAGATAGTATTGCACACCCCTCTCTTTGATAAGACCAATTCCCCTTTGGAAGCTCCCTAATAATTCTGTTATTGTGACTTTAGAGCCAGAGTTCCTTAATCTTTCAGGAAGGTTAATGAAGTTTATCACCAATGGCTTCTACAGCCAGAATAAATCCCTAATTTTGCATTTCCAATTAGGAGCAGAACAGGGACATTCCCGCCTCCCTCACCTGGCTCAGGGGGGAGGTTTGGGACAAAATGCTTCTTTGCTTCCAAACAGGGTGTGGAAAAGTGGAACTTGGATAAAATGGAGAGACTTCCCGTGGAGACTCCCAGGATTCCTGAGGCTGGGAAAGACAGGGCTGGGGGCAACTAGAGTAAATCGTAGTAAGCAGGCTTTGTTATTGTAGCAGAGTTTATATCAAAATACCATACCTGCATGAGCATACACATTTTAATCAAGGTATAAATTCATAAATAGCAGGTGTCAAATACTGGAGGCACCTCGCTTTGCTAAAGTTAGATTGATGGAATCATATATGTGCAAATACATGTTTATTTATATGTGTTATGTCTGTGATAATTAAGGTTTTACTCACTGCTTAACTTCTAAGCCTCTGAGCACAAATTTTATTTCAGAATATGAAGTTTAAATATTTTAATATAAAGAGGGGCAGCATCCAGGCTGGGAATGCTCCTTCCCCTTGGAAGAAATCAAGCAGATTTTTCAGCAAGAGCAACGCTGCTTTTCAGGCAGAGAATAAGCAGCTTTCACCTCATCAGAAGCCTTTTCTGAATGGGAAAATGGGGGGGAATGCAAAACAGCAGCAAGGACTGATGTCACAGCTTACATAAGCACAATTCCCATGTCACAAGCACGGGATTACAGCTGGAGACAAAAGTTTGGGATGAAGAATACAAGGTAGGGCTAGTGAGAGTTACACAACTCCCAGAGCAAGGAAACAAAGTGCTGAAAACTCCCAGCGTTCACACAAAGCTGGTGCCCACAAAGCTGCAGCTCACAGAAAGGTGAGCAGCAAATTTAAAAAGCAAAATATGGGTGAGGAGGTGGCAGAGCTGCAGAGAGGTTCCACGTGGTTGTAAATGCAGAGAGAACCTTCCTCCGTTCCTGCAAGGCTCTGAATTATGAACAGGGCTGTGTTTCTAATTGAAATGTGCTGCTGGAAATGAAGAGGGCTCCGAGAGCTTTGAAGTTTCCTAATTATTGCAGTGACCCAGACTGCAACTGGACACTGTGGAAATCAGCCAGGCAGCCCGCAGAATTCATTAAAGGGAAGAAAGGAAACACAAGGGGACGTCTGGCCAGTGCCAGGAGAATATCCATGGGGAAAAGGCTTTGGGCTGAAGGAAATTTGAGGGTTGTTTTCTTTTTTAATTCCAACCTTATGCTCAGCTTTGTTGCGTTTCTCATGTGTAGCCCCTGTTATCAAATCTCTTGTGGCACAGAAAAGGTAAATTCTGGGGTATAATTCCCAGTGCCCTCCTTGGGTCAGAGGAGGGAGCAGCTGCCCTGGAACCCCGCAGGAGTGCTGGTGAATGCTCCAGAAAGGGCTCTTGCTTTCCAAACAAGTCTTCTGTGGGATTTGGAGAAAATAGGAATGTGCTTCAGAGAAGGGGAGGTTCAGACTGGATTCTTTGTTGGAGATTAAGATGGGACACTGGGAAGTATTCCGTACTGATGGCGTAGATTGTGCTGCTAAAAGAGAAAGAAAACAGGAGCAGAAAAACCGTCCCTGTGTGAGATGTGTGACAAAGGAGGCACTGAGGAGAATTCCCTGCTGCTCTGGAAATAATCCCTATTTTCTAAACCCTCTGGCCAACGTTTTGCTGCTCATTCCAGCCCTGCCACACTCCCATCCACACTCCCAAGTTCTCTGTTTTCAGCATTTCTCTTTAGTAATTTTCTAGCTCTGCCAGATCCCTGCAACTGGGATTTCTTGGAGTTTTCTGAATGGAATTAGAAGGGCAGGAGGGGTTTGATGTTTGCCTGGTCAAACAGCTCAGGCTGGTCCCTGGGAGCCCAGAACCTGCTGCCTCTGGCCCTGCTTGAATTTTGGCTCTGGTTATTCTGGGTATTTATTGAATTTTGGCTCTGGTTGTGGCACTGCAACAACTCCCTGAGATATCAGCACTCCTGTGAAGTGCTCTGTAGAAAACTTGCTTGGGAGAAAAATTAAATCCGTCATTAATGTATCCTGCAAAACAGCAAATTAGAAATCAATTTATCCTGCCAATCACTCAGGGGCCACTTCTGGAGGTTTTTGTAGCAGCATTTTCACCACCACTGTTCTGCACCGCCTGCTGGACTCTTCAGGAGAGCCCAGGAGTCCAGAATTGGGGTTGGAAAGGATCTT
Source organism: Calcarius lapponicus (assembly GCA_039654755.1). Taxonomy (NCBI): domain Eukaryota; kingdom Metazoa; phylum Chordata; class Aves; order Passeriformes; family Fringillidae; genus Calcarius; species Calcarius lapponicus. The sequence goes on along the minus strand of CM077471.1, from coordinate 32,086,295 downwards.
TAATCCCATCCCATCCCATCCCATCCCATCCCATCCCATCCCATCCCATCCCATCCCATCCCATCCCATCCCATCCCACCCCTGCTGTGGCAGGGACATCTTCCACTGTCCCAGGCTGCTCCTGGGACAATTTTAGGGATCCAGGGACAGCCACAGCTGCTCTGGGAATCCCATCCCAGGCAGGAATTCCTTCCCAAGTCATTTGGAGTGTTGGAATTTGTTGAGCTGTTTCATCCCATCTTTAAATCTGCTGGGTGAACCTGCAGCAGTTTTCTCTGTCTTTCCAGCAGGTGAGGGAACTGTTTTCTCCTGTGACTCCTGATAAACAGGGATTAGTGTTTTCCTGCACAAAAGGGCCATGAATTGAGAAGGGATTGTAAGTTATTGTAATTGATTTCCATAAAGCTCCTGTTTTCCTCAGATGAAGGAGTTTCTTTATAAGACAATAAACTGCAGGAACTGATAATGAGCTGCTTGCTGGAGCTGAAAAGGAGCAGGTTATTTTATGCTGTTTTCCTCATTTATCTGTCTTTATTCAAGAAATAATCTGATTTTTGAGCTCTTTTGGAGGCTCTGATCTTCCTGTGTAATGTGTGACGTGGGGCAGTGACCTCAGGACTCGGCTGTGGGGAATTTCAGTTCTGAAATGGGGAAAAGCACCAAGCTCTGCTGCTTCCAGGGGGAGTGGAAGAGGGATGAGGAATCCTCTGCAGGGATTAAGGAATGGATGAAGCTGCAGTGTCCCTGACTCAGCCCAGTCAGGGGGTGGCTCCTGCACTGAGCCTTTTCCATCAGCAACCACCAGCACATGGAAAGGATCTCTGAACATCAGGAGAGAGCAAAATGTAGGGAAGGAAAGTGTAATTACCAGAGCTGGAATTAGTCCAGGGTAGGAATTAATAATGCTGAAATTAATAAAAAGTTTAATTACCGTGAGCTCACAGGGCGTAAAATTCTGCTCCTTTCAATCATAGCCCAGGTCCTTCCATTCCATACTGGTGCTTGCTACAAAAACCTTCGTTTGCTTTATTTGGACTAATTTAGTGCATTGTTTTCCTAAATCTAGCTCAAAACCTTGGGAGTGGTTTGGAAAATGGGAGCTGAAGGTTGAGCCCTCCTTGCCTTTGTGGTAAATGCGTTTCAGGGCAGCCTGGTTTATCCAGAATGTTTAAGTAACACCTAAAGGAGTCCAGGGTGGATTTAGGGACCGCTTGACGTGTTCCAAATCTGCTTTTGGAGCGTTCCCCCCATCCTGAAGTGGTTCTGTTCCGCAAGGAGTAGGGCACTGTGTAAAGTTACTCACTAAGTTAGGGGTGCCCACGCACGCTGGGGGTGAGGAGGGGCTGCACCACTGAGATTGAGGGTGGGAGAAGTTTGGGAACACTCCTGGGTGTGTATTTTAGTGCAGGAAAAGGAATGGATTTTGCTAAATCCCCTCTTGGAGCTTCCAGCAGAGCCTGGTGGCACGGGAGGAGCAGGAATGGTTTGGGATCGCTCTGTAGCCAAGGGCTCCATCCCTGCTTTCCCCAGCTGCTGCAGGAGCCCGTGTGAGCAGATATGGGAGCTCTGCTGGTGTGGGGGATCCAGGGATCATTCCCATTTCCCATGGGAATCTCACCCAGGTGCCTCCACCTGCGTCCCTGCCAGCTCTGGGCCAGGGACCAGCCTTGGCTCTGTGCTTCCATGGGTGGGTTTGGATCCTGTGCCTTCCCATTTTCCCATTACAGCCAGGCTTGTGGCTGGGCTCGGTGTGTTCCCTTCCATCCCAGAGCAGGGAACAGCTGCAGGGTCCAGGTTCTCTCCTTGCACTCCAAATCCCTCCTTCCATTCCAGCAAGGTGCCACAGGCACCGCACAGCACACAGTCCTGGATATCCCTGGGGAAAACTGCTTTTCATGGGCTGCAATCCAGAGCATAACTCCCAAGAACATTCCCCCAAAACGCTGCTGAAACCCCCCTTTTCCTCCCTTTTTGCCCCAGTATGCTGCTTGGAGATGACCAGCAAAAGGAAGCTGATCGGCCGCCTGGTGCCGTGCCGGTGTTTCCGCGGCGAGGAGGAGATCGTCTCCGTGCTGGACTATTCCCACTGTGGCCTGCAGCAGGTGCCAAAGGAGGTCTTCAACTTCGAGAGGACCCTGGAGGAGCTCTACCTCGATGCCAACCAGATTGAGGAGCTTCCCAAGGTAATCCATGTCCTGCTGGGGTGCCAGGGGTGCGTGTGCCCGGCTCTGGGGCTGCTGGAGCTGCTGGGGAGAGGTGGAGATGGGGGCTCCAGGGATATTCCTTGAAATTGGGGCTGGACTGGGAGGAGAAGGGACTCCTGCTCCTCCTTCACAGCACAGGAATGGGGCAGCTTGGAGCCTGGAACTGGGAAAAATAGTTCTGCAAAATAAACAGTTCTGGTCCCAGAAATTCCTGTGGTATCCAGTACCTGGATCAGGAGTCACCGCTGCCTGTGGAACCTCTCCAGCCCTGCTTTTCCTTCAGGATCAGCCCCTTATCCCTGTGGGACATTCCTGGGGATGCCAGGGCTGTCCCCTCTGTCAGGACCAGCCCCTTATCCCTGTAGGATGTTCCTGGCAATGCCAATGCTGACCTCCCTGTTAGGATCAGCCCTTTATCCCTGTGGGATATTCCTGTGAATGCCAGGGCTGACCTCCCTGTCAGTATCAGCCCCTTATCCCTGTGGGACGTTCCTGGGGATGCCAGGGCTGCTCTCTGTGTCAGGACCAGCCCTTTATCCTTGTGGGATATTCCTGTGAATTCCAATGCTGTCCCCTGTGTCAGAACCAGCTCTTTATGCCTTTGGGATATTCCTGGGAATGCCAGTGCTGACCTCCCTGTCAGGATCAGCCCTTTATCCCTGTGGGATAATGCTGGGAAATGCCAACTGTCCAAGCAGGAGTTTCATAACTGCCCTGAGAACATCCAAGCCATCCTTCCCATGTAAAACTCCCCTTCTGGAACCTTCCAATCTGCTCTCCTGCTGATCAATGTTTGCTATAAGGAATTAAAAGCTACTGTAACCAAAATGTTCTGGAAACAAAGGAGGGAAAGGTGGAAAAAACAATTAGTGGCAGGTGCTGGCTCCATAATGAAGCGTGAAGGGATGGGATCCAGGCCTTAATGGAATTTTTTTCCACAATAATGAAAGATGCTTACAAATCTTTAATTAAACATTGCTTCATTCTCTGTCATCTTGCAGCAAATTTCCCATTTTTGCTGCACAGAGACTTTGTAAAAAATCCATTTACAGAAGTACAAAATGGGCTTTTTCCATGCCACGGGGTTGCTTTGCTGGGATGTGATGGTTCATTGCTTGAGAGGTCTCACTCTGTGGAGGAATTCTGCACAGATGGTGGGGCAGGGCCTCCAAAATCCCTTTATTTTCATGGAAAAATGCTGTGGAGAGCTGCCTGAGCTCTTTTGGAGACACAGCACGGAACCAGCTGGGTTCTATCCCCAAAAATCCCAAATGGATCCTGGGGAAAACCTGCTCAGGAAGCCCTGAGGTCCCATCTTTTCTTCTTCTTCGTCTTCTTCTTCTTCTTCTTCTTCTTCTTCTTCTTCTTCTTCTTCTTCATAATAATAATAATAATAATAATAATAATAATAATAATAATAATAATAAAAACCCTTATTTTCCTTCTGCTACTGAGGAATACTGGAAGTGTCTCATTTAGGGAGGGATTTTTGGGATAGTTGGGTTGGGCCTCTTGGAATGAGCGAAGTGTTTCAGAAAACAAATATATCAGAGCAAGATGCTGTATGGAAAAAATGAGGGCCAAAGGGAAGAAGTCCAAAATGCTGAAGCTGGGATCAAGGTGATAATTTTAATTTAGAGTAAATCGAGTTTAACATAATCTTGGCCGTGTGGAAGAGAAGATTAATGGCAGTGTTAATAGCACTCATCGGTTTTTGTCCTAAGCCTTTATTAATTGTAACCAGGAATTCAACAGCTGAAATAATTCCTTTATCAAATTTTCTGCTCGAGGTGTTTTTGCTGCAGAGCTCAAGGCTTTTTTTTTTTTTTATCACTGAATTAATATTCCAGGAGAGAAAATGCTGTTTTTTCCCCCACGAAACTGGCACTGTGATACTTAACATGAACTTTTGTGTTTTACATTAAATTCTACCATTCTCTCCTCCCTCTGCAAATGTGTTTTCAAAGAATTTATTCCAGAGGAAATTTTCAGTCATTTTCTGTTCTTTGCCAAATATTCTGGTGCCCCTGATATTACAAAATCTTTGAATCAAAACTCTTGATCATGTTTTATTATTTAATGAGGAAACAACTTAGTTAAGTCCAGCTCTACTTCAGTTTCACGTGATGCTCCAAAGTCCAGTAGATTATTTTACATTGAACTGATGCCTTAAACTCATTCTGCCTGATTTTATTTTTACTTTCCATTTTAGGTATCATATTGATGTTTTTTTCCCTGCTGATCTTCAGTTCTTCATTTCTTGTATTTCTCTGGTTTTTTAAGGATTTACAAGATGTTTTTATACCTCTAACTCTCTTTTTTTGGTTAAATCCAGCCAAGTCTTTTTATTCTCTTTGCCTTTGACTTCATTCTCCTGCTGCAAAAAATCCTTTATTTGTGTGAGTCAAGTGAATTGATGACTAATAAAGGGAAAATTGATCTGGATGAGAGTGGAGTCATTGGAATCAGCATCCAGAACAACATGAGTGGGCTGGAGTTCTCCCCAGAGGTGCAGAATAAAACCCTGATTTCATAACTCAGAGCTCAGTAGCATCACTTGGATTTGGTCTGAGAGGAATTAAAGTTGTTCATGGGCAGAGCGAATGATGATTCCAACAAAATCCTGATGGCCAGGGAGCTCTGGAAACTGGGGAAAATATCTGTTAAGCATCCAGTGGATGAAAAAAAAGCAATTTTGGGACTTCATTCCATGTCTCATATTCCTTCTGATGCTTCATAAAATCATTCCAGAGGGAAGAGTTTTACCTGGGCTTCTCCCTCCAGCACTTCCAAAGCCTTGGGTGTGTCCAGGTGGGGCCAGAACTCCAAGTTCCAAGCCTTCCTCTGCTCCCAAAGGAATTCCTGGTGAAAACTGGGAATCCACTTCTATAGAATTGGAATTTGATGGAAAAATTAGAATTGAGTCCTGAATTTTGGGCAGAGATTTCGAGGAAGTGTCCTTTGGATAATGCCAAAGCATTTTTGGACCTTGAGGATAATTATTTAATCTGAATGCAGTCACAGTATTTTAAAATCTGCCATGGAATTTAATTATGAAATAAATTTTTTTAATTTACCAGGAGGCACAAAAATTTGGGAATTTTAATGACAAATATCAAACACACCAATAAATATTAATTACATGCAATGATATAAAAATCACAAGATATTCATTGCAATGAATTCACAGGTTTTGAGTGTTTTTGGACATACCTGCTACCCATGACCTGTTTGTCTTATCCCCTGTCACTGTCGTATTTCCTGAAAAATCCCTTCACCGGGATTTCTTCTCCTGGGAAGCTGAGAAGCCTCAGAGAAAAAGGAAAACAATATTATCTCATTTGCTTCTCCTGTGTTTTGCAGCTTTGGAATGTGGGTGGAGATTGTTTATCCAACATGTGAATTGTTTTGACTTAATGACCAATCACGGTCAGGCTGTCTCGGACTCTGAGGAGAGAGCCAGGAGTTTTTAATTAGTATCTTGTTAAGTTTTTATTATTATCTTGTTAAGCCTTCTGTAAGGATCCTTTCTCTATTCTTTAGTATAGTTTTAGGATAGCATTCTTTTATATAATATAATATCATAAAATAATAAATTAGCCTTCTAAGAACATGGAGCCAGATCCATCGTTTCCTCCTTCGTCCTGGGGACCCAGCAAACACCACAATCCCCATCAACCGTGGGAATGCCTTCCCCAAAACCCCCCTGGGAGGGTGGAATTCTGCTGTGGTCCGGGGGTGTTTGTGCAGTTTGTGTGCCAGTAAGGATCCCAAATGGATTTATTTCTTCTCCCCCGTGGAACCCCCGGAACAGCAACTGTTCAACTGCCAGGCCCTGCGGAAGCTGAGCATCCCCGACAACGACCTGTCCAGCCTCCCCACGTCCATAGCCAGCCTGGTCAACCTCCGCGAGCTCGACATCAGCAAGAATGGTGAGGGCTCCCCTTCCCCAGCATCCCCAAAAAAACCAGGGGCTGAGATGGAGTTTTGGCTCCTCGCGGCGCGGAAATTCTGCTCCGTCTCAGGTTCTGCGCCCCACGCTTTGTGGGAGGGTCTGTGCAAACCCAGCTCTGGTTTTTCCTTTAGAAAATCAAGTTTTCTTCAGTGTCCTGTGCTCTGGGGGTTTCTGCCCAGCTGGGAGTAGGAATGTGAGGCCAGTTTTCCATGCACTTAGGAACATTCCACTTCCAAAGGGGTTCAGAGCTCGCTGGGCTCTTGTGTGGGGGTTTAAACAATTCCCAGGATTTATCTGGGCTGGTTTGCTGCTGTGCATTCCCAATTCTGGGAATTTTCATTCCATTCTCATATCAATGGGCCTAAAAACCTTTGCTGTCTGAGCTCGAGGGTCTTAATTTTTAAAAAACGAGGCTTAGGAACTCCTGGAAATGTTGGGAAATTTCTTGTCAGTGGAGGTCTGGAGACTGTGAGAGAAAAACAGTTTGGGAAGGGATGAAGGCACAAATCTCAACACAAATTATGTCACTGTTAATTCTAGAACATTATATAAATCAAGCATTAGCAGAAGAGTTATAATTTTGTATTTTTATGTATTTATTTAGGACGTGAGCCCTTTTGGATGATAATTCCAAACTGTGTTTCCTTCCTGCTCGAGCTGAAGTCTGAGCTGGAAATCCCAACTGAGCATTTATGAACAGACAAGCCTGAACAGATTTTGTGTAGATAATGTTTGTGTCTAATAAATATTTTTGTGTATCTAATACTCTTTCCATGTTTTTTTTTTTAGGAATCCAAGATTTCCCAGAAAACATTAAGTGTTGTAAGTGTTTAACAATAATCGAAGCCAGCGTCAACCCCGTGTCCAAGTGAGTACCAGGAGCTCGTTTTGCTCATTCCAAGGGCACAAAATGAGCTCAGGCTTAATCTGAATGTCTTTCTAATTGTTTAAATTTAAACAATTTTAATTTTTTTCTAATTTAAACCCAAGTGGGTTTGTCTGAGATCTGAGTACTCTGTTAGTGCTAGTCAGGCTGGGCAGTCTCCATACACAGGGGTGAGGCTTCACCTGGACACTTGGCCAGCCTTTATTCCTTATTCCTTCCAAAATCTTGCAAAAATAGCAACAAAGAATGAGTTGTAAATCCAGGATTTACAAAGTGAAGTGAAGAGGAGAAAAGGTGAAATGTTGATGTTTCAGTTTAAAAAGAATAGAGAGAAATAGAAGAGGGAGAGGGAGAAAGAATGAGAGGAAAAGAGGAAAGAAGGAGAAAAAAGAAAAAGAGAAAAAAGAAGAGAAAAGAGAAAAGGAGAAGGGAGGGAGGGAGGGAGGAAGGAAGAAGGAGGAAAGAGAAGAGAGAAGAGAAGAGAAGAGAAGAGAAGAGAAGAGAAGAGAAGAGAAGAGAAGAGAAGAGAAGAGAAGAGAAGAGAAGAGAAGAGAAGAGAAGAGAAGAGAAGAGAAGAGAAGAGAAGAGAAGAGAAGAGAAGAGAAGAGAAGAGAAGAGAAGAGAAGAGAAGAGAAGAGAAGAGAAGAGAGAAACACCTTTGGTTTAAATCCCTCAAGCAGGAAGGGAGCAAAGGCTGCTGTCCCCTGAATGTGCCAGGCCTTTGCATTTCCTGTTTGTAGCAATGCAGAGAAGATGAGAATGGGCAAAAATGTCAGTTAAAAGTGAGTTCTTCAGAAGAATTTGGGTAGAAGAAGTAGGTGAGAGAGAAAGTCACCTTTCTGCTTCTAAATATACATTGTTATTATCTCCATGGCAACTCGGGGTGAGCATTAAGGTTTGCTCTGTTTTTTTAGGCTGCCAGATGGCTTCACACAACTTCTAAATTTGACCCAGCTCTATCTAAACGATGCCTTTTTGGAGTTTCTTCCAGCTAACTTTGGAAGGTAAGGATGAGTCACCACAGCACATTCCTGTCGCTGAACCCGGCTCAGGCTCTGAGGGACCGGCTCAAAGCTGGCTCCCCTTGAAAAACCAAGCACAAAACCCTGAGATTTTGGCGTTTTCAGCCCCGTTCTTGCGAGTGTCAGCAGGAACGGGGTGGGGAGGTGATGGAGGCTGGGGAGAGGTGAGGAGCAGCATCCCCCTGCAGTGACTCAGCTGTGGCAGGGCCAGAGGCAGCAGGTTCCTCTCAGGTCCCCTCCTGGTGACAAAGGGACAGGAGGGTGAAGAGCTGTGGGCCAGGAGGGCAGGGAGAGGTGGCTGAGGGAGCTGGAACGGGCAAAGGGGGAATGTGGGAGCAGAACCAGGGAGAGGAGCCCAGAGACAGCAGGGCGGGAGGGTGGGCAGAGAGGGCAAAAATAAACCCAGCAGGAGCAGAGCCAGCCATGTCAGCTGAGGACAGAGCAGAGGTGGTGGGATCAGGGTGCCGTGGGTTTGGCTCACTAATTAGAGATTTCACCAGTTCTTCAGCTCTCCCAGCCAAGGCACCAACTGGTGTGGTGGGTTCAGTGCTGCCAGGCACCAGTGCATCAATCCACCTCCTGCTCCAGGCGGGATTAGGAGAAAGGCAAAGCAGGCTCAAAACATTAAAAGGACATAAAGAACATTTTATTAACAGCAATAAAAGGCCAAAAAAAGGAGTAAAAATCAAAGCAAACCCTTCAGAACACTTCTCCCCCCACAAGCTTCCCTTTTCCCAGTGGACAGAGAGTGAGCCCAATTCCCACAGGAGCTGGGGGTCCCCACCCTGCACAGCCCTGGCAGAAATGGGGAATTTATCCCACTGGGAGCTGCTGGGGTTTCTGCCCTTGCATTGGCCCCTGGGGCAAGAGCTCAGGAGACAAAAGATCAGCAGAGAAAAGCTCTGAGTTGTCACAGAACTCACCCACGCCCAGCTTTAGGCTAGTCCCTGTGGCCACCTGGGGGAAAGTTCTGTTATGTATTTAATTTATTATTCTTTATTTAATTTATTCTTATTTATTTAATTTATATTTATTTTTTATTTATTCTTATTTATTTTATTTACTCATTTATTTATTTATTTATTATCTATGCGAACATCTGCTCGTCTCTCCAAACCAAACGACAAAATGTGACAAAATCCTGCTGGAAGTGATACTGGGCTGCTCAGGCCTGGGGAGATAAAAATGTTGGGGTATTATTATTATTATCATTATCATTATCATTATTATTTCTATATATTATTTCTGTATATTATTATTGTTATTATTGTTGTTGTTATTATTGTTATTATTATTATTAATAATAATAATAATGATAATATTATTTCCATATTATTGTCGTTATTGTTAGTATAATAATAATGATTATAATTACACCCCCTGGGCCAGGCCTGAGCACCTCTGAGAAACACAAAATGCCAGCAGGAGGAAGGGAATTGTTTGCCTGTGAGGAGTGTGTGGGATGCCAGGATAGGCCCTAATTCCTGCCTAATTCCTGGAGTCAGGTCTAAATCCAAATATCCAGGAAAGGGATGGATGGAGCCCTCAGTGCGGTGTTTGTACCATCCTGCTCTGGCAGAGCCCTGCTGGGGCTTGGGCTGATAATTTGGGATTAAGGACAGGTTTAGGAGCTCAAATCTTTTAGCAGAAAACATTTTATTCCACACGTGCTGATTTTGTATGAGCTCAGTAACTCTAATTCCTTTCTTGTTGTTATTTCCCTCCTGTCTCATCTATTTGGGACCTTGCACTTACAAACCTTGCTCCTGTCTTTTTCTTGTTGGTTTTTTTTGTTTGTTTCTTCCAAATTTCCCAGCTTTTTCTGTATTTGCCTTGCTGGAGGAATTAATAATATTATATTTAAAATTGCTGGGAAAACCTGATAAATGCCAGAGCTTTTCAGGAGAATTCAGATCAGGGCAGACATTGCACGAAATTATTTGGCTCTGATTTTTGTCCCACAAGAGCTGGAGTTTGGATTATTTTGCATAAAACACACTCCTTAAAATTAGAAGAAATAATTTCAAACCATTCTAATGGATTCTTCGAATGCATTAATTATTTTCTCTCCTATTTCCAGGCTTGTCAAATTGCGAATTTTGGAGTTAAGAGAAAACCACTTGAAAACTCTACCAAAGTAAGTGCTGGGTTATTTACATTTATTCACCCGGAATTTATAATATATATTATAATTCATGTAATATATAATTTTTTAAACTAAGACAGTTGTTACAGGGTTTATTCTACTTATCTAACTTATCACTTTCACTTACTTCTGCTGTACTGTGGATACTTTTGTCTAATGGGTTTTTAACTTACATGCACACACATGTTTCTATTATAACTTTTAAACTCTAATCTTTATAAAACTACACTTTTATATTATAAACTCTTTACTATTTTATGAATACAGTTTCTCACTTAAGGCATATCCTTACTTATAACTATAGAAACCTAAGTTTCTATAAGTTTTTTATGTTTATGTTTTATGTTCTGTAGTTTTAAGTTTTCATGTTTATGTTCTATAGTTATAAGTTTTCATGTTTATGTTTTATGTCTGTGTCTGTTTTATGTTTAATGTCTGTGTCTTGTATTTTTGCATTAATCTAAGTTTTTTCTAGGGCTGTAGATCCAATCTTTGTGGTGTCTGTGGAAGTTTTTGTTTTTCCAATTCCCACCCCTGGGCAGAGGAAAACACCTTCCCAAGGTTCTGGGGGATTTGTTCCCAAATTCACCTGGAAAATTGCAGGGTTGCAGGGACCCTCCTTGGGGCCTGGTGACTCAGCGGGGTCTGCAGGGATGAGAAATTCCCTGGATTTGCTGTTCTCATCCCCTGACTCACGGCCTCCCATAAAGCCCTGGCTCTCTGCAGATCTTTGGGAGTTTTTTTGGCAGCAGGAATTGTTTTCCTGCAGGACCTGCTGGAAAAATGACATCCAATGGATCCTTTCCAAAGAGCAAGTCCTGATGTAGGGGAAAAAAAAAACAACAACGGGATTTCTCCTGGACTTCAGGATTAATTTGCTTCTTGGGAAGGAGAAGTTGCAGTGCCCAGAAAATGGGCAGGATTCCGAGGGAACACAGTCAAAATTTGGGATTTAATGTGCAAAGTCACATCCTGAGGGACCAGTGGGAATTTGGGGATAAATCAGCAGCTCTCCAGCTGGGAATGAGGCTGGGAATGAGGGAAGGGAGAGTTTGAGGGATGTGAAATGGTTGGGAGCCATGGATTCAAATGGATTTAGCAGGGAATTCTCACCTGAGCCAAAGGGAATCTCCACAGGGCAGATTCCAGACTCCTCCCAAAGTAAAAGAAAAAAATCAGAATAAAATCAGAATAAAATCAGAATATTCCTGATTGCTCTCAGGAGTCCAACAGGACGTTCAGACCCCAAAAAATCAGTTTAGAGTGAAAAGATGGGGAGAGCTCATGTGGGAAATGGGAAAGGCTGGAGCAGGTCCTGATAGGAAACACAGGGATTGCACAGTGAATGGTAAGGGAGGGCCTGAAAATAATAACATTTGTCTAAAAAACCAGAATGGAAGGGAGATATTTCAGTGTTTGTGTGAGTCCCCAGGGAATGTGTTCACTGGGGAAACTGGGAACTGGGGAAATGGGCTGAAAGCAGCCAGAACTGGGACATTCCATCCCAGATGACAACGTGTGACTCCTCAGCACTTTGATCTCCTCTGCCCTCCTTTGTTTGGGTTGCTCTGCTCTGTGGGGGTTTCGGGCTGAAATTCCTGAAATAATCAGATTTTCCAGCTCCCTCTTTGCAATCTTCCAAAATATTCCTTCCTTGTCCTTCTCCTCCTGCTTGGAGTCAGGAATGAAAGGACTTCATGGACAAGAGGATGATGATGATGATGATGGGCTGGAGGTTTATTTTCCTTTTTCCTTTATTTTCCTCTTGCTAAAATCACTCATTTTATCTTGCTCAGTTTTCAGCCTTAAAATGTTGCTGTTTTCAGCCTTAAAATCGAAACCAGTGCTTTGAATTCTGGTTTTAATTCGTGATTCTTTCAGGCTCTGACTGTACGCAAACAGACCCCTGTGAAAATAGAGGGTTGATTTCAGCCCCTCAGTTTTATTCATTTTTTTTGCTGTCAAAATTCAGATTTTTCCCTTGAAAAGTTGTTGTTTTGCTTTACCTGCTGTGGGCAATGGAATGTAGGAATTTTCTGCTTTGCCTTCTTCTCCAAATCCCTCAGGCTGGGCTGAATTTCTGGGGTTTTTAGCTGCCACAATTTAAGTTGCAAAAGGATTTCTGTGCATTCAATTCTGTAAAAATTAAATTTTCTTATTTTGTATAATATTTTCCTATTGATGTTCCAATATTTTCCTTGATAAAGGGGAAATTGGGTAAATTTTCTTCTCATAATTTAAAACCAAGGACAGCCTGGTTAAAATTTTCCATTAAAAGGAGAAATGGACACAGGAAGGATCTTCCTCAATTAAGATTTTCCTTCTGGGTAATGAATGAAGGGGTGAAAACAAGATTTTGGTGCAGTTATAAATAAAAATACCTACTTCAGCTTCCCAATTAGATATTGGGGAAAAAAAGCTTGGGGGAAAACACATTTTTCACCCACAAGAACTTCCTCTTATGAATTCCCATAAAATGGAATTTTCTCAGTCCTTTGAATTCCAAGTGTAATTTGATTTTTTTCTGTAAGTACAGTGTGGAAAAATGACATTTTTATCTGGCATTCATTCCATTTTTTCCCCCAGGCCTTCCCACCTTTTTCCATATCTCTCTCCCCCCCAGATTTACAGATAGACCCAAAGTTTTAATTTGAATTAATCCCACCAGATGAATGTGCCAGGAATCCACAACTCCCCAAAATGTAGGAAAAATCATTTGGTAGCAAGGCAGAGTGGGGGAAGTTTTCCTGTTCTTGCTAAAATTCATATTTATTTGGATTATTTGTAACTCTTATTTATGGTTATTTCTTAAAGGGCTGGGACTGTAGAAGGAGGTTAAACGCAATAAGGTTTTTCAGCAGCATCATAAAAACTGTGTGAAGACCAGATTTTTTCTTTTGTTTATAAAACAAAATCAAGTGAATTAAACAAGAATCTTCCTATTACCAACAACAGAGGCTGTTTTGCAGAGGTTAAATTTGCAAATTTGAAGTTTCTAACCCCCTGGAGTGACAATTTTTGTGCTTTCTACAGCCACGGTTTTGTTCCAAAGGGAGAAACGAATGAATAATCCAGAAATTCCAGAATGACATTCTGAGATTACAGCTCTCCCAGGCCTTTACCTCCCTTCTGATGGGAATTTGCTGCATAAAAGTGATTTTTACTTCCAGGAACCTGATAACAGAGTGGTCCAAAGCTTCCCTGTGCCTTACAAACATCCCTGCCATAAAATCCACATTCCTCTCATCCTCAGCCCCTTCCCAAACCCCACTTTTGGAAGCTGCTTGGCAAAAATCACAGGTTTTTTTGGTTTTTTTTGAAGGCAGTGGAAGAGACAATTTAAATCAGCTGAGAATCTGTCCAGGGGGGGATAAATTTAGGGAAAAGCTTCACTTTCTCCTGCTATTTTTTGAGATGCTGCTCCACTTTCTCCCAGCTCCTGATGAGGATGGGAAGCGTTTGCCACACGTTGGGTTTACAAATATTTGCAGCGTTCCTGGTGCCCTGTTTTCCTCAAATAGCAGCTCTGCCTGGCTTGGGGAACTCACACCCCCCCAGCTTCACTACCTTATCAAAATATTGGCAATATTTTAATCAGCAGCTGCTACTACGAGGTTTCCCTTGAGGATTTTCCAAGCTGGATCCGTTTGCTGCTCAGGGAAGAGGCTGGGAAATGCATCCCATTGTTTTGCTTTGGGGAAAAAAGGCTTTTCCCACTGTTTTGATTTTGGAAAAAAAAAGGCTTTTCCCATTGTTTTGCTTTAGGGGAAAAAAAGGCTTTTCTTATTTTTAAGTTGTCTGGAAAATAGATTATTAATTTTTATTTTGAAATTATTTTATTTTACTAATTGATTTTATTTTTGCAACAATTTTTTAAAATTTTATTTTATCAAATGATTATTAATTATTATTAATTATTCTTCATAGAAGCCCAGAATTCCAGGCTGGTTTGGATTGGGAGGGAGCTGAAATCCCATCCAGTTCCATGGACAGGGACACCTTCCTTGGGCCAGATGAGCTTTAAGGTCTTTTCTCAGGATTCTGGGGTTCTTTTCCAGAGGAAAAGAGAAAATATTATTTCCCATCTTATTAGGAATGCTGAATTCCAGAGAAAAACTTGCTGGCCCTGAGTGAAGGGAGGGGAGAACCTGGATAACCCAGGAGAAGCCCCCAGCCTCACCCTCCTGTTTTTGATTTCCATGCCTCTGTAGCCTTTTAAAAAGCACATCATATTTTAAAAATCACAGAATAATTTTTAAATTAAACCATTTCATTCTGAACCTCATGGGAATTCCACCCTCATAGCTCCAAAATCTCCTGGATGGAGTCACTCATGGAAGGAAAGCTCCCAATGGGATCTCCATGAGGATTTGGGGGAAATCTTTGGCACATTCATTCTCCCCACAAGATCCTTTAAGCAATGAATATTTAACAGAGCATTGCCCATAACTGCTCCTTTCCTGATCCACCTCTGTAAATGACCCCACATAAAAACTGTAACAAGCTTTCCATAAGAAAAATGCAAGTAATTATAGGAGAGAGGTAAAAATAGCAGCAGCTAATGGGAAAATCTGATTTTCCATTGGGAACATCAGCAGAGCTTCGTTTTTTGACGGGGCCCCAACTCCCTGAAATTAATCTGCCCCCACATCAATTTCAGTTTCTGGAATTGTTTATTTGGCTGTAGAAATGGCACAAATAATGGTTAAAAGTTGCATTTGAAGCTGAATTTACAGAAATTCAGAAAACCCAAAGCTGTTGAAGTGGTGTTCAAAAGAATTTGGGATGAAAAACAAAGGTTTTACCAATTTGAGTGCAATTCATCTCTGAAGAGCTCCAGGATTTAATCATTGAAAAGATATAATAGAGATATATAAAATATTAAAATATATGTAATATAGATAATGTATCATGTGTGTAATAACTAAAATATTCGTTATAATAATATATTGTGATACATTTCAGTGGAGTTTTGTTTCCCTGGTTTTGTGGGGTTTATTTTCCTGTTCCTGTGGGGTTTATTTCCTGTTTTTATGGAGTTTATTTCCTATTTCTGTGGGATTTTTTTCCCTGTTTCTGTGGAGAATATTCCCTGTTTCTCTGGGGTTTATTTTCCTACTTCTGCGGAGTTTATTTTCATGTTCCTGTGGACTTTATTTTCCTGGTTTTGTGGGGTTTATTTCCTATTTCTGTGGAGTTTATTTCCCTATGTCCGTGGACTTTATTCCTGGTTTTTTTTTGGAGTTTA
Source organism: Calcarius lapponicus (assembly GCA_039654755.1). Taxonomy (NCBI): domain Eukaryota; kingdom Metazoa; phylum Chordata; class Aves; order Passeriformes; family Fringillidae; genus Calcarius; species Calcarius lapponicus. The sequence goes on along the minus strand of CM077471.1, from coordinate 32,070,834 downwards.
TTTCCCTGTTTTAACAAAGGAAAAGTGGCATTTTCTGGCAGTAAAACACAGCACAGCCAGGTTGAAATGCTGAGCCAGGGCTGTGTTTTTCAGCCACAGCCTTTCAACAATAATCATTTTTACCTCTGGTACAAATTGCAGAGATAGAATGGTTGATATTTCAGATCACAGCAATTAAGGCTATGCTAATTTTTTGATTAGGATCTGATTACCTCGGGAGGCCTCTGAACTGCTGTTGCAGTTCATGTTAAATGTTTTAATTATTTTTATCCTCTTTTTCCACTGCACCCCCCAAACCCAGAGTGGTGTTTGGTTCACTTTGGTCTGTCAGGGCTTAAGGAGAAATTCTGCCTTTGGGATAAAACCTTGCTCCAGTTTTGTTCATGGAAACAAAGGCAAAAATTGATTTATTAACTTGGAACTTGATTAAATCTGAACCTCAGAGCAGGGGACCTGGCTCAAGAGTCCAAACACTTTCCAGTGGTTTGTAAAAAACCACAGCAAATGCATAAATCTCTATCAAAGAACCATGATTTCTGTTATATTTCATTTCAATCACTTACTGATATAACATGGGGCCTTTTCCCTGGCAAATGCACAAAAATCTACCAAGATTTTGTTTATTTTCATATGAAAACAACTGTTGCTGGTTTTTGAGTTCAATGACCTCAGTCAATGTCACAAGGATGGAATCTGTTGTTGGCATCAGCATTGAACTGGTGCAATTCTTTTTTTGCCATCAGGGTATCAGTGCAGCTTTATTTTCCCACTAAAATATTATCTTTTATTTTCATCCCCCCAAAACCTGACTGACGTTTTGCCGGTTAAAATCTGATTTTGAGTCTTTGCCCACCTGTTCCAGGTCAATGCACAAACTGACTCAGCTGGAGAGGCTCGATCTGGGCAATAATGAGTTCTCTGAGCTGGTAAGAAATGCTCCAGTTTTTAAGGGGAAACCTGGGGGGTTTGGGTGCTCTGTCCACGGGGCATTAAACTTTTACTGGAGAGGCTTTGTGGGGTCATGGCCTTGGGCAGGGGACACATTTCCCTCCAACCCAAACCAGTCTGGGATTCTGCAATTCCAGCAGAGGTCAATTCTGAACCTCATAAGGAATTTCTGCCCCTAACTCATCCCCCAAATCCAAATTAATTTCCCTGAGATTGAAATATTTTGGGAATTTTCTGTGTTGTCAGCACAGGAAGTGAGAGATGCTGTTCCTTAGGAGCCATGGAAGAGCAGGATCAGGGATTACAGTCCTACAAGGGAATATTTCCTGTAGCTTTAGTTAAAACTGAGATAATTCCACTTCAAACAAAGCCTGAAATGTCACCTGGTGCTACAAAGCTGTAGCAAAGTCTCTACATCTGTTTTATGGAGCAGCTCCCTCCCTGTTCCAGGCTGCTCATTTATTCCATGCAGGAGGAAAGAGAGGATTTAACTCCGATTTTTAATTAAAATCTTCAGCGTGGATAAACAGAGAGAAATTTTCAGAAGAGCTGCTTGGAATTTTAATTGTAAGAATTAAATCCTGCCCGAGTTCAGAGCCTCTCTTCTGGGGGTGGCTTGGGTTTGTGGTGTTTGAAAGGAACTGGACAATTTTCCACATATTTCCATGGCAGCCCAGTGATCCCAGGAGTGATAGATCAGGAGAGAGGTGTCCCACCCTCCTGTTAGGGCCAGAATTCCCAAGTTTACTCATTTTTCAACCAAAATGTAGGAACTGGAACCAAATTCCAGGAGGCAAATGGGCCAAGAGGCCAAGGCACAGTGGGAATGTGCAGGAATGTCACAGGAAAAGTGGTGCTAGTTCAACTCACACCTGGAAAAGAGGATTAAAAAATCCTGTTTTCATGGATTCTGAAACTCTGACTTGGGTTTCCATAGAAATTTTGTTTTTATTGGAGAAAGGTGAGTTGGTGGTGTGGGAGAGCCTGATTTCTTTGGTGTCCTGGGAATGTTGTGGCCTTTCCTTGGGGCTGGAGAATTCTGTGCCCTTCCTGATGGAACCACGGGGCTGCCACGGCCAAAATGAGCTTCTGTTCATTCTCTGTTCTGTTCTGTTCTGCTGGAATCAGGGTTCCCAGATCCAGGGAGACCTGTGCACCCCTGGAATGCCACTCTGGCTCCCTGAGGAGCCCCTGCACCCAAGCTGCCATCAAGGAAGGGAAGGGGCAGCTCCTGTCACTCCGGGAGCAGCAAATCCCAAAGTTTGGCACCTCCCTGGTTCATTCTGGGGAGTCAAACCTGGGAGAGGAGGAGGAGGAGGAGGAGGAGGAGCAGCTGTGCCTGGAGCAAGGCTGGAGGCAGCAGCTTTGCCAGGTTTGGCTCCAGAGGTCCAGGAGTCTGCAGGCAGCAGCAAGGCTTTGGGAGGAATTCAGGAGGGGAACAGGGACGGAAGGAAAATGAATGGAATGGAATAGAATGGAATGGAATGGAATGGAATAGAATAGAATAGAATAGAATAGAATAGAATAGAATAGAATAGAATAGAATAGAATAGAATAGAATAGAATAGAATAGAATAGAATAGAATAGAATAGAATGTGACTTTCTCAAAAATTCCTGCGAGTCTTCCATTCAGACTCGATCCCAGGAAGCTTTTCTGTGATCAGACCTTGGAACAGGCTCCTGGAAAGGGACTTTTGGCCAACTCCCTGAATAATATCCTTTATGGTTTGTTCAGACTGAATTGGTCAGGGAGCTGGACTGGGTGATCAATGTAAAACCCTTCCAGCTGGTTCTCTTCTGTTCCTGTTCCCATACCTATTTTATTCCTGTTCCCATACCTATTTTATTCCTGTTCCCATACCTATTTTATTCCTGTTGCTATTCTATTCTATTCTATTCTATTCTATTCTATTCTATTCTATTCTATCCTATCCTATTCCTATTCCTATTCCTATTCCTATTCCTTTTCTGTCCTATTCCTACTCCCATTCCACTCTATTCCAATTGTAGCAACCTCTGTGGAAAATGGGAACATTCCCCAAACAGCCCCAAACCAAAGCATTTCTAACAGAGACAAACGAGGTTTTCATGGCACTTTGATACCAACCCATCCACGAGATCCTGTCTGGATGATGGTGTGCCATAATGTGGGATGTTCCATGGTGCTCCACAATGATGGGAAATTCCATCACCCTGAGAAATCACAATCAAAGGAATTCTCCCCATCAAATTGTGCTCTGCACAGGTCAGGCACAGGCCTTGAAGAAAGGTGTCTGCTAATGAGAGGGATTGAAAAGCAAATTAAAGTTGAGAGGGGAAATTATGATTATCCATAATGACCTCAGCCCGTGAACACTCCAGAGGGATAAAGAAACATTAATCAGCCCAGGAACAAATAGTATCAAATGCCCATTAATCAGTTCAGCCTGGAAATGAGAAGTGGTTTTAATCATCGAAGGACAGCAGAATTTCAATGGAATTAACAGAGGCAAAATAAATCACCTTTAAAATGCTCACCACTAGTTTTTAATAGGAGCTCATTATGTGGAGATGTGGAAAACAAGAGGTGAGTTCTCCTGTTCGTCAGCTTTGTTCTTGTCTGCTGAGGCATCAGGAGCTTCTCCCACCATTCCCTGGGCAAGCGGAAAATCAGATTTCTTCTGGGAATGGCAACATTCCAAACCAGACCACGCAGGGTAACTCCAGGGCTCTCTTGGGGTCTGGAGGTCCATTTGCTTCTGCCTGTGTTGGAATCATTCCAGGGCAATCGTTCTGCTTCCAAAGGCTGGTTTGGAATGGAATATTTAGTGGGATATTTCATGGAACATTTAATAGCAGGTTCTGACAGGCTTTGAAAAAAATCTCAGCAACCTGGGAGGGCAAAGGCAAATTCCAAGTGTTGGTTTGCTGTGGAAAGTGTTTTATGGGAAAGGAAAACACTGCTGAGGAAACCTGGGAATATCTGTGGCCTGGATTTGTAATTCTGGGATTTTACAGCTGTAAGGAGTGAGGAGTGATTTGGGGAATTGCCTTTTTTAGCTCCTCTCACTGATACCCTAAAGAGAATAAAACAGATGAAAGTTTGATTCTGCAATTCCAGGTTTTATCAGCGCCCATTTTCTCCTGTGCATTCTGACTCCTGCCTGTGCCAGCTGCAGATGTTAAATCTCCTCAGGATGTGTCCTTTGGGCTCATTTCTTTTGCAAAAGGTTCTTAAATTTTACAAGTTTTGAAAAAGTGCAGCATGGTTAAATTACACCGAGGCAATGTTCCCTTCTTGTCCTTGAACGCCTGGAAGGCTGAGGTGGGGCATAAAAAACCAAAGGGAAGTGAAGAGGGAAGCTTTCTTTTCTTAAGAAAATGTTGATTTTTATTTAACTGAAGACACATTGCTTTACTTAGCTGCCCATAATAATTTATTCTTTTCCTCAGCCTGAGGTTCTTGAACAAATCCAGAATCTGAAGGAGTTGTGGATGGACAATAATTCCTTGCAAGTGCTACCTGGGGTATGGACATTTATTTTAGGGAATTATTGGGTGATTTGGTGATTCCCCTGTTTGCCTGGCAGGGAACACCAGCCTGTGCATTTCCTGGGGTGGGTGCAGAGAGACAGTAATTAATTAATTAATTCATTCATTCATTATAAAAGTTTTGGGATGGTTCAACACAGAAAAGCTCCACCTTGCCTGGTGGAAGGTGGGAACTGGGGATATCCCTTGGATCTGTGTCCAGATGGAGAAGCACCTCAGCTGCATGCCCAGGAATGCCAAATCCCAGCAGACTTAATGAATTTGGATCACATTAATTAACTTCTGGGGGTTAATTTTGTCCCTTTGAGGCTGAGCCCGCCCCGGCCCTGCCGCGGGGAGAGCAGCGAGCCGAAGGGTGCTGAGATAACTGCAGATCAGCTGGATTTGTGTGTTTGTCTCTAATTAACGCTCTAATTAACAGCTCTATCTGCTCAAGTAACTCTGTCTCACGTGCTATTAAGTCTATAGGGAAGTTAAAACAGCTCGTGTACCTGGATGTGTCCAAAAACAGGATCGAGACGGTCGACCTGGACATCTCGGGCTGTGAGGGGCTGGAGGATCTCCTCCTCTCCTCCAACATGCTGCAGCAGCTGCCAGATTCCATAGGTGAGGAAAGATCCGGCATTCCTCTCCATTTGATAGATTTTATTTTTTTTTTAATTTTAATTTATTTTTTTATTTTATTTTTGGAATCTCGGGATTTTCTAATCATGGAGCAAAGCCTGCCATTAAATCCCAAAGGAGGCAGAAAATGGTGTCTGGACAGTTCCATTTTGTAAAGTCAGGAGCAGAACTCCCTGGTTGGAAGGAATTGGTCCACCTAGTTTGCTGTTTTGAGGAAAAGAAGCCAAGAAGGACAGAATTAATTTCATTTAAATGTAAAAACCAGTCTGAGAGCGATGATGGGATTGTTGCTCATTCACAGTGGGAAGAGGAAATAAAAAGGAAATAATTCAAACTATGAATTTTCTTTTTATTTTGACAGTTTTACAGGCATGAAACTCCTAGGTTATTTAGGATCACATCCCTCTGCCCACTGGGATATTTCCTTTCAGTCCTGAGCCCCTTTCCCTTTCCCTTTGAACACAGAACTGTAAAGTTCCTCAACTTTAAATCAATTTAGTCACATTCCAACACGGATTGCTAATTAATGCTGCTAATAATTGACACTCTCACTGTGTGTCTTCTCCTCCTGTTTTCCATCTTGTTCTCCTACATCTTCCCATCAATCCCAGGATTTTTGTTCCCTGGTTTTCTGCCCAGATTGGTTTTCAGAGGGCATTTAGCAGGAACAAACCCATTTGGAATGATACTCCCTAAAATCCAGAGCAGAGCTGTTCAGGGTTACAAACCATTGCTTATGGGATTCCAGGAGATCTCCATGGGAGCTCTTTATCCATCATTTCTTCCTGCAGGATTGTTGAAGAGATTGACAACCCTGAAAGTGGATGACAACCAGCTCACCATCCTGCCCAATGCCATTGGAAAGTGAGTCCAAGTTTCATCCTTTTTAATTAAAATACCTTTTTCCTTCTGCTCAAGGAGTGTTGGCTTTCAAATAGAAAAGAAGACAAATATACTTTGAATTATGAAATAATTTCCAACCCCCAGGCTGTAACATTTTAATTTGGAGCATCACTTTTAATCCTGGGGATTTTTCAGTGCAAGGGAGAAGAAGGTAAAATCTATCCAATTTCCCAAGAGGAAAACCAAAGGTTTGGGTGTGAATCAATTTGGATGAGCAGAGAAGTGAAAGCAGAAGAATTTGGGGGAAATCCATCAGTTGCCATGGCAACAGCCAGGGCTTGGAGCTCCCAAGGATCTGGCTGTGGCCTCACACGGGTGGAGAGCTCCTAAAATATGACAGAAACCTCTGTGGGAAAGCCAGGAGGGTTCCAGGGGCTGGGATCATGGGCAGCTCTCTGGTGTGGGGTCTCACATGGCTCTGCCTCCTCCTGCTGGGGGGCTGCAGCTTGGGGGCTTCCAAAATCCTCCAGGATGATCCCATCCCACCCCCTGCCAGGGCGGGGACACCTCCCACCATCCCAGGCTGCTCCAAGCCCTGGCCCTGGCCTGTTTCAAGAAAAAAATTAGCTTGTTGTGATGCCATTTGGGAAAAATAATCCATATTTGTGACCTATTCCAGCTGCAGCCACTGAAAGCCCAGGCTGGCTCGTCCTTGGAGTGGTTTATGGGATTTTCATGGGGAGCATTAAAGGCTGGTGATGGGACTCACTGAAGGACAGATCTTTGCTCTGTGGAGCAACAAATTCTCATCCAAGTGAAAGCCCAGAAGGCTCCAAGATCTCCTGGATGCTGCAAAAAGATGGATTTAAATCCAGCTTCAGCAATTCTGGGAGTCGGGTTCTGAAACCTTTGAAACCTTTTTTGTTCATTGCTGAGGGGAAATGCCCTTCTTTAACCCAGCATCTCCTCAGTGTGTTGTCAGGGAGCTTCATTTACGTTTCCAAAGGCACAGCCGCTGCTCCCAGGTGGAATTGCAGAGCAGCTGGGGTCACCTGGGGTCTCCACCTTGTGCTGGAGCCCCTGGCTGTGCTTTTCCAGGGAGAAATTCCCTCTCCTCTGACGAGGGCAGAGCGTCCCACATCAGGGAACTCAGCTCTCTGACCCATCCCTTTGGATGGATTTTTGCCAGATCTCTTTCTCCGAATTTCCAGGGGTGGAACCCCCCCCAGAGGCTGTCCCTGTCCCCAGGGATGGGCAGTGTGGAGGAGGAGGGAGCATTCCTTCTGGGATGGCTCCGTGCTCTGCTGGGCAGTCCCACCCTCATTTCTGGGGTTTCTCTTCAAAGCACCAGCCCCTGGTGGCTCTCAAACCAAACATCCACACAAAACCTGGGATTCCCTGAATTCCCTGATGCAGCCAGAGGCTGGAGATGTTCCCTGTGGGATCTGGGGGTGGGAAAGGTGCCAGGGGGGATTTGGGGCAGTGTTTGGGTCCAGTCTGTGCCAGAGTAGATCTGTATTCCCAGGTTCTAGCAGGATCTGGAGTGCAAGAACCAGAGGGAATGGAGCTGGAGGAGCTGAGATCAGGGAGGAGGAGGAGGAGGAGGAGGAGGAGGAGGAGGAGAAGGAGGACAGGGAGGGCACAGCTGAAGCTGCGGCTGCCCCATCCCTGGAAATGTCCAAGGCTTCCCAGGGAAGCGATTACAGGGAAGCTCTGAGGGTTCCCTGGGAGGAACAGCAATCTCTGCTTTCATTTGGCATCAAATCTGAAGGCTGAAAGATCTTTCCAATTAAGAAACTGAAATAAAGGTGAATTAGATACAGAGTGAAGACCCAATCCTGCAGCTGTGAATCCTCCAGAACAAGATCACTGGAAGGTGTGGTCAGAGCTAAACTTCTTCACAGATCCTCCAAAATATTTGGAAGAAAACCAGAGAATCCTCTGACAAGTCCCTAAGGCAGTGGACAGGGAGATGGGATATTTTAGGAAGAAATAATTGGCTGTTTTTTAACCTTATTCTGATTAAAGTACTTGAGAGTAAGAGGTGGAACATGAGGAGCAAAGGGGGAGAGGAGCTGGGTGGTGCTCACAGAAGTTTCACTTGAAGGATTTTAATTTGCAGTCTCGTTTTAGAAGAAGTTCAGGAGATATTTCTTCAGAATATTTTAATGTATGTCTATAACCTGTATATTTAATGTGTATATTTGTATATCTCACTCTGTAATGTGCAGTACATCCATATGTTCCCACAGGAATATATTCCCAGTCCCCATCAGTGGTGTCTGGTGACCAGATCCCAGACCTTCAACCCTTCAACCTGTTACTTCAGTTATCAAGCATTTAATTCTTGGTTCCATGGCCTTGGTTGCCCCGATCTCTGTCTGAAGTCCTTGGAATCCATGTTCCTCAATATCCCAGAAAATCTGAGTGGCAGCATGGGCAATCCAAGCGGCCCTACAGTGGGTTCCAAAAATCCCGTGGTTATAGACCCCTGGCAGGGAAATGATGGAATGATTTGGGTTGGGATCAAAGCCCAGCCAGTGCCACCAGGGACACCTTCCACTGCCACAGGCTGCTCCAGCCTGGCCTGGGACACTTCCAGGGATCCCCAGCAGATCTCCCCTGGCTCTTCCCTCTTGGGGCTGGTGGTGCCTGGAGCTGGTGAAGCTCCCAGAGGTTTGGGGTTGTTATTTTGGGGATGCAGTCCCTGCAGGGCCACTAACGAGGGGTTTGCCATTCCAGCCTGTCCCTGCTGGAGGAATTTGACTGCAGCTGCAACGAGCTGGAGTCGCTGCCCTCCACCATCGGGTACCTGCACAACCTGCGCACCCTGGCCGTGGACGAGAACTTCCTCCCGGAGCTGCCCAGAGAAGTGAGAGCTGCTCCAGGCCCCATTTCCAGCTGGCATGTCCCCTGGGAGCCACCATCCCTGCCCTGGGATGTCCCATGGAGCCACCATCCCATCCCAGGGCATCCTCTGGGATGCGGCATCCCCTCCCATCCCGTCCCATCCTGTCCCATCCCATCCCACCCCATCCCACCCCATCCCATCCCATCCTGGGGTGTCCCCTGGGATCTGGCATCCCATCCCATTCCATCCCATCCCATTCCATCCCATTCCATCCCATCCCATCCCATCCCACCCCATTCCATCCCTGGGATGTCCCCCGGGATCCAGCATCCCATCCCATTCCATCCCGGGGATGTCCTGTGGGAACCACCATTCCATCCCTGCCCTGGGATGTCCTGTGGGAGCCACCATCTCATCCCATCCCTGCCCTGGGATGTCCTGTGGGAGCCAGCATCCCATCCCATCCCTGGGATGTCCCCTGGGATCCGGCATCCCATCCCATTCCATCCCATCCCATCCCATCCTACTCCATCCCATCCCATCCCACCCCATTCCATCCCTGGGATGTCCCCCGGGATCCAGCCTCCCATTCCATCCCTGGGATGTCCTGTGGGAGCCACCATTCCATCCCATGCCTGGGATGTTCCCCTGGGAGCCACCATCTCATCCCATCCCTGCCCTGGGATGTTCTGTGGGAGCCAGCATCCCCTCCCATCCCACCCCACCCCATCCCACCCAATCCCATTCCATCCCATCCCATCCCACCCCACCCCATCCCATCCCTGGGATGCCCCCTGGGATCCACCATCCCACCGCTGCCCCCACAGGCAGATTCCAGCTGCTGGTGGAATTGTCTGGGTGTACAAGAAGTGCTCAGTGCTCAGACTGAGCAGTAAATCCATCGAAAGTTGGGAATATCCCTGTGAGGAGCCCCACGCGCTCCCTGAGGTTCCTGCCAGCAGGAAAATGTCATTTTTTGGTTGAATTTTGGATTTCTTGCCTTTTGTGGCTTTCAGCAAAACCCATTTTAGGCACCCCCACACACACTAAAAACTATAAAAAACACTCCCAAACTTGGGGTTCCATCCTTTGGGTTTTTCCATTCCCACAGATTGGGAGCTGTAAGAACGTGACTGTGATGTCCCTGCGCTCCAACAAACTGGAATTTCTGCCTGATGAGATTGGCCAGATGCAGAAGCTGAGGGTGTTAAATCTGAGTGATAACAGGTACAGTTCACAGCACTTTATTTTAGCTGATTTAAGGATTTTATTTTTTATTCAAACTTTTCCTTTGAGGTCTTTATAAAGATACATTTCTCTAAAATACATTTTAAAATTAAAAAATACCTTTAGAATTCTAGTTTAAAAATAGTATCATTATCATTTAACTTATTTAAGCTATAAGGAGAGAATCTTGGTTGTTTTTTCTTAATCTTTGCGGTTTGGTCTCAGCTCCTTTGACATCCAAGGGAAAACTTCAAGAAAACTGAATAAGGCCAAAATCTGGATATCTAGATCTTGGTGTGTTTTAATAGCTTCAAACCCATTTCTTTCTTTTATCTCCTGCTGTTTCCATGAAAAAAAAAGAAAGATACATTGTCTATAGGTTTGTAATATTTAATGATTAAAAAGCTGATACCCAGGGAACCAGGAAACAAAAATTAGTTATCTTGCATCCACTGAAATCCAAGGAGCATTTTTCATTTCCTCCAGCAGAGTTTTTTTTTTTTTTGTCAAACCCCAGATTCATTTTTCCTTATGCACAGGACTGTGCTTAGATGAGGAACAAATGAGCTGTTCTTGATCCCTGTCCTGTGCTGCCACAGGCACATGGAAAATCTGAATTTCCTTGGGATTTATCCGTGTGGATGTGCCAGGAGTGTGGTGATTTGCAGCGTCAGCACAGCTAGTGCAAGATGTGGGGGATGAATTCCATTTTCTCTCCAAGACTTGCCTTCCACACTCAGCAAAAATTAGGGAAGGATTTCCCAGCCCAGTTTCATTTTAGAAGATTCTGAAATATTTGCTGAGATTCAGGTTGAACATAAAAATATGACTTACACAAAGCCATGGAGAACCCCGTGGAATATTGTTTAAAATTCCCTCATTCAGTTCCTTTCTGTCCTGCGTTGCAATTCCAGGGCACAAATTCCATCCTGTCCCAATCCAGAGGATTTCCAGGTGGATGTCCCCAGGGCTGGTCCCTCCTCTGCCCCGTAGGGACACAAAGGAGGGGACACGGGGCAGAGGACAGTGCTGATCCAGGATTTCCTGGGAGTCAGGAGTGCAAGGAGCCTTCCCTGGCACGTCAAACCACCCTGAGCAGGGTCACTGGTCCCTTTCCCAACCCAGAATCCTGCCGGGAGTCTGAGCTGGGGGAGCAGGGAACTGTTGGGAGGTATTTGGCGTTTTTCCCCATTTTTTCCCCCCAGTGATTTTCCTGCTGGTCCCAGGGCCATCCTTGGTGTGCAGGGACTGCTTTGGGTGCTGAGGTGGGGCAGGGGCAGGCAGGGCTCCCCCCTTGCTGGCTTCCAGCAGAATTCCAGCTCCCTGCCCAGCTGGGAGGGGATTGGGATTTCCACTGGGGAGGGAGGGGATTATGGGACCAGCATCCCAGCGGTGTGGAGGGGGATGCGGTGTTTCTTCCATGGGGTGGAAGATGTGTGTTCCAAGGGGTGGAATTTGGTGTTCCATGGGGTGTTCCATGGGATGGAATGTGATATTCCATGGGGTGGGATGTGGTGTTCCATGGGGTGTTCCATGGGATGGAATGTGATATTCCATGGGGTGGGATGTGGTGTTCCATGGGGTGTTCCATGGGATGGAATGTGATATTCCATGGGGTGGGATGTGGTGTTCCATGGGGTGTTCCATGGATTGGAATGTGATATTCCATGGGGTGAGATGTGGTGTTTGTTCCATGGGGTTGGATGGGATATTCCACGGGGTGGGATGTGATATTCCATCGGGTGGGCTGTGGTGTTTCTTCCATGGGATGGAATGTGGTGTTCCGTGGGGTGAAATGTCATATTCCATGGGGTGGAATGTGGTGTTCCATGGGGTGGGATGTGGTGTTTGTTCCATGGGGTGGGATGTGATATTCCATGGGGTGGAATGTGGTGTTCCATGGGATGGAATGTGGTGTTCCATGGGGTGGGATGTGGTGTTCCATGGGGTGGGATGTGGTGTTCCATGGGGTGTTCCATGGGATGGGATTTGGTGTTTGTTCCGTGGGGTGGGATGTGATATTCCATGGGGTGGGATGTGGTGTTCCACGGGTGGGATGTGGTATTTGTTCCACGGGCTGAGATGTGGCAGCTGTGCCCTTCCCCTCAGTGGTGTCTGGCGACCCAGATCCCAGACCTGCAACCCTTAAACCTGACTGAATTGACTTTAAACCTGGTTGGAATTGTCTTCTCTGCTTTTCTGGAGTGCTTTGGGAAGCGAATCTTTCCAAACCTTTCCTCCTCCGTGGCTCCCAGCTCCGGCTGGGTTTGAACATTGCCCTGCGGGGATTTTGGGATAATTCTTTTGCCATGGAACTTCCCACCTTAATGAAAACTAAAAAAGTCTGACATTCTGCACCAAAGAGTTTGGATTAAGTCCAGACACCTTCTTAATGTTGGATTTTTAGTGATTTTTTTACTTTCTGTGATCCCAGCTTCACTTTCATCACCATTCCAGCAATCCCTGTTGTCCCTTTGGATAAGCCCACACGTTCACACCAAAGAGAGCTGGGGCTCCCCTTCCTGCTGGAATATTCCTGTGTTCCCACAGCAGTTCTGGCCCTCTGCCCTTCCCTGGAGCTGGCAGAGGAGGGAGATCCCAGGAGCTCTTTCCCTGGAGCCCTTGGAAGAAAGGACAGATTCTGCTCAGGGGAATCAGTGTCTGTGTCCCTCAGTGGTGAATTTTGGATCAGGGACAATGGCAATCCCAGACTCCATTCTGCTCAGGGGAATCAGTGTCTGAGTCCCTCAGTGGTGAATTTTGGATCAGGGACAATGGGAATCCCAGACTCCATTCTGCTCAGGGGAATCAGTGTCTGTGTCCCTCAGTGGAGCACTTTGGATCAGGGACAATGGGAATCCCAGATTTGAGTCCCTCTCTGGTGCATTTTGGATCTCCGCTCTTTGCCACTACAGACCTTCACTCTGTTCCCTGTCTTCTCCTCATCCCTGGATGCTGGGACTTGCTGATCTTTGAATTTCAGGATTTCCTTCATGCTCCCCTGTTGGAATTCCACTCAACCCAAGGCAATGCCTCCAGCTTTCCTTCCCCATGCCACGCCCTCTAAGCTGCATCCAAACTTCTCATCTCCCCACCTGGGAGTCCTCTCTCCTTTCTTTTCCCAGCTCCAAACCTTTCCAAAGGGAACATATCCAGGATTCTCTTGGCTCTGCCCAGCAGAACCAGCAGGGTTTGGATCTGGATCCAGGAGGTGCCCATGGTGAGGTGTTTGTGCAGGAGCAGCTCTGTGGAAGCTCTGGGAGCTCCAGCTCATCCTGAATTTCTCCCAGGGGTGGCTGCTCAGCCTCAGGCTCTCATGGGAGTCTGGAGATCCCAAATTCCTTGCCAGTGACCGGTGTCCCTGTCCATGGGTAGCCACAAACACCTTGTCTCCCATCTGCTTCTCCTCTCTCCTCAGAGTCCTTCCAGGTCTGAGCCCTGTGATTGAGAGGTAGAATTGTTAGAAAAGTCCCTTGGGGCTACACTTCCCACAGAGCCTCGGTTACTGGTAAGTGACCTTTCTTTTAGTTCCAGATTGTTCTTAAAGAGCTGAGAGAGCCCCCACTTCCTGCTCTTGAAAGGACTGAGAGAAACCCCCCTTGCTGTTCCTAAAGGGGCTGAGAGAAACCCCCCTTTCTGGTCCTAAAATGACTGAGAGAAATCCCTCTTTCTGTCCTAAAAGAGCTGAGAGAATCCCCCCTTTCTGATCTTCAAGGGCTGAGAGAATCCCCCCTTCCTGCTCCTGAAAAACCTAGAGAATCTCCCCATTCTGATCTTAAAGGGCTGAGGGAACCCTCCCTTCCAGTTCCTAGAACAGCTGAGTGAATTCCCCATTCCCATTCTTACAGAGCTGAGTGAATTCCCCTTTTCTGTCCTAAAAGAGCTGAGAGAATCCCCCCTTTCTGTCTGTGCTTCTGGGGTCGCTCCCACAGGAGTCAGAAGAGCTCCTCAGACCTCACCATCCATCCCCACAAACTCCACTCCCTGTGTCCTTCCCTCCTCCTGGTCAGGAATTAGGATTTAGTCAGGGTGTTGCTGCCAATGAAGAATTTTTCCTGCACTGCACAATTTAAAAGCAAAAACAATTGTGTTAGAAAAAGAGGCTGGGGCTTGGCTTGGCTGGAAATGTTCAAAGCCCAGCAATGACTTTGGGCGCTCCCCATCTTTGAGCTCGAATTTGAGGTTTTTTCTTTCAAAGACTTTAAAATCAGGCCTTGTTTGACGTTTAAAACTTGTACCCAGGGGTCCTTGCACAGCAAATGAAAGATGCAGAGTTCTGTGATTGGTTTGGAATGGAACTGGAAAATCAGCACGGAATGGTCTTGTCCCACATGATTCCAAGGGCTGTGGCCAGTTCTTCTCCCTCAGATTCCCAGCTCTCCACCCGAGTTCCCTGGAGCATCCCAGCGCCCTCCCAGAGACACCTTTGGGTCTGCTCATGACTTTTGTGCTCCCTTCTGAGGTGCCCAGAAATGTGGGGATCACTTCTGTGGGATGCAGGGTCTGGCACAAGAGGGCTTTTCCTCCTGATTTTTCCCAAATCTCATTTAGGATCTGGTTTTCCCAACGCTCCTTTTTGTCGCTTCCAGAAGCTGGGAGAGCCTCAGTGCATGGCTGGGCCAAGCCATGTGCTGGGAAAGAGCAGGTTTAGGTGGGAAATGGGGAAGGAATTCTTGGATGTGAGGGTGGGGAGGCCCTGGAATGGAATTCCCAGATTTGCCATGGCTGCTCCATCCCTGGGAGTGCCCAAGGCCAGGCTGGAGCAGCCTGGGATGGTCAGAGGTGATTGGGATGGGATGGGATGGGATGGGATGGGATGGGATGGGATGGGATGGGATGGCATGGCATGGGATGGCATGGGATGGGATTTAAGGTCTCTCCCAACCCAAACCACCCTGAATTCCATGATTCTATAAAAACAGCCTATTCAGGAGGAGTTATGGGAAAAAATTCAATGAAGATTCCACAAATATCCTGCCACCCATTCCCATTCCCACTCCCAGATCCCTTTTAGGAAACTGTGTTTAAATGTCTCGTTAAAATGCTGATTTTTTTTTCCCCTGCTCCATTTAATTTTGTCATTTAGGTTCACTATGAATATTTATATTATTTTAAACTTTGGTCTGACATTCCCACAAAAATGAATTTTCCATCATCTTGGAATATTTCTGTTCCAAACCTCCAGTGTCCAATAAAGGGAGCACTGTGAGTGACTCTGAGGTTCCTCTAAAGCTCCCTGGGACCAAGATTTTTTCTTTTTTCTGTCCAATATGTGTAATTTTATTACACTATAACCAAAGGAAAATATCAGTCTCTCCTCAGTACCAAAGGATGTGGTGTCAGCAGTTCTACTTCCAAACAGAACCCTTAATGTGGAATATTAATCAGATATAATAATAATAATAATAATAATAATAATAATAATAATAGGAACAATAGTAATAATAATAACAGGAACATTGATAAAATATTGCATTTTAGTAAAATTGATTTTAAAAGCAGTGAAATTTTAGCTATTTCATTGTGAAAAACATGCTGCATAAAAATCTTTAAATAAATTACTTTGGAAAAGAAGGGTTCACCTTGTCCCAATATTCTCTTTTACAGACTGAAGAATTTGCCCTTCACTTTTACCAAACTCAAAGAACTGGCAGCCTTGTGGCTTTCTGACAACCAGGTAATGCCTTTCAATATTCCCATTTTCCTTAGGAAAGGGGCTGTCAATGAACCCTGTCACTCAATTCAAGATTTAGAAGAATTTTGGAAGGGTTTGCTCCCAGCCCAGCTGTAGATTTCCATATCTAGCCATAAGCCCTGCTGGGTGTCACTTTTTACCATGGAAAAATCACTTTTGCAGGATTTATTTTACCAGGATCAGCTCCTTCCTCCTTAGCAAAGTAGTAAATAAAGGGCCAAAGTAGCACGGGAGAATTTTTGAAGTAGAAATTCAAGATTTTCACTCCCAAACTCGTTATTATCCTGTTCCCACCCCGTGCTCCATCTGCTCCTCTACCCTTGGCTTCCTCTTCCCTTTTCCCACCCATTCTCCCATCCCTGCACATTTTCAACTCCACCTCAGTCAGGGAGAGTTCAAACAAGTCAAAGCTGCACGAGGACTCTGGGTCTTGCTTTGGAGAAAAATCATTTTTCTGTGCCTTTGAAATCTGAGGGGGCCCTTCTTTGTTCCAGGACTCTGGTTTATAGCAGATATTCTTTGGGATTCTATTTTAGACCGAATTATGCAACAGAAACCCTGAGAAATGCAACAGTTCCAGCAGCAGCTGAGCCCTAAAATAAGTCTGAAATGTACATTTAGTTTTAGATCCGAGCCAAAAATGTGAAAGCTGAAGGGGGGGGTAATAGAAAATTATGATGAAATTTTAATGTGTTAAATGAGGATTCTTGGGGGTTTTGCATTTAAAAATTTGCATTTTGAAAAATAACATTGCCTGGCTGTGCAGCCCAGGCACAGAACAACCCCAGCCCTTTAAATATACAACATTTTCCAGCATTTTGACTTTCCTGAGGCACAGCAAGGATTGATTTCCATTCTCTGGGCTGTGACAGTCACTCCTGGGCCAGAGTGACTTTGGGTACAGCAAAACCATGATCAAACATCCCCAGCTGCAGTCAAACCCAGCAGGAAGTCCCAGGGAATGCTCCTTGGGAATTCTGCTGTGCCCTGCCCCAGGTTTACTCCCAGGTGAACTGCCAGCCACCAGGAATTTACTCCTCATCGTTAACTAACTCCTCATTAGGCCTGGCTTAAATCCCAAGGGGTGTTGAAGTGTGCAGTGCCAGGTGTGCTCCCTGATCCTTTTCCCCTGGAGCAGCAGGCAGGATTCCCCATGTCCCCATGGCTGGCAATGCCAGGAATTGCAGGGAAGGCACGGGAGGCTCCGCTCTCCTGCAGCCCACAGGGAATTTGTGTTCCTGCAGAGCTGCAGCCAGCCTGGGGCTCCCTGGGCAGGGGGAGCTGGAAGTGCCCAGCTGCCAGCAGCTAATGGACGGGTTCCCATTCTTCTTGTTGGTGTTTTATTTTTATTATTATTATTACTATTATTATTATTATTGTTATTGGTGGTGGTGGTGGTGTTGCTATAGTTATTATCCATTAATATTGTTATTATTGTTGACATTATTATTATTATTATTATTATTATTATTATTATTATTATTATTATTATTATTGCTGCTATTAACATTATCCCATTATTATTATTATCCTATTATTGTTGTTGTTATTTTATTATTGTTTTTATTGTTGATATTGCTGTTGTTGTTATTAGTATTCTCATTATCCCATTATTATTGTTGTTGTTACCTCGTTGTTATTATTATTATTATTATTACTATTACTATTACTATTACTATTACTATTACTATTACTATTACTACTACTACCATTTTGGTTGTTCTGACTGTTATTGTTGTTATTATTGTTGTTGATATTATGATCCCATTACTGTTGTTGTTGCTGCTATTATTATTATTATTATTATTATTATTATTATTATTATTATTATTATTATTATTATTATTATTATTGTTCTCCTCATGCCGGGTGCTCCCTGTCCCGCAGTCCAAGGCCCTGATCCCGCTGCAGACGGAGGCGCACCCCGAGACCAAGCAGCGCGTGCTCACCAACTACATGTTCCCGCAGCAGCCCCGCAGCGACGAAGGTGAAGCCCCGAGCCGGGGGGACGGGGCTCAGCCCTGCCCCTCTGACACCCCACGGCCACGGGCACGTCCCTGGCCCGGCCCACGGGGAGAATCCTGGCATGCCCAGGCTCTCAGACTGACATTTCTGACTGACACTGTCAGACTGACATTTTCCGATTTACAATTTCAGATTTACGTTTTCAGTCTGGTATTTTCTGATTGATGTTTTCACATTGACATTTTCTGATTGACACTTTCAGATTTACACTTTCAGTCTGACATTTTCTGATTGACACTTTCAGTCTGACATTTTCTGATTGACACTTTCAGATTTACACTTTCAGTCTGACATTTTCTGATTGACACTTTCAGATTTACTCTTTCAGTCTGACATTTCTGATTGGTGTTTTCGCATTGACATTTTCTGATTGACACTTTCAGATTTACATTTTTACATTGACATTTTCAGATTTACAATTTCAGACTGACATTTTCTAATTTACCTTTTCAGACTGACATTTTCTGTTTTAAAATTTCAGGCTGACTTTCACACTGGCGTTTTCAGATGTCAAAACTTTCAGATTTACACTTTCAGACTGATATTTTCTGATTTACAATTTCAGATCCATACTTTCAGACTGACGCCCCCTGATTTACATTTTTACATTGACATTTTCTGATTCACAATTTCAGACTGACATTTTGTGATTCACAGTTTCTGATTTATTGACATTTCACATTGACATTTTCTGATTTACAGTTCCACACTGATATTCTCTAATTTACATTTTCAGACTGATGTATTCTGATTCAAATTTTCAGACTGACGTTTTCTGATTCACATTTTCAGACTGACATTCTCTAACATTTTCAGACTGACATTTTCTGATTCACATTTTCAGACTGACATTTTCTGATTCACATTTTCAGACTGACTTTTTTAAATTTACATTTTCAGACTGACATTCCCTGATTTACCCTTTCCCTCTGACGTTTCCTGAACCCCTTTTATTTCCAGAGAGGCTTTGCAGTAGCAGTCTGAGCCCAGCTCTGGGTGTGCACACCCCAGGAGTTGCTGGCTCCAGGCAGGAGCTGGGTATGCCCAGCTCCATGGTCTGGGGGCTCAGGGCTCCCAAACTGGGCTGGATTGAGGCTTTGCTCCACTAAATTCCCATTTTCCACTGCTCCTCTGCTCCAGGGCTGCCCCAAGCCCTGCTGATGCTTCCCACCCCTCTCATCCCACTTTTATTCACAACCCTGGAGTGGTTTCTCAGTTCCCCCTCGAGTTTCCAAACAATCACCCAGGTGACCAAGCAGGAAAATCCTTTTGGCTCATTCCCAGCTCCCTTTCCCATTCCCTGCAGATTTCCAGTCAGACAGTGACAGCTTTAACCCCACTCTCTGGGAGGAGCAGAGGCAGCAGAGAATGACTGTGGCCTTTGAGTTTGAGGACAAGAAGGAAGAGGAGGAGAATCCAGGGAAAGTCAAGGTGAGTACTGCTGGATTTATTCTGGGATTCACTTTGTGTGAATGGGCAGGGTTCAATATGCAGGTCCTGAATTGAGCTGGGTTTGGGTTTTAATATCAGAGTCCTGCTCTGTCCCAAAGGGAATTGAGACAGAATTACTGTGCAACTTTATTTACAGGTTATATATATTTTCAGGTTAAATTTACAGATTATAGATATTTACAGATTATATGTTATATTATATTATATTATATTATATTATATTATATTATATTATATTAATTTTTACAAAATTACTGTCAGCCACTGCATTTTCAGGAATATTTGAATCCCATAGGGGATCCCATATTCCCCTCAAAGCAGAAGTCAACGAGGGCTTTGCAGCCTCGTGGAATGTTCAGTGGAGAGGGCATCACCTGTGAAAAATGAAGTTCAAAGCATGAACTTCCTCCCCCAGTTTTGAGAAATTAACGTCACTGCAGATCTCTCCATCAATCCCTCAATCAGCTGCATTGTCAGGAGGATATTTTCAATCCTGTCAGCCTTTACCTGCCATGGAAATCTCTCTTTCTTGAATAATATCAAGGAATTATCCCACACTTCAACCCTGCAGATTTCTAACTGTGGTAGAACACCTAGGGTAAAATGTAGGGTCAGAGATAAAATCATCTGAGGAGATTTAAATCGGATTTTGTTCTCAAATTAACAGTTCTCTTGTCAATAGCATTTTAATACCTCATTGAAAACTTGGTGGAAATTCTTATTTTTTTCTTCCAATATTTTTCCCAGTGGGGAATTTCTCTCCAGCTCCTGTGCCCAGAGCTAATGGACTCTTCTGCTTTAGTGAAACAGAAAATGAAGCCAAAAGCAGCCTTCACCTAACAATAAATAGATTAAAGTGGAATTTTACCCTGGATGAATTGCAGGTTTATGGGTCACGCAAGGAAAACAGCATCTGGGGAAGTTTTGTGTTGTTCCACAACTTTTATCAGAATTTTCCCTGGGGGTGACATGGCTGGAGGTTTCAACATGAACATTTTTAGCAGTTCCACCAGAGCTTTAAGGGATGGATTAAAATAAATATAAATTCTCAACAGTCAGTAACCACCAACTCTGCAGCATTTCATAACAGCAGAAGAAGTTTTCACCTTTTATCTCTCATCAAACTGAACTTTCAGCCAGACAGATGTTAAAATAGATTTGACAATTGGGATTGTTCAATAGCTTTTTATTCCATCAATGATTTTGAACTCTGAAAATTCTCTCTTGGGGTCAGGCTGTTTTTGATGTAGCCCTGGAATGGGATTGGCAGGGAATACAGATTTCCTCTGGGATGGGGAATGTGGATCCGTCAGGGGAAGATCTGCATCCCACTGATGGTGCTGTCCCCCACCAGAGCTGCAGGAGTTTGGCTGTGTGATATTAACACTCCCAGGGAGGTGAAACTCCTGCCTGCAATCCCAGTTTGGGGTTGTCTGTCTCATCCCAGCCTCCAGTCCCTCCTCCCTGCTGGAACTCCTGAGGATTTGCCCTCAAGCCATGGCCTGAGCTCTGGGAGACACCAAGGGCCTCATTAGGCCACCCCTGAACACCATTTCATTCAGCCAGAATTGAAGCAGAGCTTTTAGTGCTGCTATCTAGACTTGATCTGTCCTTTTTCTGTTGGAATTCTTTATCAAAAGTGACATCCCACTCACAGATTTTAACATTTTCTGTTCTACCCCCTGATGTTTATTCTCTCCTGGTTCAGATATGGATGCCAGCACTTGACACAGTTCTATTTAGCAAATCAATCGTGCTTTTGCCTCTGAAATATTCCTATGGACAGACCATTTCCACCTAAATCCAAACCTGTGGTTTTCCTGCTCGCTGGGAATTTAAATCCAGCAGCTCTGTCAGCGAGCTATTCAAACCAGCTCACCTACACCACCAGGTAGAAGCTGCTGTGTGCTTGTCCTGGTTTAGGGCAAATTTGGGAGTGAACCCCTAAAGGGGTTCCTCTAGAAAAGCAGATTCAATTGGCCCCTCCTCCAACCAGTTCAGGAGAAAATACCTTTTTAGAGAAAAGTGGAGGAAAACTGTTTACTAAACAATAAAACAGTGAAACCTAAATAATATTAAACCCCAGATCCTTTATCACTAGCAGAAATTTGAAGTTTCCCAGCCTCGTCACCCTGACATGCTCTGGGAAAGTTGGGAAGCTCAGATTAGTGGGGTTTTCCAGGAAATCAGAGTGTCTGTCAGTCAGTCAGAGCTCAGCCAGGCCTTGGGCACTCCCTGGAGAGCTCTGGGTCTGTGCTCCCGTGCCAGAAAGAGCCACAGACACCCGGCTGTGTGTGAGCATCATCCATCTCCAGGAGGCAATGGCTCCCAGAGGACCAGCTCTGCTCTCAGCTGCCATCCCTAATTCACATTAATTGAGTACAGGAGCGTGGCTGAATTAATTCTGCATTTACAGCAGGGTTGTTTGGGAGGGCGTGATGGGATGTGTCAGCAAAGTACAGAGCTACCAACACCCTCCCAGGGGCAGAGATGGGCTTGCAGGGAACCATTCCTACCCCTTATTATATGGCACTGGGACTGCATTCGATGCTGACAAAGAGAGAATGAGCAAATTTCAGTCCTGACCTCCTCAAACTCCCCAAACAGTTCAACCAAACCTCGAGGGAAGCGCCCTCAGCCCAGAACCGCAACCAGGCTTTCCTTTGCGCTCCGCTCCCATCCTGCATTCCTGCCTCCATTCCTAACTCTGCCTCCCCCTTCCCTGGCTGCTCAGGTGGAGATAAACCTCAAGCGTTACCCCACGCCCTACCCCGAGGATCTGAAGAACATGGTGAAGTCTGTGCAGAACCTGGTGAGCAAACCCAGCCTGGGCGTGCGGCCCGAGAACGCGGCCCCCGCCGCCAGCACCGACCCCACGGTGGGCAAGGACAAGTACGAGCACAAGTGGCCCCTGACCCCCAAGGAGATCTCCGTGGAGGTACTGGCAAGCACCCTTGCTCCTCTCCAGAATTCCAGACTCTTTTTTTTTTGAGGGTTTTGGGGCCCCAAAGGATGGTTTGATCCACTGGGAACCTCAGAGCCGAGAGTTCCTTGTTCCGTTTTTGGGGTACCCAACAAAGGGAGGAATGATGAATCTGACTCCATGTTCTTAGAAGGCTAATTTATTATTTTATGAAAATATATTATATTATATTATATTATATTATATTATATTATATTATATTATA
Organism: Calcarius lapponicus; assembly: GCA_039654755.1. NCBI lineage: Eukaryota > Metazoa > Chordata > Aves > Passeriformes > Fringillidae > Calcarius > Calcarius lapponicus. Next base: position 32,048,449 of record CM077471.1, on the reverse strand, counting down.
TTATATTATGTTATGTTATGTTATGTTATATTATATTATATTATATTATATTATATTATATTATATTATATTATATTATATTATATTCATTATATTATATTATTATACTATACTAAAACTATACTAAAGAATAGAGAAAGGATACAGATAGAAGGCTGAAAGATAATAATGAAAAAACTCATGACTCTCTCTCCAGAGTCCCGACACAGCCTGACTGTGATTGGTCATTAAGTCAAAACAATTCACATGTTGGATAAACAATCTCCAAGCACATTCCAAATCAGCGTAACACAGGAGAAGCAAATGAGATAATATTGTTTCCCTTTTTCTCTGGGGCTTCTCAGCTTCCCAGGAGAAAATCCTGGGCAAAGGGATTTTTTCAGAAAAAGTGACGGTGACATTCCACCTGTAAAGTTTTATGTTGAGCTGCTGGGTGGCATTCAGGTTTACACTGAGCTGCTGAGTTTCATCCAGTTTTAGACTGAGTTGATGTTTTTATCCAATGCCGCTGAATTTTTGGGTTGAGATCTCCCCAGATGGGAATTCTGCTGCGGATTTCTCCCAGCACTCTGTTCAATTTCAAGGATGTGAGGTTGGCACGTGACAGGAGGATGGGCCCAGGCACCACTTCCATCCCATCCCATTTAATCTGTTCAAGACTCCTTGGGATTGCTGCCAGGAGCAGGAATCTGAAATCTTCTCAATCTGAAATCTTCAATTAACCCTGCCCAGAGTTAATGAAGGCAGCAGGAGAACTCCTTCCAGTGCAGGGAGCAGCCCTGGATGCTGTGAGCTGCAGAATCCAGCCCTTCCCCAAGCACAGGGACAAATTCAACCCCAGGATTAATCCCCTAAAGGTGAATTCCTAAATCCTGCAGCCCTGCTGGAGCTCGGTTCTCTTACCTCACCAAAGGAGGGGAATCCCTTCCCATGGGAGCTGAAAAGCTTTTGGAGAGGTCTGCAGGAATGCCAGCATTCCTGGAAGCCTTTGCAAAGCTTTAATGCTGAAAAGAAATAAATGAGGAAAAACATTTTCCTTCTTTTTCTCTCCTTTGTCACCTGAACGTTGTGATAAACTCCTTGTCCTTGAAATTTCCCTGTCTGTAGCCAGTCCTGAGGGCAGGAATTGTTCTCCATCAGATTTCCATGTCTTTGGCACAAATATTACACATTCAGCTGTAGCTGCTCCCTCGATGCTGTGTTTTATTTGCAGTCAAACATTTCCATTCCTTAAAAAAATAACCTCCCCAAAGTTTTCTCTTCAAGCTGGCTTCAGAAGACTTCAACTCTAGGCACAATTTCAATTAGGACTAAAATATTGAAGTTAAATATTTAATTTCAACTAAAATAGCTAAGTTAAATCACTCATGTTTCCATCTAAATCTGAAATCCTCAATTCCACCACGATTCCTTTTTACTCATTAAATTCTCACTGTGTAAATCTGGTCCTTGAACCAGCTGGTGACTCAGGCCACGAGTCTTGACATTCTGCTCTTGTTGCTGAATATATAGAATTTATTTTGTATTATCTACCATTTGAACTTGAGTATTCTCAACAGCTTTCTCTGGGTTTTCATTCTCCCTGCGTGTTTCCACCAGGTGGCCTGGCAGAGGTTTTAGCTGTTTGGTCTCATGGCTGTGGCTGGTGATGTTGCATCCAGAAATCAGTGGTTTGTTATTATTTGTTGAAATAATGTTAATTTTTTCAATGAGAACACAGACATGTCAGTGAGCTGAGCCCCAGCAGGGCCCTGGGAGCTGGCAGAGCCAGGGGATGCATGCCCAGGGAGGAGGAGATGGCAGTGACACCCCAAGCGTGGGGTGCACCTGGGGACACATCCCTGGGGGATGCAGGGATCCCACAGAACCCTGCAGGAGGAGCTGAGCTGCCACAGCCAGAGCCCGGGGTGATTCCTGAAGTGCCACTGAAAAATGGGAGTGCAGTTCCCTCCCTGCAGAGCTGGGAGCTCCCCTGGCCCCAGCAGAGATGGGATTTCAGCTGCTGAGCTGTGATGGGGGAGCTTTTCCAGATTTTAGTTTCCCTGGGATGGAGTCAAGAGCGGTAGCACAACTATTCCAGCAGCTGAAGGAAAGAAAAGGGATGATCTTGTCCTTCCCAGCCATTAGGAGGGGGTTTTCAGCTCCAGTCAGGGTGGTGCAGATACATTTCCCTCTCCTTGGCTTCCTGCACCAGGATAAAGCACATGGGAAGTGTAGGCAGAGTGTGAATGGATTTGTGAACAATATTGGCCTGATTTCAGTTGTAACCCATTAAATAAAACATAATTAAGCTCCATTTGCTTTGCAGATAATTAGCAGACAAACTCAAGCCTCAAGTTAAAGTGCACTTTGAAATTGCAGGTGTGTTGTGATGTAGCTAAAGGCTGAAGGCAGTTTCTGATCCCAGGTAATTGAATTTCAGGTGCACTGCTCACTTTTCATCCTCAGATAAGCTGGTTTCTGATCTCTTTTGGCTTTTCCTGCAATTAATTTGCACGTGTCTCTTCAGAAACTGTTTCTAAATAATGAAAGGGAGCATCTGGAATGAGGAGCTGCATGTCAAATGCACTGTACATCCTTCACCTCCATTCACAATAAGCAAACGTCTTGATTAATCATCAATTAAAACAAACCTCTTCATCATTCTAATTCTTTCTGGAAGATGTGATTTTTGGCCAAAGAGGAGTCTGGGATTATTCAGGGAGTTGTGCTGCCTTTCCACGAGAAACAATGAGGATTATCAAAATCAGCAAGTCAGGTCTTTGCAGTTCCTGTTCTTGATGGGTTTGCATTGAGAATATCCCACATTTCCTCTGCCTCATCCCTTCCCAGAGCCCTGGGCTGCTCCAGGCAGACTCCAGGAGTCTGAGCATTCCAAACATTCTGTCTCTCTGGATTACAATTTAATTTAATGAATATAATTTAATGTTCTTGTGTCCTCAGCCTGAATATTTGGTGATATTTCTCTTGCCAGTTGTTTTAATGGTTTGTACCAGGTATTTTCTCCTCACCACAGTTCTCTGCCCTCTTCCTGCATCCTTCCCCAGTTAATCCTGAGGAATAAATCCTGAGGAATAAATCCTGAGGAACAATCTCCAGGCACCTACTGAACACAACTGCATTTATCTCTTCCCTTTCTCCTTGCAATATTCTTCCTATTAGTGACCTTTTTGTTCTTCAGCTTGTAAGAAAAAGGTCCTCTTAAAGAGAGTGGAATTAAATGGAATATGATTTGGGGTTTTTACAGCGTATTTCACATATTCATGGCAGATTCACAAATGCCAGAGTGGTTCTCTCAAAATTGCATTGGTTTTTGTTGGATAGCTGGGCTGGGGGATGAAAAGAAAAGGAAAGTCCTATAAAACAGGGAACTTCATACGCCTGAAATTCACCATCTTGTCAAAAATGGAACTGCTGGGTCTTCCTCTCTTCCAGCAAGGTGGGGGCAGTTTGAGCTTAAAACTCCTGGAAGTTTCATGGCACAATATTGGGATTCCAGGTCCAAGCTAAAGAAACCAAAGAACCCCCCAAGAGCCCCCAGCCTGACCCTGAGCTCAGCCTGAAATCCCCTCTGGAGGCCCCGGGCGGGGAGGAGAGAGCCCAAGGCTCAGAGGTACAGGCACACCTGGTCACACCTGGGCTGCTCAGGTGGAGAAATTCACCCTCTGACTGCTCTGCACCCACACAGAACCCAAAGATCAGAAGTACAGGCACACCTGGGCTGCTCAGGTGGAGAAATTCACCCTCTGCTCTGCTCTGCACCCACACAGAACCCAAAGATCAGAGGTACAGGCACACCTGGTCACACCTGGGCTGCTCAGGTGGAGAAATTCACCCTCTGCCCTGCTCTGCACCCACACAGAACCCAAAGCTCAGAGGTACAGGCACACCTGGTCACACCTGGGCTGCTCAGGTGGAGAAATTCACCCTCTGCTCTGCTCTGCACCCTCACTGCCCCCAGCACTGGGCTCCCACCAGCTGATCCCACTGCACTGGGAAAGGGCACCTGGGGAGCACCAGGGGAATCCTCTGCATGGGGAAGGGAGGGCTGGGTCACTCCATGTGGAAATCACCATGGAACTGCCTTAAATATTAGCCCTGAGGGCATTGATTAAACTGAGGATGGCTCTTTGTGAGAAGGTCCTGCCTCCAGTAGAACATCAGAAACAGAGGGTTTGAAATGGCTCTGGTGCAAGCAGAATTAAATTCTCCAAGGATATATCACATGGCAAATGCTTCTGCAAATCTCAGTCACTACAAAAGGTATTTAATAGCAGTAAAGCCCTGAAAGTTTCCTCCTTGTAAGTGAAAACAAGAAAATGTTTTAAATCTTGTAGCATTAAACATTCTAGCGATGCAAATTTGGTTTGGGTACTCCAGTTTAAATTGTTTCTCAATTATTACATCTCTCCCTCTGGCCTTCCCTCTCCAAACTCACTGGAGAACCTTTACAACCTTTACAGAGACCCTCCTGTGTCACCCATCCCTGTCTCCCCATCCTCCTCATCTCTGAGCTTTCTGCAGGGATGAGAAAAGCCCCAAAATTCCCATTGGTGCCTTCATTCCCTCCCAGCCACCCTAGGGGCCTAACTGCCCTAATTTTTCTTTCTAAGAATGAGTCCCACTTTCCTCCCCCAGTTTAACTGGGGTTATTCTCAGCACACGCTCTGTTGCAGGGCCTGTGTGAAGGTCAGGTGTGCTGAACCCTCAGGCAGAAGTTTATTAAATCCAAATAATTTTAATTTAGCCACAAACTCCTCAGAGACAAAGCCATTTTAATTAAGTGCAGCTCCAGGGACAGCTGAATCTCTGAAAGGACTCACCAGAAATAACTGAGCGAGGAATCCTCCCTCTGAAATACCAATTGTTTACACTCAATTAGTGTTTGCTTCTTTCTGCTGGCAGCATTTTTGGTGACCTTGACTTCCTCAAACATGTTTACGTGGCCTTGATGTATCTTGCAAGTTCCATCTGGTTTGTCCACATTTCCATAGCGAGCACATCACCCTAATTTTGAGGAGGATTAATTAGAACTTTCTGCTGACAAATTAGAACTTCCTGATTCAATGTTCACTGCCCTAATGTCAATGTGCACTGCCCATGTGGTGGGTTTGGGTGTCTGGGTGATCACAAGGAGAAGGCTGGGTGCTGTTTGTGTGCTGCAGGTTGAGGTGCTGCCGTTCCCTGCGCTCACCCTGCCTTGTTGTGTCCCTCAGGATCCCTTTGGACACCCTGCCAGCGAGATGAGGATAGGGGAGCTCCGTCCTTCCATGCCCGAGACGCCGCTCTACCCTCCCAAGCTCGTCCTGCTGGGTAAAGACAAGAAAGGTACTGATGGATTTGCTTTGAGATGAAACCTTGTGATGGGGATGTGCCACCTCTGCTTGTAAACCATAGCCTGTGGACATTTGTGCACGGATCAGTACAACCCAATGCAATGCAATATTAGATTTAAGTTAAAAATATGTTTTTGTGGTGTTCCGTTCCCGAGCGCCGCCCCTGAAAGCGTTTGCTGTGTTTTGTTTCAGAGTCGACAGATGAGTCTGAAGCAGATAAGATCCATTGTCTGAATAACAGCGTTTCCTCAGGCACTTACTCAGACTATTCCCCTTCCCAGGCTTCCTCAGGGTCCTCCAACGCGCACGTAAAAATGGGCTCCCTGCAGACCACGGCTAAAGAAGCAGTGAATAACTCTTTGTGGGGGAACAGGTGTGACATCTTTCCTGACACAGCTTCTGCTTCCCTTTTGTCCTCTCTGGGCCCTCAGAGCGACCCCGTTACGGCGTTTGGGTTTAAAAATCCACATTTTTGTCCCATCTCGGCTGTGCAGGGATGGCCACCCTCCATATTCCATAATCCCACAGCTGGTGGGTTCAGCTCTGTGCCCTCTCCAGGCATTAAAGCTCCTGGAGGTGGAACTGCAGTTGTTGGTGTCCCATTATTGCTGTCCCAGCTCCCTCTGCCCTGGACCTCCAAAAAGGTTCTTGGAGGGCCATAACCTGCACTAGAAACATTCCAGGACCAGCCTGTCCTGTTTGTGCCTGCCCTAAACCCCCTCACGTTGTTCCCTCCACAGCTCTGCCCCGTTAAAGAGCTGGATGGGAACAGGCAAAAACTGCCTCTGGTTTTCTGGTTAAAAAATGGGGGAAACCTTCTGCTGCACTCATCCGTTATTTTTACAGCAGGAAAGTGTGTTCAGCAGGATTTCTGGGAGCACAGCATGGAGCCAGCCAGGCCTTTGAGTGACTTCTTAGCTTCTCCGTGTGTGTCCTGACAGAGCCTGTGCTCCGGGGCAGAAACCTGCTGCCACCGTTCCCGTGCCAGTGGCACAGCATCCACGGAGCTCCCAACAGCTTGAGAGTAGCTCAGGCGGTGCTAAAAACACCGAGGGGGCAGGTTTGGTTCCTGGACTCAGTGATCCTTGTGGGGCCCTTCCAGCTGGGAATATTCCGTGCTAAGAATCCCTGGAGTCTCCCGAAGCCAGAGCGTAGACGGGAGAAAGCCGAGCTGCTTTCCAAGGACGATAAGCGCTGGCGTGCCGGGACAGAGGACATTTTATCTTGTTGCCCTCTCTTGTCTTTGCAGGCTGGCCCAGTCGTTCCCGCAGCCCCTGGAGACCAAGCCATTGCTGAGCCAGCGGGAAGCGGCTCCGGCCGGGAACGTCCCGGCGCGCCCGGAGCGGCGCCCGCTGAGCGACGCCTTCGCCGACAGCTGGAACGACGGCTCCCACTACGACAACACGGGATTCGTGGCCGAGGAGAGCGCGGCAGAGAACGCCGGCACCAACCCCCTGCTCAGCACCAAATCCAGGAGCTCCTCCGCCCACGGGCGCCGGCCGCTGATCCGGCAGGACAGGATCGTGGGGATCCCCCTGGAGCTGGAGCAGCCCGCGCTCAGAAACACACACGACTCTGAAGTGCCTCCTCCCAACCCTTGGCAAAATTGGACCAGAACCCCCAGTCCTTTTGAAGACAGGACAGCTTTTCCTTCCAAACTGGAAAGCACCCCCAACACCAGCCCTTTGCCCGAGCGGAAAGATCACGTCAAGGAGTCTCCCGAAATGACGAGCACTTTCACTCCAGGAATCCCGTGGGAATACCACGACGCCAACGCTAACAGGAGCCTCACAAACGTCTACTCCCACGTGCACTGTCGCCCGGACCCCTCCAAAAACGTCATCTCCATCAGCAAGAGCACGGAGCGGCTCTCCCCGATGATGAGGGATATAAAAACGAACAAGTTTAAGAAGTCGCAGAGCATCGACGAGATCGACATCGGTGCGTACAAGGTGTACAACATCCCCCTGGAAAACTATGCATCCGGGAACGACACCGTGGGCCCCCACGAGAGGGTGGACAAGCTGCTGGGCCCGGAGCACGGCGTGCTGAGCATGTCCCGCAGCCAGTCCGTGCCCATGCTGGACGACGAGCTGCTGACCTACGGCAGCGTCAAGGTGCAGCCGCAGCACAAGGCGTCGGTCACCAAGAAGGTTTATCAGTTCGACCAAAGCTTCAACCCCCAGGGCGCCGTGGAGCTCCCGGCCGACAAGCGGCTCCTGCCGCCCTTCCAGCTCAACGCCGAGTACCTGCCCCAGCCGGCCAAGAGCCTGCCCCAGGAGCTGGTGAGCCCGCGGGGCTACCGCGGCTACGCGCCCGTGGAGCCCATGTTCTCCTTCTCGCAGCCCTCGGTGGGCGAGGAGCCGGCGGCCGCCCCGTTCCCCGGCCCGGCCGCGCGGCCCGGCTTCCTGCGCAGGGCGGATTCTCTGGTCAGCTCGGCGGAGATGTCGGTGTTCCGCAGGGTGGGCGAGCCCCAGGAGCTGCCCCCCGGCGCGGACAGGTACGGCCGGGCCCCGTTCCGCGGCGCCCCGGAGCGCCAGGGCAGCATGGCCGTGCCCGAGGCCCAGTTCCTCAAGCGCAACGGGCGCTACGAAGACGAGCACCCTTCCTACCAGGAAGTGAAAGCCCAGACTGGGAGCTTCCCAGTTAAAAACCTCACGCAAAGGAGGCCCCTGTCGGCACGAAGCTACAGCACAGAGAGCTACGGCACGGCCCAAACGCGGCCGGTCTCAGCGAGGCCCACCATGGCAGCTCTGCTGGAAAAGATTCCGTCAGACTATAACTTGGGTAACTATGGCGACAAGCCTTCCGATAGCAGTGATATAAAGCCGAGGCCTCCCCCTGGGAAGGGAAATGAGAGCTGTGCTAAAATGCCCGCTGACTGGAGACAACAGCTACTTAGACATATAGAAGCTAGAAGGTTAGACAGGGTATGTTTGGCATTTCTCTGCAATTAATGCCTTTAGTTGTGTGTTTCGCTCTGTCAAACGATTTGCACGTGCAGTGGTGACCACCAGAATTCCCAGGGATGAAATTCCTGCCGTGGTGTCAGAGGGACCGGCCCGCCGAGGGCCCTGGGGGTGCTCAGCTGGAGTGAGGGACCCCAGAAAATCCAGAGGCTCCTCACTGATGATGCCCCTCGGGACAGCCGCCGGCATCAGAGGCTTCACGCCGGTGCCGTTCCTTGGGGCAGTCACTGGGGTGGTGATTCTGAAACCTGGGTAAATCCAGAGGCTCTGTCACTGGGATGGTGACTCCTGCAGCTCTGCCCAAAGTCAGGAAGAACCCTGAGGTTCTCCCCTGCCCGTGGAAGCGCTGCTGGAGCCGCCAGGTCAGTGAAGACCGAGAGCTTGGAGAGGTGCTGGGCACGTCTTGGCAGTAAAAGGGAATAAAGGAAAAAGAGAATAAGTAATAAAATGTGTTTTAGCTCTGGTGTCACTGTTAGTGCAGGGGGCTTAAAAGTGTCTATTACTGAGAAATATCCCTGGGTATCCACTGCCACGGTTCTGATGGGAATGTGATCATTACTCCTTTTAGCTGTAGGAAGTTATGCTGATTTGCCTTCTGTCCAAAGGGTGCTTTAGTGCATGATTCAGTCATTACCTATTTAATGACCTAATCCACGAATCCGATTTACTCCGTGATCTGAAGTGGTTGTGACAAATTCCTGTGGTGAAATGCATAAGGGGTCATTGCCAAATGTGTCCATATATGCTTTATGCTAGAGCCTCTTGAGTTTGGCGTTAATATTCTCCTTACCTTCCAGTCGCTGGGATGTGATGATATTAAATTATCCTTAAGGATCAAATGGGGAAGCTTCAAAAAGGGGCTCCAAGGCTGAAACGTTTTCCTCCCTCAGCTCTTTTCCTTGTGCTGTGTAAACCCAGTGGAAACTGCCTCCCCCCCAGGGAAACCAGTGCACCCCAAGAAGAGCCCTTCCTGGTGCAAACAAGCCCTTGCCAGGTGCTGTTGGCATAAGCAACACCTTTACACTTGGTTTACAACGTGTATGAAGGGTGCTTTAACCCTGGAAAGGTGGCACTGGTGGTTGTCCCTAACCCCTGCGAGGTGGTTCCTGCTGGGTGCAGAGCTTCAAGGAGCTGGGCTGGGCTGAGCTGCCTGCTGGAGGCTGTGCTGGTGGGAGCCCTGGGGAGCAGCTCCTGTCCCTGGGGTGGGCACAGCACCCGTGTCCCTGCCCTGCCTGGTGGGCACAGTGCCCGTGTCCCTGCCCTGCCCTGCCCAGCCAGGTTTTTGGGGAGCAGGACTCGCTCCTCCCCGCCAGGCACAGCCCTGGCTGCACAGCCCACCCCGAATTTGGCCATTTTTTTGCAAAAGCGAGACTTGTAGCAGGTGAAGCGCAGATCCCACCTCCCCCTTGTGCTGTCAGCGTGGAAGTCCTCTCTGGTGCCCATTTTCTGTACGAGGAGCAATGTACTCGCTGTGTGTGACCAGTGCATGCCTGGAGGAGCTATCGGTACTCGGGACTGTTTGTTGGCTTAAACTAAAACTCTGTGAACTTAACCATGTATGTGTGAGACTTAATTCTGAGCATGTGTGTTCATATGTGTCCCGTGGTTGTTTCCTCTACTCAGAGCGCTGCTTACAAACACCACACAGTTAGCCTTGGCATGCTGCACTCTGGAGGGGTTTCAGCCATGCATGCCGGCCGAAGCATGACTTTAAACTTGCAGCCTAAATCTAAATTTGAAAACCAAATGCTTCAAGAGCTACCTCTACCGAAAGTAAGTATGGGCTAGCCAGCATTCCCGGCATTCCCGGTTAATTAATGATCCTTGCTTCCTCCTGGTTTAGCTTCTGCCTCTTCCTCCTGCTTTTAGGATGCCCACTCCACAAAGCAAGGCTGGCAGGGACGCAGCTCTGCCCCTTGCTGGCCTTGCTTTTTGGATTCCGGGGCTCCCTGGCTGTCATTCCTGCTCTCCTGCTCTCCTCACACACGCCAGAGATGCCATTTGCTCGGTGGGGAACGTGGTTTGCTCTGGGACTGTTTGATCCCACAAAAATGGGTATGGAAGTGTCAAACAGGCTCCAGGAGACAGGGATTTTAATGCTTGAGCATTAATTGGGTGTGCTGTAATACCTGATGGGTTTTGAACATGTTACCACACCCAAACCCATTTTAAACTTTGAGAAACACCTGGAAAAGATAACATTTCCCTCATTTATTTACTGTTTATCTTATATTTATTATCTATGTATTGTCGACTAGTACAGACATACAGAACCATGTATTCCCAAGGAATATCTGAAGGGAGAGGCACACAGGACAAGGCAGAGAGGGCCATTCCTGCAGGATTCTCAGTGCCAGGGAGGGATGCTGAGACCTTTCCCTGCACCCTGCGGGATACAGGGCACGGTTCAGCCTCTCCCTGCCCTGGCACAAGAGCTGAGGGGACGAATCAGCAGCAGCTCTGTGAGTGATGAAAGGGCAGCAGAGCCCAGATCCCAGCGTTCCATCTGTGCTGGGAATGGCCAGGCTGGCCCCTGTGGAACAATTCCCAAAGGAGCCTTCCAAGGATTCAGAGCTCAGATCCAAGGGTTTGAGGAGAGCAGGATGATGCAGCAGCAGGAGCTGGCCCGGAGCTCATCCCTGCTCCTCTTGCCCACCTCCAGCCGGAATTCCTGGCAATCCAGGGCAGGATGGCAGCGCCCAGGGAGCTGTGCCAGGCCTTCCCCACTGTCCCCAGCCCTCCATGCCCTGTCACCTCCATGCCATGTCCCCCCGTGCTGCTCTGGGTCTGTGCTGCTCTGTGGTGGGGCGGGAGGCTCCGAGGGGATCCCCCCTGGATGTGTGTGCTGGGCAGGGACACCCCAGTGTTGTCTTTGCTTCCCAGACCCTGTCTGTCTGCTCAGGTCCTTGTCCCCTGTCCCTGGAAAAATCCATTGGAAAAATCCATCAACCCCAGAGAGTGGTGCTGGTTCCCTCCACACGTTGGGAACGAGGTGGTTTGGGTGCTGCCAGGGTTTGAGGCTGTAGGTGAACGTGGATATTAATGGTGGATGTCTGAGGAAACGCAGGAATCTGCTCTGTGATCTGTTTTGGGGTGTGGTCTGACGTGGGTTATTCTGCTTTTCTCTCTCACCAGCATTCCATTGCTCCATGTCCATAGAAACTGTGATGCTGAACTGCACTGGGGGGTTGTTCTCTCACTGTACTGTTTGGGAAAATTATTGTTGGGAAAGATTCACTGCAGGGGGAAATGACTGTTGGAAAAATGCCGTGTATATTTAGTGTTGTTGAATTTTATTGCTTCACACCTTCCACAGAATTTGCATTTCCTAAAGAATCCAGGCCACAGCAGTTTAATCCTTGCCTCTTCTGCTCCCTCCTTCCCGTGGCCTGGATTCAAGAGAGTAATGAGTGAGCTCTGGCTGTCAGGAAATCAACCTTAACAATGAATTGCCTTGAAAATGTTCATGACATCGACCTGCCCCTGCAGAAAATGTGGGAAGTGCTGCATTTCCTCTTTCCCCCAGATTTCCTGGAAGTGGAGCTGGGTTGCAGCCTGTCCCAGCTCAGAAAAAGCACAATTTTGAGGAAAAATTTTTGGCCACAATTTTGGGGAAAAATTCATTCTGCTGCAGCAAATGATATCCCAGGGTTTCTCTGTTTGTGGAGGAAGCTGAGAGCACTCTCTGCATTTTCCCTTTTCCCTCTGGAGTGCAAACTCCCCTCTGCAGGTCAGGCCCAGCGCCCTCCAGAGGGATCCTTTCCACTTCTGGCTGCCAGTGAAAAGTTTTAAAAGTTTGTGGTTTGGTGCAGCCCATTCCCAGATGGGGATTCCCACCTTGCTTGGGAATCTCAGAGAGGCTGAGCCTGGGGAGGGCACCCAGAGGGGTCCATAAATGGATCCCTTGGGGTGTGGCCAGATTCCCAGGGCAGCTCTGGAGGGAATTGCTCATTTTTCCATTTTTCCATTTTTAATGGGGGTAAAGAAAGCTCTGCAAGGAGATCCTGGGCTTTAAACAGGGGAAATGCTTTTTTTTTCCTAGTGGTTTTTCATAGAAGGAAAATCACAAATTCCATTATTTTTCTAGAAGATTTCTTGAATGATCGAAGAATTATAATGGAAGTTTCCTTTCATTTTAAATAATCAGGGTTGGGCTTTTTTCACTTCGCCTCAAAGATGTGATTTAAATCATAATTTCTTTCTATTTACTTTTCAACTTCTGTTTAAAAACAGTTTTTAATGGAAAAATTCCCACCCTTCACATTTCAAAGCAAATTTGATTAATTCTTCATCCATCTAGAGAAGTGTATCCTGATTTTTATTTTTTTTTTTTACTCAAAGCTGGAGAAGAAATGCCTGGAATGGCAGAGAGGTAGAATAGATGTTTTTGCTCCTGTGCAGACTCCCATTAGTCAATAAGCACTGAACTGTGCCAGGTGCTGTCAGTGGCAGGACAATGCTGGAATTTTGGGAACTCTGACACCCAGAAGGTGTTAGGAAAACTCCCAGTGGCAATGGAGAAATAGAGAGACAGATAATGGAAACTCAGGGTGGGGCAGGAAAAGTCCAAACCCCTTCCAAAGTCCTGGAAACAGGAATGAAACAACCAGGGGCAAAGTGACGAGGAAGAAACACGGAACAGGAGAAAAAAGGGAATTATGAGCCTTGGGGAAACTTTCCCTGCGTGTTGTGACCATTCATGATGAGGCAAACATTGAATTCCAGGTTAATATCGTACCAAAATGTCCCTGGCACAAGGCAGGAGGTTCTGGGAGCTGCACATGGAGCCAGCACAGCCTCAGGGATGTTTGCAGCAGAAAACACAAACAGCTCCTTTGCCTCGGTGGCAAATCCTTCCTAACAAAGTTCCTGCTGCTGGAATGAGCAGTGAGCGAGTCCTAACTCCAGAATTAACGCCAGGCTCTTTAAACATTGGAATTTCACCAAAATCTGTTTCTCTGAAAGTAACAGGTCCCGTCCAATGAATTTTCTCTTCTCTCTCACCATTCATTATTCTCATTATTTCTGTCCTGAACCTCTCAAGCCCTCCTGCTTGCAGAGAGCCCCCAGTGCCGCCGTGCTGGCGGAGCACTGGGCCGGCCGGGCCTTGTGTGCGTTGCTGGGCTGTTGTGGCTGAGTGTGGAGGGTTTGTGCTGGTGACTAAAGGCTGCCCTGCCTTTGTGAACAGACCCCGTCGCAGCAGAGCGGCCTCCTGGACAACGGGCAGGACGAGGTGGCCGTGGGCAGCCCCTGGAACCCCTACCCGCTGGGCCGGCGGGACGTGCCCCCCGACACCGTCACCAAGAAGGTAAGGGGGGACAGCAGGCACGGCCCAGCCCTGGGGACAGCCCTGGGGACAGCAGGACAGCTCTGGGGACAGCAGGACAGCTCTGGGGACAGTAGGACAGCCCTGGGGACAGCCCTGGGGACAGCAGGACAGCTCTGGGGACAGCAGGACAGCCCTGGGGACAGCAGGACAGCCCTAGGCAGCACCTGGGGCTGCTCCAACCCTGAAAGCAGCAATTGCTGTGATGGAGGGCGGTGTTTTCATGGGGCACCTGGTGCCTTGTGCAGGCTGCCCTAGAGCAGAGGCTGGGCAGAGTTCCAGAATAAAGCAGGGATTTATTCACAGGATCTCCTCCATGGATCCACCTTGGGCAGCACCAGAGCCCAGCCAGGGCTGCACCCAAGATGAACCAAAATGGCCCCAAAATGCACGAGCGGGCACGGGCTCTGTCCCTGGGATCAGTTCTGCTCCATTTGCACCTTGCAGTTCAGTGTCCCATCCCAGCTTTAGCCCCTGCAGTCCCACCCTGCTTGTTTTTCTCTCTCCAGCCCACGGGGTTTGTGCTCCTGGGCTGAGATTGGGATCATTTGTCCTTGGTGCCCAGCTGGAGCAGGAATTGTTTTGTCTCCCTGCTCTGTGCACAGAGCTCAGCATCCCTGATGTGAACCCAGACCCACACACTAAAGCAGCACAGAGTCTGACAATAGAAAAGCCAAACCCTGAGGCATCACCCTTTTGTATACTCTGGCTCTGGTGTGGGCAGTGGGCACGGAGGGCTGGCTGCTCCTGCAGGGTCTCATCCCAAGGTTTCACCCCAGGGATGATGTTCAGTCCATAAACAGCACAAGGGGTGGGATGGCTGCAGCCCAGCCCTGCACAGGCACAGCCCTTTTCCTGTTAAACTCCCTGGAAAAGGGTCTCTTTCTGGTGGTGGACACTGAATTCCAGTGCTTGGACTCCTGGCTGTCCCTCCCAGCCCCAGCTCTGCTCAGGAGTGCTCTGACTGTAAAGCAGGAGACTGGAGAATCCCCAGGACCGTGTTGGAGGAGGAGCAGCAGGGATGAGCCAGGAAAATCACAGGGATCACTGTCAGGAGATCCATCCTCCAGCAGTGAGTGACACCACCATGCACAGAGGAGCATCCCAAGGAGCTCCTGCTGCTCCAAGCTTTATCCTTGGAGATGCAGCCAGCGATCCCTGAGTGCAGGAGGGTTGCTGAGGGTGGAAACAAGAGCCATTGCTCCCAGAGATGCCTCCTGGCACAGGAAGGGGAGGGAAGCTGAGGGTGTGGGATGGAGCTGGCCCCGACAGCCGAGTGGCTGGTGCCCTGCTGTGCGGGAATGGGGATGAGCAGAGGCAGAACAGCGGCAGGGGCCGTGCTGGGGCGGACAGGCCGCAGGGCCCCGCGGGCAGGCCAGGCCAGGCCGCACTGACGCGCCGCTCGCCCACAGGCCGGCAGCCACATCCAGACGCTGATGGGCTCGCAGAGCCTGCAGCACCGCAGCCGCGAGCAGCAGTACGAGGGCGGCATGAACAAGGTGACCATCCAGCAGTACCAGCCGCCCCTGCCCATCCAGATCCCGTCCTCGCAGGGCTCCCGGGCCCCCCAGCCCCAGCGGTGCCTCATCCAGACCAAGGGCCAGCGCAGCACCGACGCCTACCAGGAGCAGGTGAGCCTCGGGGCACGGGCACATCCCGGGCTGTGCTGGTGTGAGGTCCCCAGGACGAGGGGAGGGATGAGAAACCCACTCCAAGGGCTCAGAAGGCTGATATTATATTATATTATATTGTATTATATTATATCATTATATATTATATTATATGTGTTATATTACATTATATATATGCAGAGCTCTGGTTGGGCTGGGAGAGCTCTGGTCAGACTGGAGGAGCTCAGGCTGGACTGGGAGAGCTCTGGTCAAACTGGGAGAGCTCTGGTTGGACTGGGGGAGCTCTGGTGTGACTGGGGGAGCTCTGTTTGGACTGGGAGAGCTCTGGCTGGGCTGGAGGAGCTCAGGCTGGACTGGGAGAGCTCTGGTCAAACTGGGAGAGCTCTGGTCGGACTGGGGGAGCTCTGGTGTGACTGGGGGAGCTCTGTTTGGACTGGGAGAGCTCTGGCTGGGCTGGAGGAGCTCTGGTGTGATTGGGAGAGCTCTGGCTGGGCTGGGGACAGGCTGGATCCATCACTTCCCCAGCACCAGCCACCAGGACCCATTTTCTCACAGACTGACTCAGTGCCACCGTTTGGAATTGAGGTCCCTGGACAGAGCTGGCATTCCTGGGTCAGACTGAGTTGATTTTCAGCTTCTGCCCTTTCCCCAGTGACCCCGTTCAGGGCCAGCAGGGCAGGGCTCTGGGGGCACCCTGATCTGCTCAGACCTGCACAGCCCAGCCCAGCTGCTGCCCCAGTGCCCCAGCCTGGCACAGGCACTGGGGAGCTTCATTCCCCGCTCCTGTCCCTCAGATTTGTCCCCCAGCAGGGCTGTGAGAGGCCCCTGGGAGCAGAAGGAGGTGCAGAACCATCCCCAAAGCTCTCTCCTGTGGGGAGTGTCCGTGGAGCCCCAGAGCAGCTCCTGCCCCACGTCCCTGATGCTCAGAGCCTGCTGGGGGAGGATGTGCTCACACCAGCTCAGGCACGGCCACCAAGCTGTCTGAGCTCATTTTTATTGTATATCCAATTCCCCAACGCTCTTTGGAGCCACCCTGACTAAAACAGGAGGCTCAGCTCTGATTCCAGTGCAGGCTCCCAGATCCCAGCAGTGCCCCGGAGATCCCAGAGGATTTTATCCCTTGGCTTTGTCCCAGGGGTGCTGCACGCCTGGCTCCTCCTGGGAAAATAAAATTGCACCAGACAAAGCCTCACTGATGGGTTTATCCCAACGTTTAAGTGAAAAACTTGGCCAGGGTGAACTTCTTTTTCGCTAATCTAAAGGGTTTTTTCCTCCCTGAAAAGAGAACATTGAAATCCATGCAAAAATCTGTGAACCACAGGGAATGTTTTGGTATCCCTACAGTGTGGAAAAATGCTGCCAGTTCTTCCAGCTTATATACTTTATAATTTTATAATTTTTTTATATTTTAGCAATATTCCAGTGGCTTTTCCAATTTTGTGGAGAGCAGGGGCTCAGCTCCCCCAGGGAAATGGGGTGTGAGGGCAGGGTCCAGTGCTGACATCCCTGTTTTTCCTGCCTAGTTTTGTGTGAGGATAGAGAAGAATCCTGGCCTTGGGTTTAGTATCAGTGGTGGAATAAGCGGACAAGGAAATCCATTCAAACCTTCTGATAAGGTAAGTTTGAAATTCCTCTCTCCCTGCTCCTGCTTTGAGAGGTCACAGAGTAGAGGCAGAGAACAGGAGGGGATGTTTGTGCCTCTCTGTTGCTGTAATTGAAAGATTTTTTTGCCCATACTTGGCTTTGTTCTTGGGTTGGTTTTTTTGTTGTTGTTGTTTTTATTGTTTGTTTATTTTAGCAGAGTGTTGTTTGCTTGCTTTCCCAGTTAAAGAAGATGAGGGAATCAAGCATCAATCCCATGAGTGTCTGGCCCATATTCCCTGGATAAGATAATTTTTTGGGCTGTTTTCTGGAGAATTGTCTCTCTCACTTTTTTAAGAGTTGCCTTAGACCCCAATTAAACTTCTAGTAAATTAATTTGAGTTTATTATGTCATAGATATCATATTTATATATATATATACACACATATATATATTATATGGTTTTATATCTATTATATATTTTATATATTATATGTTATTTCTATTTTCTATATATATTATATTATATTATATTATATTATATTATATTATATTATATTATATTATATTATATTATATTATATTATATTATATTATATTATATTATATTATATTATATTATATTATATTATATTATATCCTTTACTATACTAGAGTACAGTATCATCCCTTGAGGCTGAAATTCCAGGGTTTGTGTCAAATAAAGGCAGCCTGGAAATCCCTGGATCCTTACAGACCCCGTGGCAGCAGATGTCTCCTGTACTGGGAGTTAAAACTGACACCTGGTGGTGGTCAGGGACACTCAGGGTTCATTTTGGGAATTTGCACGTTTCAATAAATCCATTTGCAATAGAAGGAGGCCACGAAAACTCCAACATGTGCTGAGTCCCAGCTGCCAGGGCTGTAGGATTGGGTTTGTGTCTGGTGCCATGGAACTGACTGGAGTTTGTTGGAAAAGGAGGCCTTGAACCCATTCCTGAAGCTGATGTTCTTGGATGGTACTGGATCCACGTTGCAGGGACAGCTGGAACTTCCATAAATATTTCAAATAATGAAATTGAAGCCGTGCTTCATAGAGGAAGCAAAGATTGCTGTACTGATTATGATACACGTTATTCCAATAATTAACACTTGCTCCATTTTAATTTCCCTCCTGACAACCTGCCACTCCTGCCCTGTTCACACTGGACTTTCTTTGTGATGTGGGATTTTAGTGTAGGATTGTGGTGCTGTTCACAGGGGCCCCAGGACGAGGGAAGAGATGAGAATCTTGACTCCATGTTTCAGAAGGCTGATTTATTATTTTATTATATATATTATATCAAAAGAAAATTATATACTAAAAGTATATTAAAGAATAGAAGAAAGGATTTCATCAGAAGGCTTGAAAAGAACTGAAAGGAATGATAATAAAATCTTGTGACTGACCAGAGTCCCAACACAGCTGGACTGTGATTGGTCATCAAGTAGAAACAACACACATGGACCAGTCACAGATGCACCTGTTGCATTCCACAGCAGCAGATAATCATTGTTTTTCTTTTCCTCTGAGGCTTCTCAGCTTCTCAGGAGAAAAAATCCTAGCAAAGGATTTTTCAGAAAACGTGTCTGTGACATAAGATGACCCACAATTATTGATAAGTGCTGCAGGTCCCAGGGAGCTGCTCCGCCCCCAGACTGGAGTTTGATAGCAAACAGAATAAACCAGTTTGGTGTTAGCTCCTCTCCAGGGTGTGCAGAGCCCCCAGCCCCAGCCAGGGAGGGAGCCCCGTGTTTTTTGGGATGTAGTTCTTGGAGAAAGCATCCTAACCTGTGTTACTTCTGACTTATAGGGTATCTTTGTTACTAGGGTTCAGCCTGACGGCCCCGCCTCCAGCCTGCTCCAGCCCGGAGACAAAATCCTGCAGGTAGGGATGCTGGGGGTGCTGGGCTCACAGCTCAGCCTGGGAGCACAGAGAGGGGTGTTTGCAGCAGGGCTGAGCTGCCTGTGGCATTTTGGGGACTTCAGTACTGATTTACAGCTGGTGCCCAAAGCACTGTTGGCCCTGGTGGCCACAGGCACCCGGTTTGAATCAAAACCCGAGGGCAGAGCTCCAGAGCAGGGACTGTCCCCTGTGCCAGGGCAGCTCAGGGTGAAGGAATTTTTCCCTCAAAGAGAGGTCAAACCCTATGGTTTGTTTGGGTATCAAATTTCTCCTGCTTTTCCTGCTGAGGTCTGACAGTGCCCTCCCAGTCATTCCCAGAGAACCCCAGAACCACAGAACCACAGAATTCACAGAATCCCAGAATTCACAGAGTCCCCAGGTGGGAAGAGACCTCCAAGGTCATCGAGTCCAGCCCAGCCCCAGCACCCCAACCAAACCCTGGCACCCAGTGCCACATCCAGGCTTTGTTAAACACACCCAGGGATGGGGACTCCACCACCTCCCTGGGCAGCCATTCCAGAACTTTATCCCCCTTTCTGGAAAAAGCTTTTTCCTGACATCCAGCCTGCATTCCCCTTGGTGCAGCTCGAGGCTGTGTCAGGACCCTGATCAGCCCCAGCCATTCCCCCTTTGTCCCCCTCAGCGCCTCATCCCAGATTCTCCAGGCAGATCCTCCCCCTGGAGCCTGTCCCTGCCTGTGCCACCAGCTGGGGCTCAGATCCATCTCCTCCCCACACTCTGCCCCACGGTCTCCCTCTGGATCTTCCAGATCCCTGAGATCCCTCCCACCCCACAGTGCAGGATTCTGGGATTCCATGAATGCCTCGTTTTGGCACAGCTGGCAGGGTATTTGGAATCCTTCCTGCCTGGAATCTGGATTCCTCTCTCCCAGAGGAAAGGTATTTTGTTGTATTGAGGCTCTCAGCATGGTCAGAGCCCAGAGCTGTCTCAGGGTCTCAGCATGATTTCAGTGGGAATGAAATCACTCCTTGGAGCCCCCAGCCCAGCCCTGAAGCCATCCCACACAGGACAAGAGCAATGTGTGCTCTGTGCTCATGAGAAACCCTCACGTGTTCATTATTTATTTCAGCCTTGCTTTTAATTGCCAAATAGCCCTTTTTTCCCCCCAAAACAAGCACTGAAGCCTCTCCCCTTGTGTTTTCCCTGCTGCAGGCCAACGGACACAGCTTTGTACACCTGGAACACGAGAAGGCTGTGCTCCTACTGAAGAGTTTCCAGAACACAGTAGACTTAGTTATCCAACGTGAGCTTACTGTCTAAATATTTTTTTATAAATAGTAAATATGTCTAGCCAGATCTAATGTTCAAAAGGATTTATACATAGGAAACCAATTTTTTGCCAATTGCTGGACCAATGGCAAACGGTAGTGCCAAATGTATAATACTCTATGTTAGTACCAATCATCGGGAGAAAATATAAGAATTAACTCTATAAATATATTGTTCATGTGGCTCCGTATTAGTTTTACTTGTCAGCCTCTGGCTGTGCATTGGTGCGTTTTTTTAACCAAGTTCCTTCTTAAAAGTCAATTTCATATGATTTCAAAACACAGAAGCACATACAAATCCTTTAGGAATTCTGCTGTCCATCAGAAACACTGCCTCAAAGTTGTATATGCCTTTATAAAGATGAAATATATTAACCTGTACTTCCCATGAAATATTTCTATCATGTCGCATACGAAAGTATAGAGAAGAAAATATTTTCATAAACACCTCAAAGAAAGTATATATTAAATTAAATTTAATAATGTTCATTTATTTTCAATGCAAAGATATTCTATGCCTTATGAAAATACCTGTACATATGCCGTGTGTATAGCTGGCTCCGTAGGGATCAGGAACAATTCACTACACAGGGTGAGAGACTTCTCCAGCTGTAACTCTGGGACCTCGGGACAAGGAGCCCACTTGGGAATGGGACAGCTCCCTCTGGAATAGGTGAACTCATTCTGGAATGGGACAGCTCCCTCTGGAATAGGTGAACTCATTCTGGAATGGGACAGCTCCCTCTGGAATGGGATAGCTCATTCTGGAATGGGTGAACTCCTTCTGGAATGGGGTAGCTCCCTCTGGAATGGAAGAACTCCCCCTGGAATGGTTGAGCTCCTTCTGGAATGGGTGAACTCCCTCTGGAATGGGGTAAACTCCCTCTGGAATGGTTGAGCTCCTTCTGGAATGGGGTAAACTCCCTCTGGAATGGGGTAAACTCCCTCTGGAATGGGTGAACTCCCTCTGGAATGGGATAGCTCCCTCTGGAGTGGGTGACTCCCTCTGGAAGGGGGTAACTCCCTTCAGAACAGGTTAACTCCCTTTGCTTTGGCTCTTCCCTCGATTCCATGTGCACACACTACAGGAGAACACCGAGGACAGGCAGGTTTGGCTCACGGATGGAGGAAGGTTGTGATGGTGGCAGTAAAACTCCTTTTGTTGCTGCTAATTTAACTCGTTAATTTTTCATTTCAGACTCCCCATTGACATTGTTGTGTATTTTCCCCCCTGCTCCAGGCCCTGCTCGGGATATTCCCATGGGTGAGGCTTTCTGGGATCCTGGGCTGGATCCTGGAAAGGGATGGGCACAGACACATCCCAGGGAGCAGCAGGTGACCTGAGCCAGCCCGGCAGGAGCATTCCCAGCACAGGGCCAGGGACAACCCCTCACGTCCAGGTCCTGGGGCTGTTCCCAAGGGAGAATCCCAAAGCCCAGACTGTGCCCAGCTGCTGCTGCTCAGGGCTGCCAGGGTCCAGCCTGGCTATCCCTGACAGCAAAATGGGAAAACACAGGGAAAGCCCTGCAGGGGTTTTCAGGGGATCCCAGTGCCCTGGAGCAATGGCCAGGGGGCTGAGGGACAGCTGGCTCTGGGATCACCTGCACCATTCCCACCCAAAATCCCACAGCCCATGGGGATGTTCCACTTCTCCAAGAATTCCCAAACCTTCTCTCTCTGGCTGTGGGACCTGGGCAGCTGCAGGCCCAGGGAAGCCCCCAGGACCCTCCAGCCCTGATAATTTCCCATTTTCCCAGTGCCAGCTCACAGTTCCTACCCAGGTGATGGCAAACCAGGAAAGTTCTCAGCCAGTTGTTCCCAACAGCAACCATTTAACATCCTCAAATCCAGTTTCATGTTTTCCAAGGTATTTTTTAACACATCTACGTCTGCATCTGTGTTTGGTGGCAGTGCCAGCCCTGGGAGGGGACAGGGGGCTCCACACAGGGAGCAGGCAGGACAAGGCTGAGGGTGATGGGGCAGCTGAGAGCAGGGCCAAGGAAATCCAGGAAAAATCTGAGCAGGAAATGTCCAGGAGGTTGGTTTGCTGTTGGTAGTGAGCACTTGGAGTGTAAGTGTGTTAAACTCCTTGGTAAAGCCCCTGGCAGGGCCTGAAGGGGCTCCAGGAGAGCTGCGGAGGGACTGGGGACAAGGGATGGAGGGACAGGACACAGGGAATGGCTCCCAGTGCCAGGGGCAGGGATGGATGGGAGATTGGGAATTGTTCCTGGGAGGCTGGGCAGCCCCTGGAATTGAATTCCCAGAGCAGCTGTGGCTGCCCCTGGATCCCTGGCAGTGCCCCAGGGCAGGCTGGACATGGGGGCTGGACCCTGGGACAGTGGGAGGTGTCCCTGCCATGGCAGGGGTGGCACTGGGTGGGCTCTGAGGGCCCTTCCCACCCAGTCCGTTCTGGGATGCTGGGACCCCTCTGGGATGCTGGGACCCCTCTCTGCTGGAGTTTAGCACTGATTACCTGATGCAATCAGAGGTGCCTCTGCACAGAGGTGTGCACAGAACTCTGGGGGGGAATGCAAGGACAGGGAATGCAAAACCAGGGAAATGAACCCCCCCATGGGATCAGCTGAGGGCAGGGCTGAGGCCCCGGTCCCAGGGGATCAGGGTGTTTATTCCCAGGAGCTGCCCTGGATGAGGGGTGTCCTGCTGGGACCCCCTGGCCAGGCAGAGGCTGTCCCACAGCAGCAGGGTTGGGGACAGGTCCCCAGATGGCTCAGGGGGTGACAGCTGCGGGGTCAGCACTCACCCTGGCAGGATTTGGACAGAAATAAACACAGCAAGCCCCATCTCAGCTCGAGGAAGGATTTGTTTCCCTGGGGGTGGCAGGGCCCTGAGCAGCTGTCCAGAGCAGGTCTGGGGTTTCCCTCTCTGGGGACATCCCAACCCCACCCGGACACATCCCCGTGTCCTCTGCTCCAGGCCGGGCCGGATGGTGTCCAGAGGTCCCTGCTGTGATTCTGTGAACTGGTGGGATGTCACAGTTAGAACTCCCAAAGGAAATTGGGGATGCTGTGCCAGCTGGAGCTCCCTGCCCGTGCCCATCCCTCACCATCCCTCTGGAAGTGCACACTCCAGGGCTGTCCCTGGCAGGCAGGGCAGGCCCCCGTGCCCACACAGCTTTCTGGGCACCAGCTCGGACAGGACACGGATCCAGGGATCCCCGGGGAGCTGGCCTGGCCCTGCAGCCACGGGTGGGCACAGCCGTGGTGCCACCGGGGCCAGGCCCTGGCGGTGCCACCACCCAACCCCAACGGCACCGTTTGCAAATCATGGAATTTCAAACCAAAAAGAAACGAATTCCCCCCAGAAAAGCTTTTTGCCAATCCTCTCCCTGGCTGATTCCAGCTGATTTAGTGGAAGTGACTGACTGGCACCAGTCCGGGCACTCCTGGCACTGCCCTGTGTCCCTTGGGTGGCGGTGGCTGTGTCCCCTCCCTCCCTCCTCCTCCTCCTCCTCCCCGGGCAGGGCACTCGCTCATCACTTCGGTTTTCTACCTGTGAGTACTGTATCCAGTTCAGAACCAACAGCTTCCTTTAGTAAAGATTTTACCATTTTATAAAAGACATGTTTAATTATGATGGAGATGGCTGTATTGTAATTAATATTTTGAGATAATTGTGATTTTGAGCTTAAATTATATACAGAAATGGTCATTTTTGTATGTGTTCAAAGATTGCTATATTCCAGATGACTGTACTTTTCAGTTGAATTCCAGTATCCATGTAAATAAAGCTGAATGAGGAAATATTTACTACTTTATTAACATAGATTGTGAATGTACTTCATGTTTTTTGCAGTATAAAGACTTACTGAACTTGAAAGCTGCTTCATTTTATGTGCAAAAAGGTACTTCAAAAATTATATTTTAAATCTATTGATTGAGTGCAATCAGCTCCTGTCCCTTGGCACATGCAGGTTGTCCCCTCCCCGTGCCCTGGAGGGCCTGGCCCGTGCTGTGGGGTTGCTGCATTTGGCAGCTGCTCTGCAAAGAGGGAGCCCAGGGACTGAACCGATGCTGTGCAGTGCAGCAGAGCCATTTTCGGCTTTGCTGTACCCACCTTTTTCAGTATTTCCAAAAAAAAAAGTGTTTTGAATAACATTAAAAAGTCTCTTTATTGTATAAATAATAAAAATGTCACCTTATTGTAAGGCTTTCGGGTGGTTTTTTTTCCTGGCAGAAAGGAGGTTTCAGAAGGTGGGGAAGGGGGAATGAGCCTGGAAAATCGGGCAACTCCCAAATGGGACTCCCCTGGCCCAGCTGCAGCCAGGGAAGACACCAAATATGGAAAGGGAGCGATGGAAATGGGGAAGAAAACGCAGGTTTGGCAGCTTTGGGGGCAAATGTGTGGAAGGATAAATGCATGGAAGAAATGGATGAAAGGACAAAATGTGTGGAAGGATAAATGCATGGAAGAAATGGATGAAAGGACAAAATGTGTGGAAACAAAAGGGGGCAGGGGGTGAGGGCAGCAGCAGTTCCATCATCCAAAGAGCTGCAGAAGTGGCCCTGGAGCTCCAGGTGTCCCCTGTTGTCACTGCACACAGGCTCTGTCATCTGCTTCCCCCAGGACAGATCCTGCCCATCCCATCCCCACTCCCCCAAACCCCTTCCCAGCCCATTCCCTCTCCCATTTCCCTGCAGCCAGGACCAGGTTCTGCTCCCCTCCTTGGGGACACGGGGAGGTACAGCTGGGCCTGAGCCCCCTGTGCCATCCCTGCTCCAGCTGGAAAGCAATTCCCACACCTGGGGAGCTGAGGGTGTTTTATGTTCGTCTGGACACATTCAAAACCTGGGAGTTTTAGTGAGGAACTTTAAAAAATCCTGCAGCACTGCAGAACACCCAGGGCTGTGTCCGTGAGAGACCCTGAGGGGCTGGAGAGTCTCCAGGGCAAGGAATGGAGCTGGGAAGGGGCTGGAGAATCCCTGAGGAGCTGGGAAGGGGCTCAGCCTGGAGCAAAGGAGGCTCAGGGGGCCCTTGTGGCTCTGCACAGCTCCTGCCAGGAGGAGCTCCAGGGAACAGGGACAGGAGGAGGGGGAACGGCCTCAGGGTGGGCACAGCAGGAATTTCCCCATGGAAAGGGTGCTCCAGGCCTTGGAGGGTGGTGGAGCCCCACCCACAGGACTGCTACCAATTAAGATACCACGTGCAGGACCTTTGGAGGTGTGTCTGAACAAGAGTTCTCCATGTTCCCATCTACAGAGCTCAGTTACAGCTTGAAGCACCCAAGGCAGACATCCAAGGGGAACATTTATTGTCTCAGCACAGCACCAGCCCCATCTTCACTCAGGTGAGCCCTGCACACACCTGGGGCATCTCTCACCACCTCACAGCTCAAGCACTCCACCTCACAGCTCAAGCACTCCACCTCACTCACACCAGGGGGCAGTTCAGGGGACAGCAGTGAAACAAAACAGGAATACAAACCCCAGAGTGTTCCCTTCTGCTTCCGGCCCCCTGCTTCAATGGTGACAACTCTCTCCAGAGCCCACCTTGGCTGTGCTGAAGGCAGCTTTCCTTCCTGTCCTTTATTACAAACAGTGTAAACAGAGTGGTGTGGGATCCTGAAATCCCTGCTGGAACATGCAGAGGGCAGGGAATGTTTCACAGCTGGGTCCTTAACACTGGGCAGACTCCCAGCCAGGAGCTGGAGAAGGATGGAAGCAGTGGAGCCCAGGGATGCTGGTGGGCCAGGGGGTACCTGGCTGCTCCTGTGTTACTGGAATGTGCAGCTCTGCAGGTATCACAGCAGTGCAGCTGTGCCCTTGGCCAGGCTAGGCTCAGGAGGGAATACCCAGGGCTCAGGAAGGGTGCCCAGGCTCAGGAGGAGTGCCCAGGGCTCAGGAGGAGTGCCCAGGGCTCAGGTGGCAGTGCCCAGGCAGGGCTCAGGGCTCAGGAGGAGTGCCCAGGCTCAGGAGGGGATGCGGCTCCTCAGGTACTCCAGCACAGCAGCCGTGCCCTTGGCCAGCACGGCGGCGCGGGGCGTGCGGAACGGGTTCCCTTCCAGCAGCAGGCTCCTGCAAACAGGGCTGAGTTACTGGGATAAATCTCCTTGTACCCACACACTCAGCCACTGCATGCACATTTCTGAGGCCTGTGAAATTCCTGGGGAGCTCCCCTTCTGTGCTGCTACAGGAGTTTGGGTTTCTGCTTCCCTCGTTCTCAGCAGCTGAGCTTTGAGACAGCTGAGTTTTAATTTATGCTGATAAATCAGTGGGGGTGTAGCACACACCCCACTCCTTCAGCCTCTGCCAGAAGGAGAGAGAGGAGAACTTCTGGAATATAGAAACAATTCCAGAGTGGCTCAGGCTGGAAGAGAGCAGTGGGGTCATTGAGCTGGTCCAACCTCCCTGCTCAATGGGTGCTGCACCAGCAGTGTGACTGGGAGCACAGGAAATGTCACCCCCCAAGGCTCCACCACGAGCTTCACACAACCCCCAGACCCTCAACATCAGCTCTAAATGATGAAACAACTCACACAGTTCTCTGCAATATTGAGAAATTAGGGAAGAGATTATTGAAGAAATTGTTCTGTTCTACAGATGGCCAGAGAGACCCTTTTTGGGCAAACCCAACAACCTGCCAATGGGTGCTTTTTCCTCTGGCAAAGACTCCCTGAAGAACTCAGCAAATGTGTTCATAAGCAGGCCCCCTGACCCCACTCACCTGAGGTTCTCACAGTTGCCCAGCTCTGGGGGCACCTGGAGGAGGTCATTGTTCTGCAGGTCCAGCGTTCCCAGCTTGTCCAGCCCCTTCAGCTGCACGGGGTCAATGGATCCCACCTGGTTGTTGCTGAGCAGGATGTTCTCCAGGGCTGGCAGGTGATACAGGACACTGGGAAACACCTTAAATCTTCAGGAGGAGAAAGGAGGGATAGTCAGAAACAGGGCATTCAAAAGAGGAGCACTTCATGGGAGCTCCCGGATCATTGAAGTGGCTCCTTGTTCTCACATCACAGGAAAATTGTATCAAACTCAGCCCAGCTCTTTTCATTATTGTATTAAAAAAAAAGTCTGAAGAGTTGCTCACCTATTAAAAGCAAGATTTATTGTGTGCAGTCTTTTCAGTGCCTCCATTTCCTCAGGCAAGGCTGTCAGAAAATTGTTTCTGTTATCAGAGAAAGACAAACAACAAGCACTAAACTTAGTCAGGGGTTTGGCTGAGAATTCCCAGATCAGCTACACAGTCTGGGGCCAGTCCATTGCCTCACAGCAGGGGCCAGAGCATGCCAGGGACTCCCATTTCTGCCAGGAGGACACTCAAAGCCTGTCCTCTAAAGATTCCCAAGTATTCCCAAGCAGCTACCAACTGCACACAGCTGCCTGGAAATTCAGCTCCTTGTTTCCAGAGGAAAGCTTTTCAAAGTGCCCAGACCCTGGAGCCAAGGTGAATCACTCAGATCACTCCAAAGCTCACCAAAATCAGTGGATTGAGCTAATCCTGATCTAAACGAGGCCAGGAGCATTTCTCAGGAATCAGAGGAGGCAAGGTGACAACAAGGAGCCACCTCTTGCCTCTCTTTCCAGCAGTGCAACACAATCTGCCCCTTCCCTGTGCTAATTCCCAGGATTTTTTGGTGTGGTTTTCTTCTGGAGGGTTGTGGGAGTGTTTTGAAATAGCAACATCTCAGAACCCTTCTCTGAGTGAGGCAGGATCTCTCCTCCAGCACATCTCAGAACTGGTCCATTTCTTTTTGTGTCTTCTTTAAGCAAGGCCCAAATTTAGGCCACGTCCTATTCTGGCTCTGGCAGGGAGAGATTTTGGGAGCGAGAGATGATTTCAGTGCTGCCATCCCACTGGAACAGATGGCTGCTTCAGGGAGGCAGGCAAAGAAGCTGCCAGGCAAGGAAGTGCAACAACACACATCACCAACCTGAGATCCAAATGTGTCAACTTCTGCAGCAGGCACAGCCCCGAGGAAATGGAGGAGATTTTGTTGAAGCCCAGGCTGACATCACAAACTGAGTCTTTCAGCTCCACAAGCCTGAAGCACAAAAGGAAGGTGCTCTCACTATGGAAGCTCATGGTTGCTTTGTAAGTTATTAGAAAACCTGGTTTACTCTAAAAATCAAAGACAAGTTGTGTTTTTTCTGAAGGGATTTTGAGGAGATCATGCAATGTCACCTGTGAGAGCTGCTGCTCCTCCAGCCTTACATGTGGGGTAAGGCAAAGCCCAAATAATTTATCTACAGTTATCAGACTGCATTTTTTCTCACAAATATTGCTACCAAAGCCTCCTCAGTAAATGCAATCAGGAGCTGTTTCAGAGACCATGGCCCAGGTGACATCACTGCCACCTCCTGCCCTAGAGTTGTTTTACTATGGACTTTACCCACCTTCTTCTGCAGCCAAAAAACCTGACCAAAAATTCCTATTTTTTTCCCATCTTTTGTTTCTGCTCCCCTGTTGTGGTGTTACAAACTCTGGGAGTATCTGCTGCTTCTTGCAGGTTATCTATTGTACAAACACGCTTTGGTGTAAAGGTTTTCACAGATCAACAAGTTCCCTGTTAAACCCCTCACGCAGAATCTCTGGCTTAGCCCTAAAACAAAAGGCAATTAAATGAGAAACTCTCCTGTCTCCTATCTGGATTGGCATGGAATTCTGAGGCAGCTGCACACTCCCCCACACCCACCCCAGGGAATTCAGCAGCCTCTCACACAGTGACACACAGCATGGGATGCACAAGCAGCAGCTCCCAAACTGAGTCTCCAGAAGCCTTTTTGTCCCTCTGGGATTGCACCTGCCTGAACTGTGCATGCCAGAGGTTCAGCGTTCAGCACACCTGGGAATAAACTGCCCTCAAAAACCAGTGTGGATGACTTTTGGGAGCTCCTAGAGACACAGCAGCCTTCCTCCTGACACAGAGGGATTACTGGCTCCCAGCAGTGCCAGGGAAAGCCCTTCCTTGGCTGTGGCTGGCCCTGGTGACTGCACAGCCCCACCTGCACACGAGTGCCTCCCCACCCTGGGACCTGTGTGCACAAACAGCCCAGGGGGAGAACAGCATGCTGGAAACCAGGGCAGGAGAGCAAACCCCAGTTGGGAATGGCCTCCCAGCAGTACCTTGGGGGGATCTCCCTGAGCTGGTTCTTGCTGAAGTTCACGGTGGCCACGGGGTTGGCGCCCACGGCATCGAACACGGCCTCGGGGATCTCGGCAGCCTGCTTGTCACTGGGACAGGAGTGACACCAATTAACCACTGCCTGCTAATCAGCACGGCACTTCCACCTTCTTCTAGAGAAGATAGAGAGCAGAACACAGGGAACAGCTGCAGAAAGCTCCCAGCACTGCCCCACGCCCACAATGTCACCAAACAGGACTTTTTTCCATTTCCCAACCCTTCCAGGTCCATTTAAGCAATAACTGAGCAGGCACTCCCCTGCCACAAGATGTTCTGGGACTTAGTGAAAATCATAAAGAGCTTCAAAGGTACTACAAGCACCTGCTGGGATTCAGCACTTCAGCGAGTTGCTGCAGAATATCTGATAATACAAAAAAATAATTCAAACCCCACCACCTAAATCTGCTCATTCCCAAGCACAGGAATTAAAGGGGGAAATGCCCACGTGCAGCACGGTTTGTGGACAGCTTGGTGTGTAAAGAAGGTGGGGAAAAAAACCCACAAGCATAAAATAGGACAGTGTTCTTAGAGCTTCAGGAATGGGCAATATTCCCAAATACCTGTACTCCAATAATTTCAGCGTGGTTATGGCGTGGATGTTGACCTTGGACTGGCTGGGAAGAGTCATGGCTGTCACAGGAGGCTCTTCATTGGGGCCAGGTCCATCATCTGGGGACACCAGAGGGGTGCAGGGACACAGCTGAGCTGCTGTGAGTGGCCCCAGGCAGCTGCCACCACCCTTCTCTAACCCTGCTCTACTCTGGCTCAAGACCATCAGATGCAGATTATTTCAACCATTTCCTAATAAAGGTTTTTTACCATCTTGGATTTGGGGGTTCTTTTAGGGTGAAGGAGGGAGCAGGGCTGACCTGGACTTTGCCAAGCAGGGGAGGGAGCACTGGAGATGTGATTCTGTGAGGCTCTGCCCCGTGGGGTAGGGGGCTGGAAACTACAAAAACCAGGGAATTCCAACTGGAAATGATGGCCTAGAGCAGCTTTACCCACACTGGCACATCTGACCACAATTTCAGGTATAGCATTAATATTTACAAATCCTCCTCTATGAATTTCCTTCTGGTTACTCCCCACAATCCACATGAAAAAGCTCCTGCATGCCTGAAATGGGAATTCCCATCCAGCTGAGCAGGGTGAGTCTGGGTTTGTAAAGGATAATCCTCAGTTCAGAATGTTTATTATTCAGTATTAGCTAACAGGATAAGAAACTGAAATATCACAGCAAACTGTTGAGTAAAGGAAATTACTACTGCAGGATAACTGGGAAGAACCTGGATTTAAACAACCATCTTCCCTAAACTCTAATTTACTTTAATTTCTTAGAATATTCTCTTTAAAATGAAGAGGGGGAAAGCAACATACCTTGGATTTTGCTTCTCAGATATTTCAGCAGTTCCTGGGTGCCTTTCTTTAAAAAAGAAACAAACCCCAAGTCACTCAGCAGTATTTGTGCAGCTGGGGGGACAATGCAGAGGGACAATGCCAGCACATAGGTGGAACCCACAGCACTCCTGACTAAAACTCTCACTGAAAATCCCACAGCAGCTTGGGAGCTTGCTTAGTTATCATTTTATTTATTCCAGCTGAAAATTTCTGATCCTGAATCACAGCCTCAGGCTACACTTCTGTAGCTCCTTATGTGAAGATTTTTGCCACTTCCAAGAGCAAGTAAAAAAGTTCCAAGGAGCTTAATTTTCCCTTTAAAAAGCTCCATCTCAATTTGCTGTGGAGAGCACATTTACAGTGCCAGTGAAGCTGACTGCTCACTGTTCTGCTACCTTTTTATGGCCCAAATCATAAACTCTGGGAAAATCATGGCAGTTTGAATCATTTGCAGGGATTTTTAACAGCTCCAAAGATCTCCCTCAGTCCCCTCACAGCAACTCCCAGTGGTCAGACACAGCTGCCACCTGCACAAACCTGAAGGTAATGAAGCCCAATCTCCTCTGCGTTGTTTGTTTTAGGGAAAAGGCAGGTTTGGGGTATGATTTTACAGGTTTCAGAACCAGGGACTGACCTAAAGTGCTGGATGTGAACGAACATTTCTCATTCCAGTTGACACAGCCTAGGAGACTGGGTGAACACAGAGGGATAAAGGGAATGTGGATGTTGGAAAGGAGGGAATTGTCACATGGAGACAGGCAGGAAAAAGAGGACTGTGCTGAGCACAGCAAGGGAAGCCAAGAGGGAACAAGCTGGGAAGTTGTGAGGAAAAGGTGAAGGTCAAACTGAAATCTCTGTAACAGATGTGTGGAAAGGAAAGCAGAGAGCAGGGTAAAGCTCCAGAGCCAAGTAACGGCAGGGGAGTTAACAAAAATAGATCAGGATTTACCAGAAATCAACTGGAAATTCATCAAGAACCAGGAATGGGGCTGGGACTGGAATGAGAGGCCTGAGGAAGAGAAGGTGAGCTGGGCAGGGCTGGAGAAGGGAAGAGAAGGATCTGCTGTTCCTCTACACTCACCCCAGCCCTTCATCTCAGTATCCACCTGCTCCAAGCAGTGCCTGGGGAGCCCTAAAGCTCCTCCACCAATTGCTCCTCTAAACCAAGTGGAAAAAATCCAGCCAGGCAGAGAAAATGGAGCCCCATGAATTTACAGCGTTGGTGATGGATCCAGGCAGCACAAACAGAGCGTGGCCTGAGGGGCTCCTTGTGCCTTTGCCCCAGGTGGGAAATACAGCCCAGCAGGGACAACTGCAGCTGAAGCAGCAAACCCTCAGTAATCCAGGAACAGCAGAACTCCAGCATTCCTGACTCAGACTCCTTTCCAGGAGCACATTGGACAAGTGCTCATTAGCTCAGGGCACACTCTGCTCCCTCAGCCAGGCACACCAGGGCTTCCCTCTCCTGACAGATGTTACAAGTTTCATTGCAACACAGACTTGTCAGCTCTGCTTATTTTGGGAGCATCCCAGTGCTTTGGGAACATTGACTTTACAACCCTGGCAAAGGCACAGAAGTAGGAATGTGCAGCACCACAGAGGAGGGGCCTGCCAGGGAAAACATCACAGGGAATTGTGCAGCAGGAATGGTGCCCTGGCTCCAGCCTCCTGCTGCCCTAAGGACTCCTTTTCCTGGAAAGAACTCACACCCTCCCCTTGCTGCCTCTACAAGAGAACAGAGCACTGAATCCTAGAACCTTCATGAAGACAAGACCTTAAAGCCCATCCCACTCCACCCCTGCCACGGCAGGGACTCCTCCCACTGTCCCAGGCTGCTCCAGCCCCAGTGTCCAAACCAGCCTTGGGCACTGCCAGGGATCCAGGGGCAGCCACAGCTGCTCTGGGCACCCTATGCCAAGGCTTGCCCACCCTCACAGGGAACAATTCCTAATTCCCAATATCCCATCCATCCCCACCCCTTGTTCTGTCCCTCCAGCTCTTGACCAAAGTCTCTCTCCATCTTTCCTGTAGCTCCTGCAGCTCCTCCAGGCCACACTGAGGTCACCCCAAAGCTTTTCCTCTCCAGGTGAACATTCCCAGCTCTCCCAGCCTTTCCTCCCAGCAGAGCTGCTCCATCCCTGGGACCATCCTGGTGCCTCCTCTGGAATCTCTCCAGCAGCTCCAGGTCCCTCCTGTGCAGATGCCCAGACACAGAGCCAAACCCCAGCGCTCACTTGCAGCAGGTCTCTCCGAATGGTTCTCAAAGGATTTCCCTCCAGGGCCAGGAATTTCAGCTGAGGGAGGTTCCCCAGGGTGTAAGGCAGCCTGCAGAGGGAAACAACTGATTCATTCCAAAGCAGCTCCAAAACCACCGCTAAAGAATGTGCAGTGGCTGCTCAGAGGGGATCCTGAAGCTCAGGTTCACAGGAAAAGAAGCAGGACCCCAGAATAATTTAAGTCGGAAAAGTTCTCCTAGACCTTCAAGTCCAAGCTCTGCCCAATCCCCATCTTGTCACCAGCCCAGAGCTCTGAGTGCCACCTCCAAGAATTCCTTAGCCACCTCCAGGGATGGGCACTCCAACCCTCCCTGGGCAGTCCCAAGGCCTGAGCCCCCTTTCCATGGGGAAATTCTTCCAAATATCCACCCTGAGCTGCCCTGGCCCAGCCTGGGGCCGTTCCCTCTGCTCCTGGCCCTGTTCCCTGGAGCAGATCCCAAAACCCCGGCTGTGCCCTCCTGGCAGGAGCTGTGCAGAGCCACAAGGGCCCCCTGAGCCTCCTTTGCTCCAGGCTCAGCCCCTCCCCAGCTCCTCAGGGATTCTCCAGCCCCTTCCCAGCTCCTCAGGGATTCTCCATTCCCTTCCCAGCTCCTCAGGGATTCTCCATTCCCTTCCCAGCTCCTCAGGGATTCTCCAGCCCCTTCCCAGCTCCTCAGGGATTCTCCAGCCCCTTCCCAGCTCCCTCAGGGATTCTCCAGCCCCTTCCCAGCTCCCTCAGCCTCTCCTGGGGCTCCAGCCCCTCCCCAGCTCCCTCAGCTGCTCCTCACAGCACTCCCAAGTCACACATAAGTCAGAGGCAGAACACAGAACATTTCAGAAGTCCCAGTTTGATCTCAGCAATCCCACAACACACCAAGGGCTCCTTCATTTCCTGAGTCATCCCTTAAGTGCCCTTCCCACGGAAGGAAGGAGCTGCCAGCACCCAGCCCCAGCCCAGGTGCCACTATTACCTACTGATGTCATTGTTGGCCAGGTCGAGCCTCTCCAGCTTCTGCAGCACTGTGATCTCCTCGGGCACTGCCTTGATCTTGTTGTCCCTGAGCTCCAGAACACACAGGGAGCTCAGCTGCTTCAGATTCTCTGCATTCAGGATTTCAATCTGATTCTCCCCAGCGTGTAATTCCTACAGGAACAAAGAGCACCACAACTGTGGTAAAATTACTTCATAATTTATCTCCGAAATCGTGACATCAGCAGCCATCAGTATGATGATGTGGAGAATATGGACATCTAGATTCCCTTTCATCTGCCTACAAAACACCTGGATACAACCTGATTATGTTAAAAGGAAAAACAGAGTATTTGCTCTGTAGTTACAAAGAAAAAAAAATTATAATGAACAAAGTTAATTTATCCAGAAAAAGTTCCCAGAGATAAAAAATAACTGTTGTAGGCAATATTAGATCCAGCTTTCAGTCATCCCTCTCCTGAACACTTTTTATTTTCCAAATCTGGAAAGTCCTGCAAACTCAAAAGGTTGAATAATGAGGGCAGGAAGAGAAGTTGCACATTAAACAGAGTTCTAAACACAGAACTGTCATCTGGTTTTGATCACAGCACCTCCCAAAAGCTGGTGTTTAAAGTAACTGTCATTGTTTCAAAGTTTACAGCACAGGCATCTCCAGCAGAGCAGCCATTCCAAGCTCACCTTCAGTAACTTGCAGGAAGGAAGCTCTGGCAAAGAACGCAGTTTGTTCTTCCTCAGGTAAAGCTGCTCCAGGGATGCCATGGTTGCTAATTTAGGAGGGACGGTTTCCAGGTAATTTTTGGTACAATCCAGTTGCCTCAAGCCTGTGGAAGTCAATGTCCAGTGAGAAACAGAGGAGAAGATAAAAATACCTTTCTACAGCAGCATAATTGTCCTGGGGTTTAATTTAAAGTAAACACAACATTTTGCCAAACAGATTCTGGAAGTAATAACTCTGATTTTCTTGAGGAAACAGTAACTCTTTAAGGATCTATTTTAAAACCCTGCACTGTATTGCTGAACATAAGCACAGCACTGGCTGTCTGGCATTTAATAACCCGAGGAAAGTGATTTACTTTTCATGGCACTGAGATCTGCAGGCAGCTCCTTGAGCTGGTTACAGGCCAGGTTGAGCCTCACCAAGTTCACCAGCAGAGCAAAACTGGTGGGGATGGCTGTGAGCTGGTTGTTGGACACATCCTGCACATGGAAACAGAGAGAGAGATGAGAGGTGTCTGAAACATCCCAGGAGTGCTGCTAGTGCAAAGTTAATTAGGGGCAGAACAGTAAAATTAGATTGTTGACAACTGGCACAAGTGTGAGAAAAGGAACAACTCCCCCAGGACTGACAGACCACCAGGGATTTCAGCTTTCCCAAAATATGTCAAACCAAGAACACACTAAAAACAAACCCCACCATGCAGTAACTGACATTAGAACAGCCACTGGAATATTTGCCAAGTCCTGCTGCTGAATGCCAGGGACTTTTAACTAGCAGAGAAACCCTTTCCAAACACGGAACAGGTCTGAAGCTGTGCTTTACCAGCTCCTCCAAGCTGAGGAGCTGCCCCAGCCCCTCGGGCAGCTGGCTCAGCTCGTTGTGCTGCACCAGGAGGCTCCTCAGACGCGGCAGCTGCAGCAGCTCCTCAGGAAGGCTCCTCAGTTTGTTGTGGCTGGGGTGGAAACAGGGAACACAAAGGGAAAGGAAAAACACTCAGGAGATTTCAGGAATGTAACTGCACACAGAACACTTGTGTGCCACAGCCTGCTGGTCAGGACACTGCCACCCCTAAAAAACAACTTGCTATCTTTATCTATTTGCTCAAGAAAACTTTTAATCTTACTCTGAATTTACAACATTCAAGGTTTTTTTATGTACTTCACACACGCCGTGGTAGCATAACCTCTCCTTGTGCACAAATGTACAAAATTACCCCAGTAAACAGAAGATTCTGAACCTTCCAGCACAAACAAGATCTACACAGTTATTTACAATGTGCATAATTCATGACTGGAAATGTTTTATCCTCAGAACTGCCAGACTGAAGCAAATAAACGCAAATAAATATTTTGTGTATCATTATTCAGAATATCACTGTTTGTACCTTCCAAGCAATTGTGACTTTGAATATCAGTGAAAACAATTTCTAGAAACCCCAGGCTACCAGTTTTGATCCAAAATGGATAATATAACAAATATAATATATAGTAATACTCTACAGTGAATAATCTGGAATTAATTTTTTGAAAGAAAGGTTGCTATCCTGCAATCTCTCACTCACACCTGAAAGTCATTGCAGAATTTCTCATGTTTGATCTGTAACATGGCCTTACCTGACATCAAGTTTCTGGAGATTTTCAAGTTGCCCTAAAGCAGAAGGAAGTGATGTCAGCTGATTGTCGTGCACCTGGAAAAGAGATGTTTTAGGACAGTGACTAATTTGTACCTCAGATGGTTTTTTTGTGAAGAATTCCTCCCCAATATCCCATCAGTCCCAGCCCCCTGGCAGTGGGAAGCCTTTCCCCCTTGTCCTGCCACTACAGGCCCCTGTGAAATGAATACATCAGGGAAATGGAAAACAAAGATCCAGGATAACGTTTCCCCATGTCCTACAGGGAAGCACCGTCAGAGCACCAAGGGATCCCTGTACTCACGTCCAGCATGGTGAGGGCAGGCAGCAGCTGCACATCCTCCGAGAGGCTCTGCAGCTTGTTGGAGGCCAGGATCAGCTTGGTCAGGTCCGTCTGCTCCCACCAACGATCTGCAGCTCCAAAGGACAGGTTCTGCTGGGCTTCCTCCGGCGTGTCCAGGTTGATCCTCCACACGTGCTCGGGCACTGCAGCACAAACACAGCCATTAGCTGAACCCTGCAGGTGTCCGCTCCAAGATTTCACTGTCAGAGGGCTTTTAGTGTGTAAAATTATTGAGTGGGTTGGGCTGGAAGGGACCTTAATGATCATCTAGTTCCAACCCTTCTGCCTTGGGGGGTGACATATATAGATAAATATATATGGACGCATACGGGCATATACATATGTGCGTACATATATAAAAACATACATCTATACATAGATACATATATATATATATACATACACATATACACGCGCACATATATGTAATACACACATCCTAATAGTCACTCTCCAGTCCACTGTGTTCTAGAGACATTTTTGCAGAGGTATCAACAAAAGCCGATGGAAACATGCCAGAAACGGACAACAGCGAGCAGATGGCGCTCCCCGGGAGCCGCTCCCGCCCCGCCCGCAGCCCCGCGGGTCCCGGGGGCTCCCCGGCCGCAGCCCCGGCGAGGCGGGCTGGGTTCACGCACCGTGGGTGAGGCCGCGTCCCGCCAGGTTGAGCTGCCCGCTGCGCCGCGCCAGCCGCAGCAGCCCCTGCGGCACCGGCGGCGGCTCGGCCGCCCGCCCGAACCCCGGCCCCGCGCCGCCGCCGCCGCCCGCCCGCGCCCGCCGAGCCGCCGCCATCGCCGACACAGCCCGAGCGGGGCCGAGGCCGGGGCCGGGGCCTGGCCGGAGCCGCGCTGCAGCCGCTCGCTCGCTGCCGGAGCCGGGGCTGGTGCCGCCCGCAGCCGGAGCCGCCCGCCCGCCGCGCAGGCGGGGCCCCGCGGGCGGAGCCGGCCCAGCCCCGGCGCCGCCATTTCCCGCCCCGCCGTGCCGAAATGGAGCCCCGGAACAGCCCGGGAGCGCGCTGCTCGGGGTGCTGTACACGGACACGCGAGGGAGAGCGCACGGAACGGCGCTTTCGCATCAGCTTTTTGTGTTTGCTTTCCCCCTTAGCCCTGTGCCCAGCTACACTGCAGCCTCCTGGGGGCTGTGCGTGACTGGGCTCCATGATCTCCAGAGTCTGTTCCAACCTCAGCAGAATCCCAGGATGGTTTGGGTTGGGAGGGATCCCATGGCTGGGGTGGAACGAGATGATACTCAAAGTCACAATTGCTTGGAAGGTGCAAACAGTGATGTTCTGAATGATCATACACAAAATATTCCCTGCCTTCCACTGTCCCAGGCTGCTCCCAGCCCCAGTGCCCAGCCTGGCATTGGATGCTTCCAGGGACCCAGGGGCAGCCACAGCTGCTCTCTGCCAGGACTTCCCTACCCTCCCAGGGAAGGATTTCTCCCCAATATCCCATCTAAACCAGCCCATGGAACCAGCCCCGTGCCTGCAGATGCCACCAGCAGCTCCCAGTGAGAGGAAAATGCTGATAAAAGGATGTGGCCCCATGTTGGATTGTAGTTCTCTTCATTCTGTAACAGCACGTCTGTGTTTCAAACACTCCCCTCTCTGAAAAACGCTTCTACCGAGTAGTTCCATTGGAATTAAAAGCAATTAGTGAAGGTTTAAGTACATTAGTCAAGTATGTGATTCTGGAAACTCACTTCAGGCACTTGCTCTTGACTAAGGATATTGGCCTCATTAGTTTTTTACCAGTGCTCTTTAATTCCCCTCCCCTCCTTTTTTATTTCTCCTCTCTCAGTGGAGGCAGAAACACACAGAAAATAGTGGGTATTTCAACTTATTTAAAAAAAAATAGTGGTGCTTAAAAATGGGTTTTAAGGACTTCAGAGGGTGAGTGCTCTGTGCCTCAGGGCCCCTGGTAAAAACACTGTGTCACTTTCATCTCATTCAGTTTCAATGCTGTTGGATAAATAAGTTCTACGTGGAACATTGCTGACAAATTCAAATCTGGAATTTAAATAAGCTTTTGGTAATTCAGTAAAAGATACAGCATCTGTGACATTTCATAAGTGGAAATGTGATATCTGCTAAGGGAGGACAGTGAGCATCTCCTACTTTATGAATCAGATGAGGTAGAATTTCAGCTGGATTAATAAATTTATTTACATTCAGGATCATTTATGGGAAACCCATTAACATAAAGCAACAAACTCATCAGGAAATAGCATGATTTGTACTATGTAAACTGCACATACATTTTTCCCCTCTCGAATGAGATCTTCCCACCCCAACGTTGTACTGCTTGTGATGCCTTTTCCAAGGCTACCTAAAAACAGAGGCCAGACAGAGTTACGGGAGTAAAGAGTAGGTATATTTATTGAAGGGCCTTCATGTACATTTTGGGCAGACAAAGCCTGCCAGGTACTACACCCAAAAAAGGATGACGGGTCACGAATTTTCGCACTTTTATAAGTTTAGTCCATTTGCATATTGAGGATTAATCCTCCAATTACATCTTCGGGTAATGAAGTCATTTACCTGAAGTTTGCTTTCCCCAAAACTCATTTTTCTTTTCATTTCTGGGCCTTGAGGCAGTGAGGAGTCCTTGATTGCCAGGCCTGGAGAGGAATTGCTGTCTGCTCAAAATGGGACAGCAGCAGCTCACACTGTACACGGAGTTTAGAGTTCTGCACTAAAGAACTGCAGGATCACAAATACAGAAAAACAGAAAAACCAGGCATCACTAGGACAGTGTATTTTGTGCGGGTTTGCTCTGTGAAATGAGGAAGGACGAGGCGGCAATACCGACCCCTCAGAGCCCCCTCAGCTTTCCCGCGCGCGGGGCCGTGAGGGCGTGGGGGGGGCTGAGCGCGCCCCCTCCGCGCACGCGCCGCCCCCGCGCGCGGGCGTCCCTCTCCTCCGTGCGCGTCGGGCGGCGCGGCGCATGCGCGGGGCGGCGCGCGCAGGCGCGGCGCGGTGCACCGTGGGATACTGCGGCCCGGGCAGGCTGGTGAGGCGGCGCGCGCGGGGCCGGCGGGGGCGAGCGGAGCGGGCCGGGGGCGGCGGGGCCGGGCCGAGCGAACCGGGCCGGGGGCGGCGAACCGCAGCGCCCCGCCCGCGCCTCACCCGCTCCCCGCCCCCGCTGTGTGTCTGCTGCAGCACCGGCGGAGCGGGCGGCGGCGCGATGGCCTCCAGCAGCGGCACCGACGTGATCCAGGTCACCAACGTCTCGCCCAGCGCCAGCTCGGAGCAGATGCGGACCCTCTTCGGCTTCCTGGGCAAGATCGAGGAGCTGCGCCTCTTCCCCCCCGAGTGAGTGCGGGCCCGGCCCGGCCTCGCCGCCTCCCCCCCCCGTCCCTCCCCCCCCCCCGCGGCCCGGCGCCGCCTCCCTCCCTCCCGCCCGCCCCCGGCGGCTCCCGGCCCGGGCCGCCCCCGCTCCCGGAGCTCCCGCCCGGCCGCGCCGGGGGCGGCTCTCGCTGCGCACCCCCCGCGCCGGTGCGCCCCGCGCGGCTCCGCTCGGTCACGGGACTGCGGGGATTCGTGCGGGCGTGGAGCGACACGTGCGGCTCCGGTGAAATGCACGTTCGTCTCCGGGAGTTGTTTGTCCAGGGCTGTGCCCGCTGAGCCTCTGCTGTCTGCGTCACCCCCACGGCACCAGAACTTCCACATGTAGATAAATGCGTTTGGTACAAAGAACTTTTTGCTAGAAGAGCGGCTTACTCCGAATCTACAAAAAATACACTTCTAGTATTTCTGTTCCTTGCTGAGCAGAAAGGAAACCGCTGACAGACAACTACACGCTTGTCAGTTGCACGTCTTGCAAGGAATTCTGTGCAAATTAAAACAACGCACATTTCAAGTGTGTATATAACTGAAAAGAAAGTTTCAGATGCCCCAGCAATTTACAAATACCTACAAACAAAAAAAAGGAAATAAGACAGTTTTTATGTCTTCACTTGCAATTAAGTTCTAATGAACATAAATGGTGCTTTCAGAATCCTTTCTGATGCAGTATAAAACCTGGGTGTTAGCAGTGCTGATGGTCTCAGTTTGATTGATTTACAGAGCCTGGTGTCATTATATGCTGGTGGTTCACATAGTCATAATATAAATTAAAGGTTTTCTTTCTGCCACGTGGAAGATTAATCAAACAATCAACTATTTGTAATGCCCCAAATTACTTGGGTTCATTATTTTAGGGGAAAAAAGTAAAGCAGAACATTTGTTTTTCCTCATTGAGGCTTCCATCCCTGTTAACAGAAAGCAAAGGCAGTTCCAGAGGGAGTTTCCTTGTTGCCAGCTGGGATACCTGGCGTGGCAGGTGCAGTCCTTTCCTGGTCTGCTCTGTGTTTGAGCACTTTGTCTCGTTTTTCAGGGCAGTTGTTGGAGGTGGTTTGTGTCTCTGGAACTTTGTAGCTTTAGATACACATTAACTCACCTGCTCAGGGATTGCTGCAGTGCCTTGGTGTCCTTTCCCTTGTGTGAGGAGCTCACCCCCAGGGGGCTTTCCCTGGGCTGATGGGAATCTGCTCCGGGTCACTTCAGGGCCCCCAGTTCCACTTCACCCCAAAAAAGGGACATTTTCTAATAGTGCCACCTTCTTTTTCTGCTCCTTCTCCCTCAGATTCCAGCTCCTGACTTCTCCCTTCCCATGGTGCCCATCCATTTTTGGAGGGGTGTGGGATATAAATTATAATCTGTGAATTCTCCCCATAATCTGGATTCCTTTTGGGATCCTGCTGGGGTTCTCCCTTGCCTGTAGTATTTGAGGAACCAATCCCATTTCCTTTGCTCCACCTCCTTGTTTGATCTGTGGCACTCTGACTCTGCTGTAGAGCTTCCTTATTCTCCTGCTCTTCCAGATCATGTGTAACTTCCTGAGCTTCTCTCAATTCCTGTTTTTCCTCTTCTCCCCTCATCCACCCCTTTTCCCAGTTTATTTAATCCCCTGTTTCTCATTTCTTGTACACCTCAGCTGCATCTTTAATGCACAATCTGCTTTGGGACTTCTTCCAGTTTTCCTCCCCCTCCTCCTCCTGCTTTTCCCCGACTCCATTGCCCGGTTCTCATCTTTATTATATTCCATAAAGCTCCATCCAGACTGGAAAGTGGAGGGAGTGGATTTCTGAGTTTCCCGTATTGCAGCCTCAGGAAATCCTTGTGTGTCCCAGCGTTCCAATGGCTGAGAGACAATTCCTGAATGCTTCAGCCTTGGGTGAATTAGAATAATGATGGATGGTGGCTTTTTTTGGGAGCTGTTAAGAACATCCAGTTCTTGCTGAATTTCACCCAGCTTGGATTTGAGAGTGAGTGGAAATACCATTTTTAAAAGTGCAATACACAGATGTAAATTAAATGTCAGGCTGCAGAAGCATTGCCTAACACATTTTCAGTCGATATTTTAGGTTCATTATTTTGGGAGAAAGCTCAGCTACCCCAAAGCATTCCCAAAGGCACTCCTGTCTGTAAACAGGATCTGCTGAAGAGTCAGTAGGATCTGCTTCTGATTCACATTCCTTTCTTATCTGGCATTTTAAAAATGCCTCAAAATACTGGGCTGCATCTCTATAATGAATTGTGTAATTTTTATACAGTTTAGATTAGGAACTCCTTCAGCCTGCCATCAACCCTGGATTTTCCTTTACAATTTTTCTGTGATTTTGTTAAACGCCTTCTGCTAAGGCTTCTTTGGTTTTGTGTAATTATTATTTCTTATTTCTTGTTATTTCTTATTAATTATTACTTACGGGCTTAAAAAGGCACCATTTTGGCAAGCTGCTGTGGATTCCTGGGCACAAATGAGCCAACAGATTCCTTTTTTTTTTCTCATTTATCACTGCAGTTATTTCCCAATTTATTCAGTCTGCAGGCTGTGGGAGCAAGTGGCTGTTTCTAATTTTAATGATTCAGAAGCTGCAATGTGCTGGCTGCAGTTTAGTTTTCCACACCAGGTGAAATGTAAGGTTATTGAAGTGTGGTCTGACAGACACTGGGGGCAGTGTGTGTTGGGCCCAGTGGGGCTGAAGGTGAGGGAGCTTTTGGCATTTGCAGTGCCCAAAATAGACCCTGGGTCTGTCTGCTGGTGTCGGAGCTGTTCCCTGAATTCTGACAGCCCCCAGTGCTGAAAGGCTTGATCAGCCTCAGCAGATCAAACTGCTCTGGAGCTGGGTGCCTTTGAAGTCGGATGTTTTGGAGTTGGGCTGGGAATCCAGGTAGGAAAAGCAGCTTTTTGTCAGGATCAGTGATGTTTTCAGAGCTCCCCGGGCTGATCTGGACCTCTGGCCTGGCGTAGGAGCAAGGGGTTTAGGATTTGCTGCTTCCACTCCCTGCCTGGGCCTTCAGGAGGCAGCTTTTAACTCCTCTGTCCACAGTTCTGTCTGCACAAGAATTTTCCTTCCTGTCTTTCACTTTGTACATCCAATTACAGCAAAATCTGTCCCACTTTCAGGACAGGGGGTCTCTTAAAACCCATCCTGGACCTTGCCTGGGTTGACTGCACCTGGTTTTTCCTCTTGGTTTGGTTTTAGGGAAGTCACAGCTGTAGTGCTACCATTCTTTCCTGTTATAGGAAGGAGATACTTCTGGGTTGGTTTTTCTTCAAAGTAGCTCAGAACTTCTCAGTTTTGGGTTTGTAGGTTGACACTCACTTGTTCTGAGCTGGAACAGGCACAGGCCTACCTTGGAGAGGGGTCTGTTTCAGGGTGCTCAGCTTTTCATTCCTGCTTGAGCTCCTTACATTTCCTTGTGTTTGTTCTTCCTGCTGAAGACAGGCAGGAGCTCAGCACAGGATATGTGAGCATGGTGAACTTTAGTCTAGGAGCTGGGATGGAATTGGGTTGGTGAATGAAACAGAATCCCAGACTGGTTTGGGTTGGGAGGGACCTCAAAGCCCATCCAGTGCCATGGGCAGGGACACCTTCCACTGTCCCAGGTGCTCCAGCCCGGCCTTGGACACTGCAGGGATCCAGGGGCAGCCACAGCTGCTCTGGGAATTCTATTCCAGGTTCTCAGCACCCTCCCAGCCAGGAATTCCTTCCCA
This sequence comes from Calcarius lapponicus, assembly GCA_039654755.1. NCBI lineage: Eukaryota > Metazoa > Chordata > Aves > Passeriformes > Fringillidae > Calcarius > Calcarius lapponicus. The sequence continues at coordinate 32,004,874 of CM077471.1, read as the reverse complement.
GCATCCCATCCCTCCCTGCCCTGTGTCAGATCAAAGCCTTCACCCCACACCCTGCCCCTACGCGCCCTTGTCCCCAGTCACAAGGATCCTTTAATCATCACCCTCTTCTTTCACAATTTACCTTAATCAGTCATCTGGGGCCTAAAGCAGCAAGTGTGAAACCTCAGGGTTTAACTGAGACACAATTGGTCACTTTTTCTCTTTTTTCAGCCAAGTTTTCCTCCCAGCCAGGGTGGAATTTGCATTTAGGTGGCCGCTCATGGGTTTATTGTGCATAGCAGAGCTCACGTGCAGCTCCAAGGGATAGCAGAGCTCACATGCAGCTCCCAGAGAGGAGGAATAAGAGCTGCTGTGGTTTTGGGGTGGGTTGGCGCTGTCCCTGCTGTCCCTGAGTGTGGCTCTGTCTCTTGCAGTGACTCCCCCTTGCCGGTGTCGTCGCGCGTGTGCTTTGTAAAGTTCCATGACCCCGACTCGGCCGTGGTGGCCCAGCACCTGACAAACACTGTGTTCGTTGACAGAGCCCTCATAGTCGTTCCCTATGCTGAAGGTTTGTAACTTGTTTGATGTTCTATGGGGCCACCTTTGGGTGGTGGTTGGTTCCTGTCTAGTGCTCAGAATTGAACAGTAGTCCTATGTCAAACACGTCAGAGATTGCCATTCTGAAACCCTTGGTATATTGCCTTTGGCCCCTGCATTTGGTCAGTTTGTTTCCATAGTGACACCAAATCTTAAGTGGAAAGTTTTGTGTGTCTTGAAGTGTAGAATAAGAACGTTTTAGGCAGAATTCTATGCCAATTTTGCTCCGTGTCAGTCTCAATGAGACGTTTTCCCAGTTTGTAACGCAAACAGGTCCGTATTTGAAGGAAATTTTACCTTAATAATTGTTTGCCACTTTCACTCTCTTCATGAGAATGGTTTCTCCCTCCCTGAGAGTGCATGGGAGAGTAACTAACATTCCTTTGGGCTGTGCTGCCACTGCATTTATTTGGGAAAATCCCCAAAAAAAGGCCCTCGCTCTCCTTGTGGAGTCCAGTATACCAAGGGTTTGAATAATTACGGTTTAATTCAAAAGTGACAACTTCCAAGAGGTGCCACATGGGCACTGGTCCTAGTTTTTAATTCCAAGTTTTCTTGTTCATCCTTGATATATTTAATAGAATTTCACTAAATAATAAACTCTTCTCTCTGTTATTTGTGTGTGTGATTTTTGTAGTGGAGAAGGCAAATGCAAAGCCCTTCCAGATGACTGAAAAACAGTGGGTCCTCTGCAGCTACAGGGGATTCTAGCCATTAACTAAAGGCCAGCAAGCACTCAAGTCCCCAAGTGTTTTCCTGGTGTAACCACTTGTTAACTACATTTTCTCTTCTTCTTTTTATTTTTACATTTTAGGGTGTTACAGTAATTTGAAAGGCAATGAGCAGGGTTTTTGGAACTTACCTTAAAAGCAAAGTGCTGAGAAGACACCTCTTCTTACAGAAGTCTTATTAAACTCTTCTAGACTTGCTTTAGAAGTAACTGATTTCCATTGTCCTTGTGCATTTCTTGATTTACTTCTGGGAAAGGTTAAATTGAATAAAATCTTGCAGATTAAGGCATACTACAGTGCTAAGTTGGGTACACGGCCTGGGGTCACACCTGTAATCTTAACCTGTCATGCTGGAGCTGTCTCTTGAGGCCTGGGGAGCTGTCTTATCTTATCTTTGTATTCTTTATGCTTAAAAGATATGAAACTTAAAAGATGTCCAGCCTAATTCCTGGAGTGTAGGAATGTGCAGTGTGGCCTCTGACTGAGTCCTGCTGCTTCCTGAGGGCACAGAACCCCTTCTGCAGTGGAGTTACTGCTCCTGCTGCCACTGCTGAAGAACAGCAGAGCTGAGAGGCTTCTTGTCCCTGTGTGGGTGTTAAACACAGCACCAGTCCAGTGAGATTCTGCTGGAATATTCTCCAAGGCCCGTGGGAACAATGCCAGTGTTTAACTCTTCCTACAAGGATAAAACCACTTTTCTCTTTGTCAGTCTCACTTTGTCCACTCTGGATAAACCTGGCACACAGAGAAACCTGCCCAGCAGCTGGGCTTCAGAAAATCCAATTATTACAGTAGAATATTTTCCTGGGCCTGTTAAGGAGTCACTCCTGGGCTGTACCTTATGTTGTATAGCAGTTCAGAATTGAACAGCCTTGGCACATCACGAGAGAGATGTTCAGCCAATAAAGCGTTGCCCCTGGGTTGATAATCCCATACTTGTGTCCCTGTGCTGGAGTACAGTTTTCCCCCAAATTTCAGCCTGCCAGGGTCCCAGTTCAACCAGGAGCAGCATTTCCCCAGCCCACAGTGCCACTGCTGATGTGCTTAAAGCCAGGCCTGTGCTGAGTGGGGCCCTCCTGTCTCTGATTTCTGCTGTGCTAATGAACCTGTGTGATTATTGCCTGTCACTAAAGCAAATGTTTATTATCTGTTTAGTGCAATAATTCCCCCCCGTCCCAAGTTTTAGCTCACACAGACACTTTGGTGTTGGCTGTTGCTTTGTGTTATAGAACTATACACAAAGGCTACGGTAAGGTTTAGTATTTGTCATTTTCTCTGGGCTAATTCCTGGATTTGGAAGGAACTCTTAAGGTTAAAGATGGCTGGGGGGGTGTTTAGGTTCTTTGGTTAATGTTTGTTTCTTTTGTCTGTTTCTTTTTCTTTCATTTCTACACATTCATGCAGTATTTCATGGTTCTAACAAAGCAGCAGTAAAAAAAGCTCTTGAAGCATGAAAATTAACTGGTGAGGGGCCTCATTGCTTTTTTTAAATTGTAGTTTATTTAAATACATTTTAAAGAAACAATTAGAGGATCAGATGCATGAATTTTTTAATGGATGCAGATCTTCTGTGAGGTGTCTCGAGCTAAGTCTGAGGATTTATATTTAGATGCCAGAAATGTTGTAGTTGCACTAATTTGAAATGTTTAGCTGTAATTGATAAATATCCTCTTGAGACATAATTTTGCATGCCAAATGACCCCATAATCTCTCTGTAGGTATGTTGATATATTTATGCATTCCTGCCCTTTGCCTCCATGACCTTTTTCCCTGTCCCTCCATAACTTTGGGTATCTAAAGTGCTGCCAGCTCAGTGCCACGAGCCAGATATCAGTGCTGTGTATTGTACATTTGTGTAGATTATCGGCACTTCTCAGTATAGGTGGGAGGAACCATTACCTTTATTTAACAGTGGTTTTTCTTTTTTGTTGTTGTGTTTTACAGTTCTTTTCCCTGGTTCAGCCTGAACTATATACCAGGCCCTGCTGAAAATACCACCCAACAGTTTTCTTCTGCAGCTTATCCAGTTTCTCTTAAGTGCCCTGTACATATTGTATGTTTTATGATGAGATGCAGTTTCTTAATATGTATTACAGAAACACTACTGGTATTTGCAACTATATAGTAAAATTGTTTTATTGAACTCTCATTTTGGGGGCTTGGGCACATTAACAAATTAATCCATCTGTATAGGGCTTTTGCTGTTGGATAGAGTAAAACTCCCTCCACAAGTGTTTGCTAGTAGGGCCCTGAGCACTCTGTGTGCAGAGCAGGCAGTGCAGTAACCCCTGGGCTTAGCTGGCTGCAAGACTTTGGGCCAGAGTCCCCTGTGCCACGGCAGGTGGCAGCAGCACTGCTGGTGCTCTAAACTGGCACATATTGGAACAAAAGCATTTTACTGCACAGGTAAGGAATGTGCCAGCATCCCTGTGTGTATCCCAGCCACAGACACACCCCCAGCATTCCCGGAGAGCCGCAGGGACCGCATTCCATGTGACACGTCAGCAAAAGCCCTACCCAAAACACCCATCCCTTCTCTTTAAGTTTGCCAAAATTTGTATGGTAGGTGTAAAAAGAAAACATAGTGAACTGTACCATATTATTAACCCCTAAATCCAACTTTTTTTGTCTTGTGTATCTTGATTTTTCTGTGTGCTTTGTAGTGAAGCAGCCGACACGAGTCGTTGTTCATAAAACAGCTTTTGAAAGTTGAGAGCACTCTCACCCCTGGAGAACCGACTGTGCTTGCTTACGTTTGGTTCATGACTTAAAAATCGAGTACAGGTGATGAAACCTTGGCAGTGTTAACAACAAAGTAGTGTGTATTGTGCTATTTTTTTTGCTCTAGAAACTTAACCTTTTGTAGAGAAAAAGGAACAGTCAAATTGTCACCCATTGAAGTTGCATTCTGACAAAAAAAGTTAATGCTAAATATTAATAGCCATCAAGCTTTGTATTTTAGCCAACATAAGTACTTTCAACAAACTCAGGTGGTGTATCAGGGAGACTTTGCTGGGTGTATTTGTGTATTTGGTGCCTCTGGGCTGGGCTGCACTCTAATGCCAGGCTGTTTCCCTGCAGGAGTCATTCCTGATGAGACTAAGGCTTTGTCTCTCTTGGCACCAGCTAATGCCGTGGCAGGGCTGCTGCCCGGGGGTGGCCTGCTGCCCACTCCCAACCCTCTCTCTCAGGTAGGCTGGGGAACCCCTGCGTGTCTGCTGCTGCATTCCCACTTCATCCCTGCTCTTTCTTTCAGGACTGATGTGTTGGTTCCAATTCCCAGAGTGGTTTATTGACCCTGCTGGATTGGGACAGCTCCGATGTGAATCGGGGCACGACAGTGTCAAGTTGTTAGATGGAATATCCTTATTTCCCTGTTTCCTGGTTTCTCAGGGTCCTGTTTGTGCCTCCCACCCCTCTCACCCGCTGTACTTTACAGATGTGACAAGCATAGAGGTCTCACAGATTTTAAATTCCTCAAGTCCAAGGAGCTGCCACACTGTGAGATTCCCTTCATTAATCCTCCAGCTGAGGGGAAAATTGGCGTCTGGTTGTGTGAACCCACAGGAATTCATGTGGAAGATGAACAGTGAGAATTGCACATTGTGGGAGAAGCTGGAGTCACAGCTCAGCTCTTAACAGGGCACAGAATCAAAGTGCAGGAGGCAGATTAATCATAATAAGGCCTCATTAATTCTGCACTCCTCAAACCCTCCCCAGCTCCTGCTTAGCTGAAGGACCCCCTGGCCATGGAGCTGCTCAGGAGAGAAGAGCAGAAATTTGACCTTTGAAACCCAGGGAAGGTGTTGGGGGAGCCAAATACAACCCAGAAGATTTCATTCACTGAAAGAACTGCATGTGAATCCTGGAAATGGATGTTGAGCCACCTGAACTGCAGCTGTGTCTCTGAGCCCAGGCTGCTCCCAGCCCCTCTGGTGGGATGTGTTCAACACATCCATTTTAGGGGAAAGGGCTGCACAGTTCAGCACATCTTGGCAGTGTGTCTTGGGTTTGGGTGTCTGTCTCAATCATCTCATTTGAAATGGCCCCAAATCAGCTGCTTTAGGGAGCCTTCTGCTCTCCCAGTAGCTTTTTCACCAAATTGGAGACATTTGCAGGGATGCAATATTGTTAAATTGCCTTTCAACATAAACCATGGCCATCTCAACCTTAAAATTAATTAGAAAGGGGGCAATAGCTTTAAAAGCTTGGAATGAATTTCCATTTTAGCACTGAAAAATAATTTCATTTTCAACTATCCCTTCAATTTGCTGGAATGCTTTGCTCCTTTATCTTTATTTCCCCTGCCCGGTGACGTCCCTGACTGGTTTTTGTCACTGCCTGTGCCCTAACTGCTCTCTCTGCCACAGATTGGTGCTGTCCCTTTAGCTGCTTTAGGAGCTCCTGCTCTCGACCCTGCCCTTGCTGCTCTTGGGCTTCCTGGAGCAAACCTGAACTCCCAGGTACGTCCTCATTCCAGAATATCCTTTATTGCCCCCTCTTTCCTGCTCTGAGAGTGGTTTGCATTTGTGTCACTTGACAGCCACTGCCTGGGAACTCCAGGGATTGGAATGAAAAATACCTGCTTGAATATCAAATTAAATTTTGGAAGGGGCCAAGGAATAATTTGGGAATAGCAATGGAATATTTCAAACATGTCATTATCAGGCCAGGAACCTGCCTTGTTCTTCAAGTAAAAAGTAGTTTGACTTTTTAATTTTGTAGGTGTCAAAAATGTGAGGAGACTTCATTAGGTTGTTACAGCTGAACAAAAAAGGCTTTTAAGTACTAAGTACTAGAATATTTATATCAATATAAATATATTGGTCATATCTATATAGATGAAATATTTAAGAGGTAAGAACAAAATACTCTTTTACAGCAACAAGAAGCAGCAATAATTTAATGCATTGCTACTGCCATCACTTAAATGTTTTGTGTATTCCCATGTGGAAGAACAAGCAAATGGTAGTGAAAATTAAATAACAAATATAAAAGAAAATTTAAAGGCAAATTAGATAAATGTAAATTTGAGGTGATGAAAAATTTTTGTATACTAAACTGTCAGATTGTAACAAACATTTCAAAAATGAAAGTTGGGATTCATTATAAAAAAAATGAGTGAGGATTGAACTTTTTTTTCTTAATACCCCATTGGTGCAGGAAGTGACTGATCATGATACTTGGATTATCCTAAGAGCTGTAAAATACATTTTTTCATGGAATATTTAAATGTTTATAAGTTGGCATTGAGGTCTTCAGTGGACAGACAGCTTAGAGAGAGAGCTCTGTTCTCTTGCAGTGACAGAAATAACCTGTGCACAAAAAGTTACTGGTACATGAGGATAAACACACCCCAACAATGTATTTTTATCTGTTGGTATTTTTATCCATTTGTGGTTTTATCCCTGATCCTGCCCAGGCAGGGCTGGCTTTGGCTGCTGTGGGAAATGAATCCCCAGAGCCCCAGTGTGGGGTGCTCACAGCAGCCCAGTGTGGCCTTTCCTCTTTGCTGGGGGTGGGAAAACTTCCAGGGGACATTCCAAGGAAGGTTCTCTGGAGCTCTCACACCTCCCAGCCTGGTTCTAACTTTGTTTTTCCCTCACAGTCTCTTGCAGCAGATCAGCTCCTAAAACTGATGAGCACAGTGGATCCAAAGTAAGCACCAGTGTTCCCAAAGCCCTGTACTGCACTGCTGGGGGATTCCATGGGGATTCCATGGCCAGTCCCTGTCCTGCTGGAATGGGAAGGGCCTTGGAGCAGCCTGGGCTAGGGAAGGTTCCCCCCCATGGCAGAGGGTGGGGTCAGATGGGCTTGCTGTCCCTCCAAACCAAAACCGTTCCAGGATTCCCTGACCCTGTGAACTGGCTGAGTCTGACAATGCAGACCTGCATCCCTTGGGTTCCTGAGTCCTGAGTTTTGGAATTCTGTGTTGCCCAGGTTGAACCATGTGGCTGCAGGTCTCGTGTCCCCCAGTCTGAAATCAGATACCTCCAGTAAAGAAATAGAAGAGGCCATGAAGAGAGTCCGAGAAGCACAGTCCTTAATCTCTGCTGCTATAGAGCCAGGTAATTCCAGCCTGGAATGAGCCCTTCCAGCCAGCATGGGGCTTGCACACAGCACCTGATCCACACTGATGCTCTGCAGAGCCCTGCCTTCATGCCTGTGCTCTGTGGGGAATTCATTTATTGGGTTTTTAATCATCCTGCAGTGGATGCTCCATTTCCTGCAGAAACGGGTTGGAATTAATCCATTGATTTTCCCAAATTCACTGATTTGAAGGCTGTAAAACACCCAGGCTTCCCTGAGGGAAGTTCTTGCTGCTGTCTCAAATTCCAAAGGAATGTGGATTTCCTGACCTCACCACTTGGCACCCTGCTGATGTTTCTCAGGGATGCTTTCCTTTATCTTCATTCCTAATCTGGGCAGGTTTGTAAATAATTCTCTTTTTTGGAGCTTCTTTCAGCAGGTTTGATTTTAGAACAAGCTCCAGCAGCTCTCTCAAATGTCAGAGCCACTGAGTGGCAGAAACTTGAACACTGAAAACAAAGAATTTTCATCAGTTCTGCAGCCTCCTGATGATTTCTAGGAAAGAACAGAGCTCCTGTTCTTGCTTAGCTTGAGGCTTTTTTTGTGGGAAATTCAAAACAATCATTTGACAGATCCCTCAGGAAATGGCAGATTCTGGAATTTTCACAGGATTTTCCATTGCCTTGCAGCCATCAGCTTTTCACTAACTTAAGATTTTTTTGGAATTTTGACTTCTCCAGTTTTGCATAAAACTGTTACTTTATGTCACAAACATGTTCCCATCCTCTGTTGGTTCTTTTTGTCTTCTTGTGAAGAAAATTACAGATGAGCCTTCATGTCAATGGCAAGATCAGGTTGATTTTTATCAATTATATGAAGCTCAGGGGCCTTTCCTGTAGAATTTTTTTTTAATATTAAAACAAAACAGTGTTTTTTATTCTGCTTTTCCTTTTCCAGACAAAAAAGATGAAAAACGAAGACATTCGAGGTCGAGGTCGCGCTCGAGGAGGAGGAGGACACCTTCCTCATCCAGACACAGGTGACTGAGCAATTCCTTAGAAACACCTCCCAGAGCTGGAACACTTCCTGCAAAAACCATCCTTGGGAAGAGCCTTGGGTTTGATTTGGGGCTCCAGAGCTTCATTGCCATTTCGGTGTGCAGAGCCCCTGTGCAGGCCAGGCAGAGCCGTGGATGGAGGCTTTGCTGGGGTTTGGGGTTTCCTGGCCCTGAGCAGCCGGGCTGGGAGCAGTCCAGGATGTGCTCCCTGTGACTCCATGCTGCTGTGTCCCTGGCAGACGCTCCAGGAGCAGATCAAGGAGAAGGTCCCATTCCAAATCCAGAAGCAGGAGGCGATCCAAAAGTCCGAGGAGGAGGAGATCCCATTCCAGAGAGAGGAGCAGGAGGTCTCGGAGCACATCCAAAACCAGGTAATGACTCCAGGGAGTCAGTCCTGAGCAGGGCAGGGACTGTGCCCTGTGCTGGCACTGCTGGGTCCCCACAGGGCTGTGTCCCCACAGCTCTGGGCCCTCAGCCCAGAGAGGACATGGAGGGGCTGGAGCACCTGGGAGGCTCAGCCTGGGGAGCCACCCCTGCCCCTCTCAGCTCTGCATCCCTTTCCCTGGACAACAAATTAGGATGTGCTGTTTGAAAGTGACTTAAACTTAATCTCTCTTCTACTAAAAGGGATAAAAAGAAGGAAGAGAAAGAAAAGAAACGTTCTAAAACTCCCCCCAAAAGCTACAGCACAACCAGAAGATCCAGAAGCACAAGCAGGTACAGAAATGGGATTTTCCTCGCTCTCTGTTTCCAGCAGGATTTTGATGCACTTCAGTATTAAATAGAAAAAAAAGTTCTTGTGATAGAGCAGCTGGTGTGTGGAAGGTGTCCCTGCCCATGGAAGGAGCTGGGCTTTGAGGTCCCTTCCAACCCAAACTATGCCTGGATCCTATTGGATCGTGATTCCAATGAGAATGTGTCTGGTACAGGCACAACAGCACCTCTGCCACCTGTGTCTGTGAGATACTTGCATTTTCCTGCAGTGTTTGAGGTAAATTCTTTGGGGTTAGAACAGTTTTCCTTGCTCTGTGTCAGTTTGATGCTCCAGGGTCACTGCCAAGCTCTTCTTGATTTAGGGAATAAATCCAGGCAAAAGTGTTTCATTAAAAAAAAAAAATTCCAAATTTAGCTTGCAGTTTTAACAACTCTTCCATTTTTAATCCAGCCTAGCCCTGTGAGCAGGGCTAGGCTTGGATTAGGGATGCATTTGCAGCTTTAAAAAAATCAGCAGAGATTTCCAAAGCTCCTGTGTCTCCCTGCAGAGAACGGCGGCGCCGGCGGAGCCGGAGCGGGACGCGGTCCCCGAAAAAGCCCAGGTCTCCCAAACGGAAAATGTCCCGGTCCCCGTCGCCCAGAAGGTCAGGGAAGCACTTGGCTGGGAAGAACGGCAGTTGGGTGGGAAATTCCCAAATTGTGACCTCCAGGAATTCTGGGGGGGGGAATCTTTGCTGCTTTTGTGGAGCTGCTTTGGGGTTGGCTGGGAGCTTCAAGGGTCGGGGTTCCAGGGGTGGTAGAAGTAGGATGTGCCACAGTTCCCAGTCCCTTTGGATTTGCACAGTAGGAATCAGCTGATTTTGGGTGTTCTGTGACCCTGCCCCAGGATGGGGAGCTCAAGGTGCTCCTCTGTAAAACACTGGGGCACTGCTGTTCTTGGTGTCCAGGATTTTGACTCCACGATCCCTGTGGGGCCCTTCAGCTCGGGAGATTCCATGATTCTGTTTGCCACAGCATTGCTCAGCCTTGGCTTTGTGGTGTTGTCCTTGAGCCAGAGCTAAGAAGTTGGGATTTTGAGTATTTCCTGGAAGCAGAGCCTGTTCCCTACTTGCCCTCTGCCATTTTCCTTTGGGTTTGCCGTGGGTAACGCTCTGGACACCGTTCCAGCCGTGGAATGGGGTGATGGGGATGGGCCTCATCCTCTTCCTGCTGATCCTCACAGGCATAAAAAGGAAAAGAAGAAGGATAAAGACAAGGAGAGGAGCAGAGACGAGAGGGAGCGGTCAACGAGCAAGAAAAAGAAGAGCAAAGACAAGGAGAAGGATCGAGACCGGAAATCCGAGAGCGACAAGGATGTGAAAGTATGTTCCAAAAAGCCCTGGAGCCGCTCCCAGCCCTGCCCCACATCCCCCCCCTCCCCGGCCCACAGGGAAGTGCTAACGTGTCCCTTTCCCTGGCAAAGCAGGTCACAAGGGACTACGACGAGGAGGAACAGGGCTACGACAGCGAGAAGGAGAAGAAGGAGGAGAAGAAGGTGGCGGATGCTCCCTCCCCCAAAGGGAAGGAGCCCGGGGCCGAGAAGGGCAGCGGGGATCCGGGCAGGGAATCCAAGGTGAACGGGGACGACCACCACGAGGAGGACATGGACATGAGCGACTGAGCCGCCCACGGCCCCTCAGTGTGATCCTTTATGCTGTACTTGTTAATCCTCAACCTAGATGTATCCAGCTCCGAGCTCTCCATGGTCTGTCCATCCCGATACTAACTCACACCCAAAGCTTGAGACAGGGATCCCCTGCTCCGGGGCCCAGCTGGGGCCGGGCCAGCCCGCACGTCCCTCCCGCAGCACGGGCTGGGCCACCCCTCCTCCCTCCCTCCTCCCTCCCTCCCTCCGGAGTGTCCCAGGCTGAGCCAGCAGGGCCCGGCAGTGTGGGGAGTGTGGCACAGCCCCCCTGTCCTGTGGGAATGCCCTGGGAGTGTGGCACAGCCCCCCTGTCCTGTGGGAATGCCCTGGGAGTGTGGCACAGCCCCCCTGTCCTGTGGGAATGCCCTGGGAGTGTGGCACAGCCCTCCTGTCCTGCAGCCACCGAGGGGTCAGCCTTGGATCTCACCAGCTCTTTGTGCGCTTGGCTTTAGTTCTGGTTTTAAGCCACGTGCTGGGCTTGGTTGGGATTGGTTTCCGGTGGGTTTTGGTTGGCTTTGCCCAGGGTTCTGTGCCCTGACCTTCCTGAGGGCTCTCTCTCCACTGTGTCCGTTCAGCTCCACCCAGGGCGAGCTGGGATGGTCTGACCTCGGAAGGGGAATCCTGGCTGTGCCCAGTGAGGGAGGGTTGGGGGAGCAGCCTCACCCAGGGCTGGGGCTCAGGAGCTCACCCGCTGCAGCAGGGAGTGCATTTTAAAATGACCTTGGTCTGTTTTTAAAGCAAGTCCATTGATAATGTACTTTTTACTTGATCTCAAGTTGTACAAACGGATGAATTTGTGTTCCTGTCCCGGCCGTTCCCTCCCTCCCGCACTCGGTGACCCCATGGTATTTGCAGAGTAGTTACCCAAAGCTGTTCCTTAGTTCCAGCAGCTCCAGAGCTTTTACTTTTGTGCAGGTAAAGAGACAAAAGTAGCCGACAGTCTGTGCCATGTCGATGTACAGTTTCGGAAAATGTTTTACAAAACTTTGATAATAAAACCCTGAAACTTCACCTCCTCTTCCTAGAAAACTCCTGGGTTTTATTTCCACTGCTGGGTGCACCAAAACCTTAACCTGCTCCTTACAGGGAACTTTTCCATCTCTGTTACAGTGAAGAAGGAATTATTTTACTTTTTGGGGGGGAAATGGGTTAAAATGGGAATGTGGAGGTTTATGGGACTGCTGAGAAGGACCTGGGAGTGCTGGTGGATGAAAAGCAAGAGAAGCTCTGGGAAGACCCTGCCTGGCAGGGAGCACTTGGAGCAACCTCAGGGCCCCAACTGCACTTAAGAAAAATCTTTGTTTTTAACTAGCAGTGGCTGGAGCCCTTCTGGGAAGTTTTCCTGCTCCTTTAGAAACAGGAGATTTTCCATCAGCAGCTCTGTACCTACAGAGGGAGGCCCTGATCCCTCTCTGAGCTCAGGGGCTGATGCTGGGGGCAGGAGAGCAAGGCTAAGTTAAAAAACTTAATAACCCAACCCCATCCCTCCAAACCACCCCACCTCCCCCCCAAAAAAAAAGCCCCCAGCCCCCCTCAAAAAAATAACGAAAACCCAGAAGAACCCAAAACCCCAGACAGTCTCCCTCAAAGCCAAAATACCAAACCAAAAATCCCCTCCTGCAAGGGCAAAGCCTCCATGGCCATCCAGGCTTTGCTCTCCATTCTCCCAGAACTATCCAGCCTGTGATCCAGGGGAGGCCATTCCTGGATGGAGGAGCTGAAATCTCTGGAAGGACTGAACAAAGTTCAGTGAATCTCAGGCTCCTTTTCCCCCCTCCCTCCTGGGCAGCTGCTCCCAACCTGCTCCCTCAGCTCCTGGGGAGGCTGGGAACTGCTCCTGCATCCTTTCCCTGTAAAACCTGGGATTCAGAGAGGGCCGAGAAGAGGCTGTAATGAAAATGCAGGATTTTATTTAAAAAATGACCAAGAAAATGCCCTTGCAGAACGCAGCAGCAGGAGCTCGTTCCCTCCCCTCCGGTCCCGCTCCCGCAGCGCAGCCGAGGCCCGGCGGGACAGGAGAGGGAAGCCTGGATTGCACAGGTGGAGCAGTTTCCAAATCCAACAGCATAGTTTGGTCTTTATTCTAACAAATGATACAACCCAAAGTGACTATGAGTGAAGGGAAGGGAAAACCAGGGAGCGGACGACAGGAAAACCAAGAGAGGTGACTCGTTTTCCATGGGAGTTACAAACTGTCAGGAAAAGAAACGTGAAACTGCAGCATTACAGGAATTGGTTAATCCGGATTAAATAACGCAGTTCTCCTGGTGGGAATTACAACTCAGGAGCAGAGACAGAAAAGAACAGAGGGCTGTGGGAATACCAACGGAACCCGGGGGGATTCCAGCACAAACACATCCGGGCGGGACGAACAGACTCAACGCAGGAACGGGGAATTGCTGTGCTGGGAGTGCAGTGGCTGGACAGCAGCTCCGGAGAGGGAATCCAGGGTGTTCCCCTTCTACGGGACAGAGCAGGAGCTTGGAAGACCAGAGGAAAGGTTTGGTTCAGAAACAACCCGCGGGATCCTTCCGCAGTGAGGTCGGAATTGGGTTGAGCAAAATTCCTGGTTGTCTTTTAAGAGCCGTAAAAAACCTCAGGAAAAGAAGTGGTGGGAGGGGAGCCCCAGCCTGGGCAGGAGCAGCAGGATGTGATTCCTACCAGCCTGGTCCAGCTCCTTTCTCCTCCTGCCCTGGACACCGACTCCAGCTGGGGTGTCCAGGGCTGCTCCTGGGCCCCCCTGACATTCCCAGGCCACGGGGATGAGCTGGAGCTGCTGCACAGACACAATCCATGGAGCTGTGCTCATTCCCAGGGACCAAACCCTCCTGAACACCTGGCCTGGCCTCCAGGAAAACGGGAAAAGCCGAGGTGAGGCTCTGCTGGATCAATGCTGCTTGGAAAAGGAATTTCCCAGAGCCACGGGACAGGAGAGGGACCCTGTGCCCCAGGCTGGGGCTGGGAACACCCTGGAGACACATCCGGGCCCACAAACATTCCCTGTGTCCATGCAACACAACCCAGTGACAAAAACAGGCTTCAGTGGAGAAAACATGGATATAAACATGGATCTCAACATGGGCAGCCCCTCGGGACCCACAGGCTCAGCCCAGCGTCTCTCTGACTGAGAACTCCTGCAGTGCATCCATCGGGAATGCCCAGGTGTCCCTATGTGTGAGAACTCCTCACCTGGAATGTTCAGACAGGAAATGCATCCCAGGAGGAGGGACAAGTACTGAGAGCAGCTCTGGGAGCCCAGGGGCTGCCCTGGGAGCTGGGGAACAATCCAGGGAATTGCCATCCCTCAGCTCCACAGGGAGAGCAGGAGCAGCTGGATTTCCTGGGATAACCCAGAACGAGGACAGCCCCAAAGCTGTGCCCACATTCCAAGGCACACAAGCCTTAGGAACAGCTTCCTGCAGCCCTTGCTGCAGCCCCTGGAAGTGTCCCAGGGAGCAGCCGTGTCCCGGGGGTGAAAATCCCCCAGGTCTGCAGCCAGAGGCCACAGGAACCACAGGAAACACTTCCAGGACCTGCCCTGGGCTTTGGGCAGAGACCCTGCAGCCACCAGGGGCTGGTCCAGAGGGGACAGAGCCACAGGAGGCTCAATCCCACAGGAGGCCACCCAAACCCTTTTTGTTTTCCAGTTCCAAGGCCAGGATCCACCCTGGGATCCAGCAGTGGCTGCACTGCCCAGGCCCCACAGCCCCAGCAACACTTGCACGGAGCCAGCGATGGAGTTGGGATGAGCAAAAATGCAAAGGAACACAAAGCCACGGATCTCCCTGTACCACTGAGCAAAGGCAGCTCTGACATTCACCTCGGGGAGGAACCTCTCACCACTGCAATTCCCAAGGAACGGGGTGCCCTCTAAGGCACCTGGCACAGGTCCTGCAGCTACACAAAACACCCCAAAGGGTCCCCTGGAGGGGACAGGGGACACCTGGGAGGGGACAGAGCCCTGTGCTGCCCCACAGGCACCGATCCAAGCTCCAGCTCAGCCCCACGGACATCCCCAGTCTGTCCCAGAGGATCCCACCTGGCTCCCAGGAGCAGCACTGCTGGTGTCAGTTCATCCCAGAGGTGTGAAACACGTCAGGAATTCATCATGACTTGGGAGAACAAGTTCCATCATTCCCAGAGGATGCTCCACACCTGCCCTGACACGGCACTGGCAGGAGTCACTTCCCTTTGCTTGTTTTCCCTAAAGTTCCATTTTGGATTTGAGTTTGAATGAACAACGAAGCTGCACTGCTCCCCTGTGCCAGTGCTCCCCTGTGCCAGTGCTCCCCTGTGCCCCAGGTGCACAGAGGTGCTGGGAAAGGACCAACCCCACCCTCCCACTGCAGTGCTCCTGGACTTTGCTGACAGTGATTCCCTGGGCCTCCTCCATGTCCCTCCCCAGAGCAGCCTCTTTGGGATGGATCAGAGATTCCAGCAGTTTGGAATTCCCTGCTCTCAGGTGTGCCTGACACCTTGCCCTGTGCTGAGCCCCTCCCTTGTCCCTTGTGCTCAGCACAGCTGTTCCCTCCACTGAGCATCAATGATCCTCTTCATTATAAACTTTGATCCTTAACTCTATGGAATTCCAGAAAAAGTTTTACCTACAGTGCACAAAGAATATAATTTGGAAAATATTTACATTTTTGTACAATGACACCACAGCACTTGAATCTAAATTTCTTCATACAAACAAATAGCACCATCAGCCTTCTGCACAAATCTTGCCTAACAAACCCCAAAAAGGTGGATTATTGTTAGATGAGGAGACTGGAACAACTGGGAATGGGAATAAGCTCGAGGAGCTGGAGTACTGAACCATCCATGACGGGGGGGGGCTGGACAAGATGAGCTTTAAGGTCCCCCCACCCCAAACCAGTCTGGGATTCTCTGTGATTTCAACACCAAGAGGCAGGGAATGAATGTGGGAACACCCCAAGCTGCCTGTGAGCACCACGGTGGCCCCGAGTGCAGGGAGAGCTCCTCCTGCAGGAAGGGGCAATGCCTGAGCTCCTCCCAGTTCTCACAAACTGACCTGGCGGTGCTCAGCCTTTCTGGGGCCCCTCTCCCAAGTGAGGGCCAAATAAAGGATTAACAACAAGTGACATTCCTGGCCAGGCAGCCCTGGAGTGCTCCCCCCCAGCCCAGGGAGCCAGGCAGGGAGCAGCGAGGGAAGGGGGAATGAAGGGATGGGGCAGGGACAGCCCAGGCTCCCGAGGTGCCTCGCTCCCTGCAGAGCACAGCTGGCTCTGCCTGGGTGCAGGAGGAAATCCAAGTGTCAGTGGTGCCCATTTGGTTCATTCATCTACAGCCAAGGCATTCCTTCAGGATACCTTCCAACATTCCGTGGCTGAGCTGGGAGCTCAGGGAACAGGGAGCAGGGGAAGGACAGGGGGGCTCACCTCACCCCAGCCCCGGGCCCAGCTCGGTGCCAAGGTCCAGCAGCGCCTCGCGGATCACCACAAGTGTAAAAAATTTAAAAACCAGCAGCTCCTCCCAGCTGGGGGTGGCAGCTCCCGAGCCAGGAGTGGCTGTGCCAAAGGGGATGGCAGCAGGAGGCTCTGGGAAGCGGGAGCTGGAGGGGCTGCGTGCCCAGTGCAGCGCCAGCTCCTTCCCTTGGCTGCGGGCTCACGAGTTCATCCCTTGCTGTGCCCCACGGCTCTGCCCTGCTGTGGGTGCAGCCATTCCCTGGCCCTGGGATGCTGGGCTGGTGTTCCCAGGAGCTCCCAGCCCCCTTAGAGGTCCGGGAAGCGGCTGGGATCCTCCTTGTAGTCGTCGGGAATGGTGAAGATGGAGTCATCGAACTCGTCGTAGCGGAACTCCTGGAACGTCACAGTGGCTGTGATGGTGGGGAACACCGGGATGTCTGCGGGGACAGGGCACGCTCAGGGACAGGGACAGCCAGGAGTGCCACCAATCCCCACCCCTGCGAGGCTGGGAGCAGCCTGGCTTACAGTGGGAGGTGTCCCTGCACATGGGAATGGGAGCACGAGCTGCAATCTGAGGTCATTCCCAACCCAAACTGCTCTGGAACGCTGGGCAAATATGGCAGAGGTAGAGCACAGCCTACCTGCTAGCACAGCTCCCTGCAGTTCCAGAACCCTGGATCCTTAGGAAAGGGGCTACTGCTTCTGGGATCATCTATCCCATGAATAAGCTGATCTTAGACATTTCCATCTGTTACAAGTGCAATAGTTTTCTACTTTTCACTTAAAATCAATCTATCCCCAGTAATCCTTGAGGAAAATGAAACAGGAATGTTATGAAATACTCCACACCTGAGATCCTCCCCTATTGCAGGAATAATCCAGCATATTCCAGGGGCCCTGGAGCAAGGCCCCAGCACTTCTATGCTCCTGAACTCTCCAGCAACACATCCCTAGGTGAGAGTTCTTCCCCGAAACTCCACAAAAGACCTTCTGAACATATTGAAAGAATAAATGCACATGTTTAGATCTGGATTGGACGTTTGGAAAATTTCTCTTGGAAAGGGTTTTCCAGCATCCCCATGCCTGGAGGGATTTCAAAGCTGTGTGGATGTGGCACTGGGGGACATGGGGCAGTGGTGGCTTTGGCAATGCTGGAGAATGGTTGGACTCAAAGGGCTTTTCCAACCTGAAATTCTGGATAAATAAAGCCCCAGGAGTTGCTGTGTGCTCTTACCTAATTTGACAGGAAAGCCTGGTGGAAGCTTCATTTGAACAAATTCTCTAAGTTTGTTAAAGTGCTTGAAGGGTGCAATGACTTCTAAGACATTCAACAACCTGCAAAGGAGAGGAGAGCCCGTGACAGATCCTCCTGCCACACACACCCTGTCCCTCTGGACAGGAAAACATCACCCAAAGGGCCCAGGGGACACACAGGGTGACAATGACATCGTTCCCCTTCTCCATCCCAGAGCTTCAGGGTCACCCCACATACAGAATTACAACAAACCAACACCAGGATAGCAATTCCTTGTCCTCATTTTCCACAGGAGATGAGGGATGAGGTACCATCCTCCTTCTCCATGGACATGGGGAACTGACCTGGCTTTGCACTGGGTTAGAGGACACAATTTTGTGCTAAAATTTATTATGGGCAAAACCATTTCAGAATTCTGTGGGATCAGACACCAGTTGCTGATAACCCTGCCCAAAACTCTGCTCTTATCAAGCCAGGTAAGGGCTTGGCTCCTCCCCCAGCCCCAGCAGCTCCCAGATTCCCAGTTTAAAGGATTCCTTGCTCAACAGCCTGACTGCACTCCCAGCTCCCACACCTGGGAATCTGGAGGGCTCTGCAGCTCATGAACACATTAAAACATTCCCAACAGGAATAACTCCCGTGGCCAGGAGCTTTGACTCACGATTCGATTCCTAAGGGGAATTCCTGGCTCATTGCTATCGTGGCTTTGAAGGTTTTCTTGCTCTCCTTGCAGACCAGCTCCCTGCCCAGGTGAGGAGCTCTGTGAAGGAGAGGCAAAGTCAGCATTTCCCAGGGAAATCCTGGGTTTAGAGGAAGGAAACCAGACTTGAGTTGCAAAACATCTGGTAGGGAGGAATCCCTACTTTCAAAGGGTTTGCTTTATTGTAAAGCTGTGCAGAATAAAGACAAAAAACCTCTTAACTTAGATTACTCTTCTAAACCAGGAGACAAGACAAAATCAAGAAAACTACTCCAATAAAATAATTCCTTATAAACACAGTGGTAATAAACTCTACAGGAAGTGTTTATTAACCACTACCCAGAAATGCCCATGGCAGGGGGTGGAACTGGATGGGCTTTAAGGCCCCTTCCAGCCCAAAGCACTCCAGGATTCCCTGCCTGTAGCTGAGGCCCTGACACTGACACACACACAAGGATCACTTCCCAGCCCTCGGGAGAACAAACACCAGGACACCAAACCCAGCGCTCCTCCCTCCCCACAAAGCAGCACCCACCAAGTGGAGAACCCAGAACCCCCACCAGACCCCCCAGCCCCTGCCAGGGATGCAGAGGTGTCCCTGGCACCCCTGGCAGGCCCAGCAGCACTCACTTGCCACTCTCTGCAGAGATGTACTCCTCCCAGGAGATGGTGTTGGGCGACGGCGGCGTCAGCGACTGCCGGCGCACGGGCTGTGGGACAAGCACAGCTCAGCTCAGAGCTCCTGCCCTCCTTCCCTCCTCCTGCCATTCCCACCTGGAGCTGCCCTCAGCTCCAAACACAGCCACAGCCAGCCCTGCTCGGGCCAGCCCCTGCTCTCACTTCCTATAGGACTGGGCTGTGCTGCTCCACCATAATGAGTTAATGCGGGGCTCTGAGTGCCAAGGTAGCAGCTCCAGCTCACACAGAAATAAATTAATCACTTTAAAAGCTCTGTGTGTGTTCCCAGCTGAAGCCTGGCTCTTTCTGAAGAGCTCTTGATTTCCTGGTGCTAATCACAGGCTTCCTCCCATTTTAATGAAGCTCAAAGGAGCACGATTGCCTTTCTGGCTTCCCTTTCATTCCCAACAATCAACACTGGGTCTAAAAGAATCTGCAGTTGATTTGCCACAGCCAAACCCCTCATCTCTTCTAAGAGACAAATTAAGGCTGAATACCCAATATAACCACAGAAATCCCTCCCTGTGTGCACTAATCAGGCTAATTCATTAATGCATCACCAAAATTATACTTGTGGCTCGTGTTTGTGATTTTTAGATTATGCCAATCAAAAGAAAATAAAAACATTATCTATGTATTTTGCACCATGAGGAGTGGTGTGCAAGATTATTCTCCCACACTCTGGGCAAAGTTAATCAACTATACCTCAAAATTCTGCTCCATGAGGTTTCCCCCTTTGCTCAGGCTCTCCATGATCGCTTTATTCCGAAGGATGTCCTCCTCACTGAGATGTTCCCTTCTTTTCCTGGATTCCAACACAAGTCCATTCACCAAGTAGAAATCTGCCAGGAAGTTTCCTACTCTTTCCTGCACGAAAGGAATCGGGACATTAATGGCTCACAGAAGATAAAATACAAACATTTTGATTCTTGCATATCAAATAATGGCAATAAGGGGACTTGGGGATTGAGCTGGAATTCCCCCAGCCCTCCACACGGGCTGGCAGTGAGCAATTCCAAAAATCCAGCAGGAACAGGTACTTCTTATGAAGGGAAGCTTTGAGACAGAGATTGTTGAAGAATTTGAGTGAAATCCCTTTCCAGAGCACTCCCATCCCTGCCTTTCTCCAGCAGGAGCACACAGAATCCTTCCTGCACTCCCTGGAATCAACCCGCAGAGACCAGAGCCTCCTGGAACAAAACCATTCCCAGCACAATCTGTCCTCCCCGTGCTTAACAGCTACAGAATCTTTCTCCCTCGTTTTTCCTGCTGAAGGCAGTCCAGCAGAGAGATTCCACATGGAATGAACCTGTGCTAACTGGAGATACAGGGATTTTTCCTTTGTCCTGCACACCTTATCCTTTCAGAATCCTGGATTGGTTTGGGCCAGAAGGGACCTCAAAGCCCACCCCATTCCAGCTCCCTGCCATGGGCAGGGACACCTTCCATCATCCCAGGCTGCTCCAAGCCTTGTCCAGCCTGGCCTTGGGCACTGCCAGGGATCCAGGGCAGCCAGAGTTTCTCCAGGAAATCTGCCCCAGCGCTTCTTGCAGTGCCTTTCCCTCCTCCCTCCTGCCCAGCAGCAGGCTCTGAGCCCTCCCCACTCACAGTTTTGTCCTCCCTGAAGAGCCACCCCGTCTGGGCCCGCGTGAACGTGATGGATTTGGTGGATAAGGTGGCAGAGTAAATATCACTGCTCATCAAAATGTCAACCTCCTCTTCTGTCTCCATCTCAGATTCCTGGAAGAAAAATTCCAAAATACTCATCAGAACTTAGCAAACGACGATTGCTTCCTCTAAAGATACACCAATAAACACAAATCCATAAGCCTTGTCCTTTGGATCTTTTCCCAGAAGCAGCATTTCCTGCCTTTTCAAGCGGTTTTATAAAACCTGTGGCCAAATGGTTTCCAAATAGTTTAATCTTGAATATTAATGTGAATAAAGCATCCCAATGGGATTTATGCAGCAGCTCAGCAGCCACACCCTTTCCACAGGCAATAATCCATCTGCTTAAGTGATTGGGGGATAAAGCTGTAATTAAAGACTTGACTAATTACAGGGGGTCCAGCGAGTCAGACCCTCACACTGTTATCGGCTGAACTGGCCATGGAGTGACTAAAAGGATGCAAAGCAGTGGGAACAGGTCTGAAAACCCACCTGAGGACACCTCCTCCGTGGAAAGATTAACAGCAGCACATCATAATTTAAACCACATCTTTCCAGTCTATTCCCATTCCAGCTTCTCCTCAACCAGAAATCTGGGTTCAAAGCTGGTTTCCATCAGAAAATTCAGTATCACCTTCACAGCTCAAGGTGGAACAACTGAGGAAAAAATTCTTTGGTTTGCAGATCTTTGGGTGTTTCTGAGGCAAATTCTGTTTGATACATTCCCAAAAAAGCCTGGGATGTGTCCCAACCCCTTCCCAGAGCTTTACCTCATGGTGTATTCGCTGGTAAACTTTTTGCTCATTGTCTAAAACTACAAAAGATTCGGAGGGTGCGGCGTCACCGTTAAAAATGAAGCTTAAATCCCCTCGTTGGCACTTCATGTCAGTAAAGTCTATCAGAGTTGTGTCCAGCCTGTGAAAACAACCCCAAATTTCACAGAAATTACCCATAAATGCAGGAGGAAATTCAGCTTTCAAGCAGGAAAGTGATTTTTTTTAATGGCAAACAAACGCATAAAGGGCTGAGTGTTCATAGGATTTCATAAGTGAGGCCTGGATGCAGAAATCAGCAAAAAATTGCTATAAAGTTTTCTTCAGAAAATTGTATTTAATACTGCCAGCATGAGGAGGGGAGGGGGGAAACAATCTATTCAGTGCTGAGAAACAACTCCTCAGCAGGGTCCTGACTTGAGTAACAACATTGGGACATGGCCCAAAATCTGAAGAGGACTCTGAAACAAACTCATTTTTTAAAGTTTTATTTATTTTCATTGCTATTTCTGTTTCTCTCCCTCACCAACAGCAAGGAAATGCTCCTGCAGACCTGAGTAACTGGAAGAAGATAGAGCTAAGACCATGGATCTCTGCAGTAATTCATGTCCACTATTGCCAGAGCATTTAGTTCTCATAAAAAGGTGGTTAAAGAACCTGAACTGGGTGACTTCAATTCTGAGTGGTGAGGGATTAAAACTCCTCATAGATTTGCCTCTGATTCCAAGGAAGAACCTGTATTTATCTATTTTGCCTCAGTTCAGGCCTCATACAGGCAGAGCATTCAGAAATGAGAAGGAAAACAACAGCCCCAGACTCAAATTTCACCAAAAATTCACTTTACAGACCCAAGCTGCCCCTTCAATACAACAAAAATTTCTACAGACTGAATCTCCAGGATCATATTCTTGCCTCTTTGTTTTAAATTTTGGACCCTAAAGAAAATGCCAGAAAATACATTTGATTCCAAACTAAAAAGAGCTGAGCTTGGAGAGGCTCCTGAAATCCCCTACTGAGTTTGTGAATTTGTCACATTAAACACCTTAAAGAGAGAAATTATATCACTTTTTGTTTGGTTTTTTGTTTTTTAACTACAGACTGGAGCAGCAACACTTCTCCACGAAATACTGGCATTTATTTGCAATTGTGTTATAAATACCCAATCCCCATTTTTCACTGGCACATCTGGTAGATAAAGCCTTATCCAGCTGAACTGCTCTTGCTCTATATTTAAGTTATATTCAGCTCAAAAGAGATAATCAGAGAGCCTGAAATTCCAAGGCTCAGTGCTGTGTCATGGATGAGCCCAGGCTCCTCAGGGATTCAGGCTCACTGGGATCCAGCTTTTCCCTGGCACTGAAGTATTTGGGTACAAAAGCAGCACTCACCTGATATTTATACCTTGTTTGTGTATTTTACATGCATCAGAAGGCAGAATTCGGGAAAGTAAAGGCACTAAAGGAGGGAGAGAAAAGGCAATCAGGGCACTGAGATCCCTTTCCAAAGTATTCCTATTAAAACCATCCCATCAGTCTGACTCTGGATATGTTTTAATGCAAATACAGCATTTTCCATCATCATCTCAATCAAACACAACATCAGGGGTATTTCTATCTGATAAAATTGATATTTTTGTAATTGTAATTGCACACCCTGCTTCCAATATCAGACAGAATTTGTATTTCCATCACAAGTAAACCATTTATAAATCCTAATAACTGTGGCTGTTCATAGTTTGAATTCTGGGATTTAACAGTTTATGTAATGAACCAAGGGAAAGAAAGCCTGGCTCCAGTTAAAGCAGAACAGCCCCAAGCATAAAAATGGTCCAAGTTATTAATATTAATTATTAAATTAATAAAACACATAAAATCATGGAATCCCAGACTGGTTTTGGTTGGGGATCATCCCATCCCACCCCCTGCCATGGCCCAGGTTCTTAAAGCAAAGAGCTACTTCCCCTCCTTAGTGAATCACTGGATGAGAGAATTCAGCTCCAAAAGTGAATAAGCAAAAATAAATCTGGAAAAAGTTGTGCATCCTTTCCTCAGCACTCAGATCCCAAGCACTGTGACTGTTCCAGCACAAAGCAGAGGAGAACAAGTGTGCTGCAGGCTGATTGCATTATCTCCCCAGGGAAGGGACATGGAAGCACTCACCCCAACTTTGAAAGTCCCAGTGAAGCTCTAGATAGAAGTCACCTAGCTGAGAAGAAAGGAAAAATGTGTTAACAAGCTCTTCAGGCTAAATAACTGTAGAATTTGCTGGAAGACAGGCAGAAGTTGTGTTTGGCAAAGAAAACTTTCTCTAATGTTACACTTGAATTTGTACTGAGCTTAAACATCACTGAAGTTTTAGCTGCAGCAGAATCAATAATGACAAAATTATGTAACTCATTTGAACTCATGTTTTTAATCATTTCTTAATAGTAGGCCAACTATCAAGCCCTGGATTGCAAGAGATTTATTGGAAACGTGTTTAAAAAACACCTGTGGAGCTCTCTGCTTGTTTTGATTGATCCCATCCAATCCCACGGAATTGGAATTAATTATACAATAATTAATGAGTCAAGTTTCAAGCAGGAGTATGACAAAGAGCAATTGCCAGTGACCTTGTGGAAATGTGCTGAAGTCATCAGGTCGGAGCTCCTGTGCCTCCAGAGCACGTGTGAGCCACAGCCAACCCCAGCACGAGGTGCTCAGGGATCACAACACAGCTCAGCCTTCACAGGGACAATTTAATTAACTTCTGGTAAATAACTGGGCTTCTACAAATTACTGTCCCCAAACTGAGCAATATTTTACTGGGCCCAAGGTGAATTGGCTGCTGGATGCTGATGGAGAATGAAACCAAAAATCTCCTCCATCACTGGGCAAGAGTCATTTGGGGACTGAACAGACCAGGAAATTATTCACTGACACAAGATTAAAGAAAGCCTTAAAAATCTAATGAAATAGAGATTCTTTAACTCTGAGATTGCAATGATGATGAGTAGGTCTGCCTCACACAAACCCTTTATTTGAATTTCTAGAAGTTGAAAGGAAGTATGACTTTAAAATAAATATGATTCTGTGACCCCTTAAAACAGAGCCAAGATTGCTTTTAAGAGCAGAAGATTGGTAAAAACGTGGAAAAAACTTCCTGGCAGTTTTCCAGAGTGTCCATACTCAGAGTACAAGTCTCTGCTTTCCACCCCATCTGGTTTTGTCAGCACAACTCACCTCTTTCAGGGCTTTTAATAACCGAGGTCGCTTCTCTTCAACACTTTCCCTGGACTGCTGCTTGAGCTTCCTCAGGAGTGCTGAAACTACACAGGAATTAATCCATGAACTCTGTCTGTTTGGTAATTATAGGTGAGTATCTTACTTGAGGTCTTAAGCCCAACAATGCAATGGAACATTTCACCAGACTGAAGAATTAATCCCAGTTACAGGAACTGCACATGAACCTGCTCGGATCACCCCAGGAAGAAAAGCCTCAATAATTGTTTGTAAAATGAATTCTAGAATCATGTCAAGAGGGTTTGTACATAGGTATTAGTAAATATGTGGATACAAATATACTGAGTAACATCTACTCCATTGAGAAAATCAATAGTGAGAAGCTGACAAGAGAATGTTGTTGGTAGATTATAAAGTAGTGCATTAATATATTAATAATACATTTGTATGTGTAATATATAGTGAGTTTTCTGCTATAGCAATGCACCACCACACATGGTAATACCAAATACTATTAACATTCACCAGTGAGTAGCAGAAGAATAATTTCCTTTTGCTACTCCATGTCTGAGGTGAATAAATAATATTTGAATAATACATAGTATATAAATTATATTTTCCCACTGGCCTCTTGAGATGCAGCCTAAAAGCCACATCCCACTGACAACCGATACATAAACAAAGGTGTGACCACAGGGAGCAGGCCAAGGAGATGATCCCACCCAGCCCAGATCCATTTGGATCCTGTCCCTGCCATTCCAAACCCAGAATATGCTCGTGCAGAGCTTTCCCAATGCCCTCAGTCTGAGCAGAGTTAACAGTTTGCTTATGTAACCCAGTGCAATTTCTTATCAAGGAAATGGATGTGCCTGATCATGTTCAGATATAAAATGTTCAGCTGATTGAGAGAAACCCTTCAGAGAGCTGAAAGAGGGCTGTGGGAAAATAACCCAGCTTGAGAGCTCTGCTTTCCTGCTCTGAATGAGCCCCAGTTTGGGATTAACTGGCAAATGGGGATGAATGGAGAGGTGCTTACTCATCTGTCTGTCTCCATAGCTGATGGCTTCGGCCAGAGGGCTCCATCCCTGAGCGTTTTTCACCTTTACTGGAGCATTATGGGCTAAAAGCAGGTGGGCACATTCTGGAACAAAATATCCATGGTTATTTGCAGGAAAGGATGCAGCAGGAGCAGCCAGAATAAAACTCTACCAAAGCAATTCATATCAGAGATATTACACGGATTATCAAAACACATATCTGGGTTCTGACTCACTAACAAACAAAGCCATTTATGCAAGTACTTCCAGCACTTCCCTGTTCAACATTACCACTAAAAATAATTGGTGATCAGCCACCAATTATATAACACTGAAGAGACTTGTCCCTCCTGCTACGTGGAGTTTGCTTTTTATAATATTTCTGCATGTCAGATACACACACCACTATGGAACAAGGATATTTATATTTAATGTATGACATCAGCTCTCTCTGCTCCACACACAAAGCAGAGAAATACCTCAGGGCCTTCATCCCTCTCCAAGGGGTGAATGGATCATGGGGACACGGATTTGGGGCAACTCCCATCAGGTACAGGGGAGGCAGAGGAGGCTGAGGCACCAACACATCCCTGCGTGCCAGAACATCCTGGGGAATCTGGGATTTAAAGAGGGCAAACAGGCACCTCTGCTCCAGGAAAGCCTCAGAGCAGGTGTGGAACCAACAGCTGCATTCCCCATCCACAGGTGGACGTGATGGTGGAAAAACTGAAGGAAGCAAGGAGGGTTTCAGTGCTCCCATGTGCTCCTTAGAAATGGTTCTGCAGTTTCCAACCACGGGGAAACCTCAGCACATGTCACTAAAGCCACCCTGAGCCGTCTGGAGGTGATGCAGCAGGGCCCAGCTGTCTCATCACCAAGACAGGGACTTCCTGGGTTATTTTCCTACCACAGGTGCCACAGGAAACTGCACTGGTCATTCCAGATGCAGCAGCTGTGAGTCAGTGGCAGGCTGAGTGGCTGGGGAGGAAGAGATCCCTCCCTGCTGAATAAACTGTCTCCTGTGGGATAAACAAAGGCCCTGACTAACCCAGCCAAGACACCCAGGGATTTTTATGGCTCCTTAAACAGTGCCCAGGACAAGAACATCACTCTGCAGGGAGCAGGCAAATCAGCTTGGAATCTCCAGCCAGATTCCATTTCCAGTTCAATAAACAGGCTGGGAGAGCTGGGGTGTTCATCTGCACAGAAGAAGGATCCAGGAGAGCTCAGAGACCCTTGCAGGGCCTGAATGAAGGGCTCCAGGAGAGCTGCAGAGGGACTGGAGACAAGAGGAGACAGGAAAGGGGGAATGGCTTCCCACTGCCAGAGGCAGGGTTAGGTGGGATATTGGGAATAAAGCTCACATTTCTTTTCCCGCTCTTCTCCTCCAAACCCATGTGGCACCTTCTTCCCAGAAAACCTCACTAGCTTGAAACACAAGATCAAGTTCAGGAAAGGGAAAAAAAAAAAACGTTTTTTCCTCTTGCCCCCAAATCTTCAGGATCACTGAAAAGGTAACAAAACAAATGGTTCTACCCACCTTTATGTCCCAACATCACAGCAAGATGTAAAGGAGTGTTTCCTAAAAGAAACCATAGAAATAAGAGAGATGAGATGAAAGTTACCAGAATCCATTGCAATCCCTTCCTTAGGAAACTCCAGTTCCTGCTCTAACCCAGGAACACACCAACACCCACCCTAGGAGTGACCTTTGCTTGGATTATAATTGTCAAAATAAATATATTGAGACACATTTCATGGGCCAAGAGAGGGGTTTTAATGATATCTTGAAACTCACTCCAGGCAAAGAGGTCCAGAGGTGTCTTTGAGAAAGACACAAGCCCTGTGCTCCCCACGGGCTGAAGGGTCTGATCCCTTCCCAGCCTGACATATCTGGGTTAAAAGCTACTCACAGATATGATACTGATTAAAAATTTAACAGCCTGTTTTATTAATATTTCAAAGATTGAGTACTCCTTTTTTACAACTACAGTACTGAGCATATTAAGAAGGAACAGCCCCTTCACTACAAAGCTGCCTTTTGGCTGTTTCCAAAGAAAGCTTTGGAGATGATCAGCAGCCTCTCAAACCTGTCCCCATTTTCCTGGCGATGCTCGTGACACAGGTGGTATTTGTGTTGTTAAATATTCACTGTGAGGCACCCAGAGCTGTTTTTTCTGGATTAATGCTGTTACCAAGCTCATGACACACTTTATTTAGGCAGCTTAAGGATGTAAAGTTCTTCCATTTAACTGTATTTTGTACATTTAAACATCTTCTTAGAGCAGTCAAGAGAAAAAAAATGCTGGAAAACAAATTTCTTGTGCAATTCTAACACACACACTCGGTTGAGAGTTATTCTCTAACTCCCATTTTGTCAGCAGGAAGAGCCTGCTCTGTGCAGAGGATGTGCTGCACATCTGGAGAGGCTGCCACACGACTGCCAGCAGCCTGCAGCAGCAGGGAAATTGGGATGGAGATGGGAACTCTGCCCTGCCTGCCCAAGAGGGGCTGACAGGGCTGCTCAAGGTGTCCTGCATCTCATCCCTGCTGGCAGCATCCCCAGGCAGCCACAGCCCAGCTCATTATACACTAACCCAGCTCAGCTCCTGCTGCTATTAATAGCTGCTCCAACATCTGGGAGCCAGCGCAGCACTGGGAACGCTGGATGCTGCCAGGCTGTGGCAGGGGATGGAAATAACCTTCCTGAGGAACACCTCTGAGAGGGAGCCACACTGTGTGCCCAGGAAATGCAAACTGTGTGACCCAAGGGGAAACACTGTCATAAAATCATGGAGTCACGGGAATGGTGAGGGTGGAAAAGCCCTGCAGGATCATCGAGTCCAAGCTGTGCCCAATGCCCACCTTGTCACTGAGTGCCACATCCAGCCCTTCCTTGGACACCTCCAGGGATGGGCACTGCAAACCTCCCTGGGCAGTTCCAGTGCCTGACCCCCTTTCCATGGGGAAATTCCTGCTGCTGTCCAGCCCAGTTCTCCCTGACAGAACTTGGGGCCATTTCCTCTCCTCCTGTCCCTGTTCCCTGACTCTCCCCCGGCTGTGCCCTCCTGGCAGGAGCTGTGCAGAGCCACAGGGGCCCCCGAGCCTCCTTTGCTCCAGGCTGAGCCCCTTCCCAGCTCCTCAGGGATTCTCCAGCCCCTTCCCAGCTCCTCAGGGATTCTCCAGCCCCTTCCCAGCTCCTCAGGGATTCTCCAGCCCCTTCCCAGCTCCTCAGGGATTCTCCAGCCCCTTCCCAGCTCCATTCCCTGCCCTGGACATGCTCCAGCCCCTCAGGGTCTCTTTTGGAATGAAGGCCTCAGAGCTGACCCCAGGATTTGAGGCGAGGCCTCAGCAGTGCCCAGCACAGCCACAGCCCCTCTTCCCAAGAAATCAGAGCTCCAGCAGCTCCTGGAATCCTGCCTGTGCCCGTCCAGGTGGGCAAACAAAGCCTGCTGGCCCAAAAGCACACCTCAAACACAGCACTTGTCCCCACACACGTGTGGCCTTTCACCTCAGCTGAGGTACCTGCACACCTACAGGGAGCCAGGGCTGTTTTCCAGCAAGAGGATTTGTCTGTTCAGGATTTAAGCTCCTAAATGCATGTTATAATAAAGCCAGAAGTCATCTACTAGGTGTAGCTACAGGCTTTTCCCAGGAAACTCATTGTTTGGGAATAATGACACTGGCCTTCCTCTGGGCACTGATTTGGAGGTTAATTTAGGATGCTGGGGAGGCACTCAATTAACACTCAATTGCTTTTAGCAGAACAGCAGGAGTCTCCCATTCCACAGGATCTGGCTTTCCTGCACTGAACCAACACTAAAACAGGCCTGGATTATTAACAACAAGTTCTCTCTCCCCTCTGTCCAATCCTTAGCACATCCCAGGATTCCTCTGGCTTATTTCTGAGCAAATCATCAGCTGGAGTGTCCCCCAAATAATTCCCAGCTCCAGTGTGTGTAAACAAGTGACAGATGGAAACAGGCAGGAAGAAAACAATAACAGGGAAATGTTACTCAGGCCTTTGGAATGTCAAACCATCAAGAGGTTTGTTGTGTTTTTTTGGGTTTTTTTTTGAATAGTTCAAGTAAAAACTTGGAAGAAGATGATGAGTCAGAGATCCCCAAAGTCTCCCAGCTCTGAACAGAGCTGGGAAAGCAGGGAGATCTTAATTAGAGATTTATATATGGATCAAAAAAGGATGGAATCAATGTGTGTGATACACACTGAGGGTGACAGCACAGCAAAGAGCGATCGGGAAGTGCCTTCAAGGAAAGATTTGGAGCTGCTGCTGCTGCTGAGTTGCTTGAAGGGGAACTGGAGGAGGAACAGGGAGAAGCAGCAGCAGGAATAGAGAGAGTGGGAAAAATCCTCCCCAAGTCTGCTGCTTTCATTCTAGCAGGATTTGCTGGAGTGAAGGTGGCAGGATAAACAGCTCTGTAGCTGGATTTGGAGCTCTGCCCTTAGGAAAGCACTGTGCCAGCTGCAGGGAGCACTCCTGCCCATCCTGGCTGGGAGCTGAGCCCTGGGTTACTCTGCAGCCCTCAGCTGCCTTCCACAGGCACAGCTGGAATTCCCAGCTCCATCCTTCTGCAGCCCCAGAGATCCTCCACCTTGGCGCTCCTTTTGAATTTCCAGCCCACAATGAAGCAGAGCCCATCTCCTTATCAGAAACACAACACGAGCCTCCCCTTTATCACAACTTCTCAGACACCACGCACGTGGAACTGGGAGCTCTCCAGCAGACGTGGATCATGTTACTCTTGAAACGGCTATTAAAATAGAGATTAGACCCAACCATGAAGGTCAAGCTGATCCCCTCAGGCTGATTTATTTGTTAACAGTATAAAATATCCTCCAAATTAAAACGTTTTGAAATGTCCTGGCAAGACATGCAATATTTACAAATTTCAGAGCAGCACAAGGATCAGATTCCATCTCTGCCACTGACACTGCTGTGGACAGAGCATTTGCAGAGGATAAGTTGAGAACAATTCTCTCAAAATCCAGAGCCACAGCATTTAAATGAAAAGAGAAAAAAGGATTGATTTTTTGTAGCCAGCCTGGGGAAATATCAAAAACTGCTCTGCCAACAGCCAAAGGAATGGCTCAGCATCCCCCAAAGCAAACAGGTGACAGCTCAGACATCCTAAAAAAGAATGAATCCTTTAAATGCAGTGGGGTCTTGGACACAGAGCAACACCTGCTCAGAGGCTGCTCTGCCAGGACAGTGCTGGTACTGGAGCTGAGAGTGCTCGTTCATGTTACGAAAATCACGGAATTATGGAATGGTTTGGGTTGGAACAGACCTTAAAGCCCATCCCTGCCATGGCAGGGACACCTTCCACCGTCCCAGGATGCTCCAAGCCCTGTCCAGCCTGGCCTTGGACATCCCAGGGACCCAGGGGCAGCCACAGCTGCTCTGGGCACCTGCGCCAGGGCCTCTCCTCCTTCCCAGGGAACAATTCCTTCCCAGTATCCCATCCATCCCTGCCTCCTGTCAGTGGAAGCCATCCCCCTTGGCCAGTCACTCCATCCCTTGCCCACAATCCTTCCTAAAGGGGATTCGCACCCCCTTATGAAACTCCCTTGTAAAACTCCCAACCTATTCCCTATTTCCCGGTCCAGCATCCGCATCTCCCGCCCCGCCGGGCCGCGGCCCCGAGCCCCGGCTCCGCCGGTGTGTCCCGCTCACCGTGACTGTCCTTCTGGGCGATGCCCTGCGTGCGGATGAGCGCCGAGAGCCGCCGCACGTCCCCCTTGAACACGCACTCGTGCACGGGGAAGGGGCCGCGCTCGGGCCCGGCGGGGGCAGCCCGGGCCGGCGGGCGGTGCCGGTGAGCGCCGGGCCCGCGGTGCCCCCCGGCCCGCCCGCCCTTCCCGCCCGTGAAGGCGCCCCCGGGCGCCGCGGCCGCCTCGTCCTCGCCGGCCGCCAGCAGGTCCCCGTCTTCCTTGCTGGGCTTGTGGTCCCTGCGCAGCGAGCGGAGCTTCTCGCCGGTCATGGCCGGCGGGAGCGCCCGCAGCGCTCGGAGCCCGCGGGGCCGGTCCCGCCCGGAGCCCCCGGAGCGGCCGCAGCTCCGCCCGCGCCTCACGGGCCTCGGCTCCGCGCCGCCATCTTCGGCCGCCGCTCTCGCGAGACTGCGCCGCACCGAGAGAGCGCGCGGGAGGAGCCGCGGAGTGACCGGGAGGGGCGGGGCGGGATCCGCCCAACGGGGACGGCCTGAGGGGCGGCGGCGGGCATCGGTCCCGGCAACCGCATCCTGAGGGAGGGATCGGGGATCGATCCCAGCAACCGCATCCTGAGATCGGGGATCGGTCCCAGCAACCGCGTCCTGAGGGACGGGATCGGGGATTGATCCCAACAACCGCATCCTGAGGGACGGGATCGGGGATCGATCCCAGCAACCGCATCCTGAGGGAGGGATCGGGGATCGGTCCCGGCAACCGCATCCTGAGGGAGGGATCGGGGATTGATCCCAGCAACCGCATCCTGAGGGAGGGATCGGGGATCGGTCCCAGCAACCGCATCCTGATGAGAGGGATCGGGGACCGGTCCCGGCAACCGCATCCTGAGGGAGGGATCGGGGATTGATCCCAGCAACCGCATCCTGAGGGAGGGATCGGGGATCGGTCCCGGCAACCGCATCCTGATGAGAGGGATCGGGGATTGATCCCAGCAACCGCATCCTGAGGGACGGGATCCGGGATCGGTCCCAGCAACCGCGTCCTGAGGGAGGGATCGGGGATTGATCCCAGCAACCGCATCCTGAGGGAGGGATCGGTCCCAGCAACCGCATCCTGATGAGAGGGATCGGGGATTGATCCCAGCAACCGCATCCTGAGGGACGGGATCCGGGATCGGTCCCAGCAACCGCATCCTGAGGGACGGGATCCGGGATCGGTCCCAGCAACCACATCCTGAAGGACGAGATCCAGGATCGATCCCAACGGGCACATCCTGAGGAGAGGGATCGGGAATCGGGGATCAATCCCAACAACCGCATCCTGAGGAGAGGGATCAGGATCGGGGATCGATCCCAGCGGCCACAACCTGAGGGGAGGCATCAGGGATCCATCCTAACAAACACATTCTGAGGAGAGGGATCTGGGATTGGGGATCCATCCCAACAGGCACATCCTGAGGGACAGGATCCATCCCAAAGGGCACATCCTGAGGGACGGGATCGATCCCAACGGGTGCACCCTGAGGGACGGGATCGATCCCAAAGGGCACATCCTGAGGGACGGGATCCATACCAGCAGGCACACCCTGAGGGACGGGATCCATCCCAACGGGCGCATCCTGAGGGATGGGATCCATACCAGCAGGCACATCCTGAGGGACAGGATCGATCCCAACGGGCGCACCCTGAGGGACGGGATCGATCCCAACGGGCGCACCCTGAGGGACGGGATCCATCCCAACGGGCGCATCCTGAGGGATGGGATCCATCCCAACGGGCACATCCTGAGGGACGGGATCCGTCCCAACGGCCGCACCCTGAGGGGTGGGCAGAATCAGGGATCGATCCCAACAGGCACATCCCGAGGGGCCAGGACAGGGAGACTCCATGACTCTCTAAGCAGCTGTTCCAGTGCTCTCCCACCCTACATGGAAAGTTCTTTGGGAAATGATGGGACCTGGACAAGTGTTCCTCAAAGAGAAACCCAGGATAGTCCCCCTGTCGTGGGGGGAGCCCTTGTGGGTGCAGAGCCAGCTCAGAAAGGACCTGTCTGGGTTGGAGCTTCCCAATTCCCCACTGCACGTCCCACTCCTGGGCCAGTTCTGCAAGTTTCTGCTTCCGATGCGGGATGAGTAATTGTAAAAATGATGATGTCCCAAATTCCTGGTGAATTGGATTTTTAATAATTCTCCCAGGAAAAACAACCCCTAAGTTGCCAAGGAGACCAGACCTGCTGTGATAACAGAATTACCTTCCTTGTCTTTCCCAAATTAACATCATCGCCCTCATCCCAAGTGACCAAGAAGAATTCTAGGCAGATTTTGGAATTCCTGTGCCTGCTGTCCCCAGCTGCTTCCCACACAGCTTTTTACAGTCCTAATACAGAATTTGAAGTAATTCTAGGGGAAAAAAAAAACCAAAACAGTTTGCTTTTGCTCTATACTCTTTCCAATGAGATTTTTCTGTCTCTCCCTGTTTTTTGAGGAAAGCTGAACCCATTTGCAGGCAGAATGGGAGAGGCTGGCACTGTGAGCAGTTCTGATGTCTCCTGTTCTCCCATGCTGGAAACACACACAGAGCAAGGCTGGTCTTGTGGAATGGATGGATTGGCTCAGGTTTTAGCTGATGTTGGAAGCCTCACGCTGCATTTTTAATTACTAGAGGCATGAAGTCACTGTTTACCAGCTTATTATGGACTCCCTTATTCACCCCAGAAATGGAACCAAGGCATTACTCACGGGAAGAGCTCTGGGAAAACTGGTGTTTGTAGGGAATCCCAAATGTGGGATTACTTTACACTTACAAAATCTTGAGAATGGTTTTTTTGTCTGCCTATATCAACAGAACTTTCCTACAACAAGCAGATTTATCAACAGGGATGGAATTTCTCCCTCCTAAATCCCAGGTTCCTGCCTGTATGTGAGGCTGGGACATGGTCCTGCACACATCCAGAGGTTTGTTTTTCTTAGATCCAGCTTTGCTCAGATTTTATCCATATTTTTGTTGTAAAGAAAATGTTTCCTTACAAAATCTAATATATAAATAATTCATCAGTGGCCTTCAGTACATGTGTGTCCTTTGTCCTCAGATGTCAAAGTGCTGTTCCATGGACGTCAGTCCACGTAGGGTAACCTTGGCACAGAGACCCAGTGAATTAATTTTTAATCACAGAATTCCAGGATGGGTCAGGCTGAAGGGACCACAGGGGCTCCTCTGCAGCCACCTCCCTGCTCCAGCAGGGACACCCCAGAGCACGGGATTGTGTCCCAATGGTTCTGGAATATCCCCAGAGAGGAGAGTCCACAGCCTCTGTGCACAATCTGCTCAGGGCTGGAGCAGAAGCTCTGCCTGCTGTGCTGGGGGAATTGCTGGGCTCAGTCCCTGCCCGTGGCTCTGGGGCCATCGCTGGGTCTGGAGCAGAGCCCTCTGCCCTCTGTACACAGGGACACACCGGGACAGACAGGGACACACCGGGACAGACAGGGGACACACAGGGACACCCAGGGACAGACAGGGACAGCCAGGGACAGCCAGGGCTGAGGCCCCTCTCACTGGGGCTCCTCTCCAGGCTGAGCAGCCCCAGCTCCCTCAGCCTTTCCTGGGCACCGAGATGCTCCAGGCCCTTGCTCAGCTCCAGGAGCTCCTGTCCCTGCTGTGCTGAGGATCCAGAGCTGGGCACAGCACCCAGAGGTGTCCCCAGGGCTGGGCACGGGGGCAGGATCACCCCTGACTTGCTGGGAATGATCTGCTGTGGCACCTCAGGATCCCACTGGGCACCGCTGGCCGGGCACAGCTCACTGTCCCTCAGGATCCCACTGGGCACCGCTGGCCGGGCACAGCTCACTGTCCCTCAGGATCCCACTGGGCACTGCTGGCCGGGCACAGCTCGTGGTCCCTCAGGATCCCACTGTGCACCGCTGGCCGGGCACAGCTCACTGTCCCTCAGGATCCCACCGGGCACCGCTGGCCGGGCACAGCTCACTGTCCCTCAGGATCCCACCGGGCACCGCTGGCCGGGCACAGCTCACTGTCCCTCAGGATCCCACCGGGCACCGCTGGCCGGGCACAGCTCACTGTCCCTCAGGATCCCACCGGGCACCGCTGGCCGGGCACAGCTCACTGTCCCTCAGGATCCCACCGGGCACCGCTGGCCGGGCACAGCTCACTGTCCCTCAGG
This sequence comes from Calcarius lapponicus, assembly GCA_039654755.1. Classification (NCBI taxonomy): domain Eukaryota; kingdom Metazoa; phylum Chordata; class Aves; order Passeriformes; family Fringillidae; genus Calcarius; species Calcarius lapponicus. Next base: position 31,969,460 of record CM077471.1, on the reverse strand, counting down.
ATCCCACTGGGCACCGCTGGCCGGGCACAGCTCGTTGTCCCTCAGGATCCCACTGAGCACCGCTGGCCGGGCACAGCTCCTTGTCCCTCAGGATCCCACTGGGCACCGCTGGCCGGGCACAGCTCGTGGTCCCTCACACCCCCAGGTCCTTCCCCCAGAGCAGCTCCAGCAGGTCCCCCCGGCCCGTGCCGCGCTGGGGTTATTCCCAGTGCTGAGGTACTGCAGGCAGCGCTGCCGGGCAGTCAGCACAGCTCCCCTGTGGGCCATTCCCGTGCTGCGGGATTGCTCCCGGTTCCTCCCGGGAAAGGCGCCCCTGGATCCCGGGCAGGCTCCCGGCAGCGGCCCCTCAGCGCGCAGAGCGCGGCGCCCCCCAGCGGGCGGGCGCTGCCTGTGCAGGGCGGGCCCCGCCCCGCCGGCAGCCAATAGGAGGGCGCGGGGGTCCCGCCCCGCCGGCGCCGCAGCCAATGAGGAGGCCCCGCCCCGCCGAGCCCCCGGAGCGCTGAGGGCCGGTCCCACAGAGACGCGGCCATGGCAGGCAAGGGGACGCAGGGGTTCCTGCCGCCCTTCAAGCACTTCGCCACCGATGCCATCCACGCCGGCCAGGACCCCGAGCAGTGGCGCTCCGGGGCCGTGGTGCCGCCCATCTCGGTCTCCACCACCTTCAAGCAGCGGGCGCCCGGCGAGCACGCGGTGAGTGCGGCCGCCACCGGGGCGCTGAGTCACCCACAGGGACACCGAGCCCCCTTCCGGGCCTGGGCACACCCGGGAGGCCGCGAGCATCCGGCGTGTCCCGGCCGGGGGAACGGGCGGCGGCAGGTGCTGGGCAGGGCACGGAGCTCCCGGCTCGATGTTTCCCCACGTGGCAGCTGCTGGGCAAACGCGAGCATCTCGCTGCGCCGGGAGCGGGGCTCCTCACGGGGCCATTGCAGAGCCGCCCGCCCGCGGTGCCGTGCCTGTGCTCCGGGGCGGCCCTGCTGAGCGGCGGTGGCACCGGAGGAGCCGCTGGGGTCCCTTCCAGCCGGAGCCGGCCTGGGGCTCGCTGTTCCCGCTGCGGGTGCGATAGGGAGCGGTTGGGATGAGGTTGGGATGAGGTTGGGATGATTCCCGTGTGAAAGGCGGGGGAAGGGCAGCAGGGAGCGCCCGGTGCCCCCGGGCTCGCGGGAACGCTGCTCCAGGGGCTGCCCGGAGCCGGAAATACGGGCGGCTCTCCCGGCCCTGCACCCGCCCCAGGGCCCAGGCAGAATCCCTGATCCACTACACACACTTTGTGTAAGAGCCTCCTTCGGTCTTCCTTCCAAACCGAGGGAATATTTCCTAAGGATTTTGTGGATGCCCTGTAGAAAGTGCCGGAAAGCTTTGACGGGACGTGGCACAAAGCTGCCACTCCTAAATCAGCACCTGCTCCAAACTCGCGTTGTGCTAGTCGGGCAGGAGGAATTTGCCTTGTGATTCCTCGTTCCACACAGAATCCCAGCTGTGCTGAGGAGGCCCTCAGGAGGAGTCACGCTGCTGTATCCACATCCTGATGACAGGATCCGTGCTCTTGCCGGGAGCTCTGCCAGAGCGATCTGCAGGATTCCTGACTATGAGGAAGTTGACATTAAAGAGAAATCCTAAAAGCAGGCAAATCCCAGGGTGCTCAGCAGGTTCTCTTGGTAACAACTGCATCTGTGCATGCATGAGTCTTATTTTCCTCATTGACTTTCCCCAGAATTTGCATAAAAGCTGTGGCAATAGGAAACGTGTGGGTTGTCAAGAACTGATGAGGGGAGTTGTCCGGTGCCTGTGGGTGTGATGGAGGTGGACACACATTCTTCCTGAGATTTCCCTGCAGAGAGTCTGAGGAGTCTCCCTCACTGGAGATACCCAGAGCTGTCTGGACACAATCCCGTGCCCTGTGCTCTGGGGTGGCCCTGCTGAGCAGGGAGTGGGACCAGGGCACCCTCATGGTCCCTTCCAGCCTGACCCAGCCTGGCATTCTGAGGGTGGTTGGACTGTGCAGCCCAAGCCCTTTCTCCCACAGTGGCCACAGATGGATGTCTGGGGAGAAGCAGGAGAATGTGGCTCCTTGCCCCAGTGCACCCCAGGCCCTTTCTCTGGCAGGGATGCCCGGCTGGATGTTGTGCCAGGACAGAATCCTGCTGCTCGGGGAGGAGCTGGATGCCCTCAGCCAGGGCTCTTTAAGGAACCTAGAGCTGCTGTTATCCCAGACTTTCCCAGTGCCCTCTCTGATGTTTGTTTCTTGTTCCCACACCAGGGCTATGACTACATCCGGTCTGGGAACCCCACTCGGGATTGCCTGGAAAAGGCTGTGGCCGCCCTCGATGGAGCCAAATACAGTGAGCACTCATGGGTTGGAGCAGCCTGGGACAGGGGGTGGCACTGGGTGGGCTTTGGGGTCCCTCCATCCCAAACCATTCCATGATTTCCTCACCACAGCTCTGGCTCTTGGCTGTGGGCAGGAGCAGCTCCAAGGTGGGGAAGAGCCCAACACTTCTGGTCCAGCAAAGTCCAGCTGCACCCCTGGGTTTGTCTGCTGCTTCCTCACTGTGGCTGAGCTGGATCCATCCTTGTGCAGCAGCACTGGAGGCAGTGGGAGCAGGCAGCCCTGGTCCCAGTCCACTCCCAGTCTGTCCCAGTCCACTCCCAGTCCATTCCCAGTCTGTCCCAGTCCATTCCCAGTGTGTCCCAGTCTGTCCCAGTGTCTGTGCTGGTTCCATGCTGTCCACATCCATCCCCTGCTCTCACTGGCTCCACGTTCCCAGTGAGGCAGTGACAGAACAGGTTCTTTGCAGAGGCCAAGGGAGGAAGGCCAAGGCAAGTCTGACTTGTTGTGTCACATCAAACACTGATGATCCTTTCTCCTCAGGCTTGGCTTATTCCTCTGGCTTAGCAGCTCTTTTGAACATCTGTCACCTGCTGAAGACAGGGGACACAGTTATCTGCATGGACGATGTCTATGGAGGTGGGTACAGGGGATCAAACCTGTCTGTGGCTCTCAGGAACTCTGAATTTCCCCTGTAGGACCTCACTGTTCTTTGAAGCCTGTTTTTATCAATCCCTCTTCCTCACAACTGCCAAGTGTCAGAGTGCACCCAGCTCTGCCAGAGTCCTGCTCTGAGCAGGGTGAGCTCCCTCCAGTTCCTGGGAACTTTCCCCTCTCCTTGAAGCCTCAGCCTGGTTTCTGCAGGGCTGAATTTCATTGCTCCTTCTCTGGCTTGGTTTGTTACAAAGAAAGGGTTTCTCACAAAAGAACCTCCCAAACATCACTCAGATGTTCCCTTCAGCTCCCAGAATCCACCTCCATGTTCCATCCCTTCCTGCTCAGGTGGAAAACGGAGTCCCTGGGGATCAGCTTGGCAAAAGGACCCAGTCAATGAATTTTTAATGCAGGCAGCGTTTCTGGTAGTGAGTGCTGCACATCCATTGATCACCTGTTGCTGCTGGATCCTTTTAATCTTCCCAGGGAAAGGCTTCAAAGACAGGAAGGAATCATTTTTATTGGAGTGATGGGAAACCGTAGCTGGAGTGTTCCCCTTGATTCTTCTTCTGTGTTTAATTTCCCAATCATAAACCCCACACTGATTTCAAGTGCTTCCCAAATCACTCTGATCCCATATTCCCATTGTTACTGTTTCATGATCACTCAATCTGCCACAATCTTTAAACTTTGTAAATATAAATGTGCCATGGATGGTGTGCAGCATAAAGCTGTGCCCTCCTGACTGTCTCTGCACGATGCAGGAGGCTGCAGAGCAGGGAATGGAAGTTAAGGAAGTTTTTCATTTTGTGATTTTTGGGTTTTTTAAGGCACAAACAGATACTTCCAGGAAGTAGCCTCAGAAAATAATTTGAAAGTAATTTTTGTTGACTGCACAAAGCCAAAATGCCTGGAAGCTGCAATTACACCAGAGACCAAGGTAGGGGAGAGGGAAATGGATTTTAAAGGGACGTTAAACTGTTTTATCCTTGCTCCTGTTGGGCTTGGGGGTGTGTTGAGCTGAGGGGGGCAGCTTGGGGCACAGCTGGATCCAGCCTGTCCCCCTGTGCTCCCTCATGGAAAGCATCCTCAGAAGGGCAGAGAGCCCTGCAGAGAGAGGAGGGAACAGGGCACAGGTGAGGAGGAGCAGAGGGAACGCGGAGCCGGGGGGGCTCCGTGGCACTGCTGGGTGATCCCCTGCCCCAGGGGAAGGGAACTGTGCTGGGAAAGGCTTTGGGAAAGGCTCTGTCCTGGCTGGTGAGGCCTTCTCCAGCTGGGATGCCCTGGGATGGCCCAAGCCCAGCTGCAGGGAAAGCTCCCTGAGCTTGGAGGAGCCGCTGGAGCCTCCCCTGGCTCTGGCAGGGCCACTGCCCGTCCCCAGTGCCCAAACCCACGGGCAGCTGCCAGCCCTGAGCACCCAGAGCCCCTGGGACTGAGCCCAGCACTGGGAACTCTCTGACCTGGAGCTGTTTTGGGTTTGTGCAGCTGGTTTGGCTCGAGACCCCCACGAACCCCACGCTGAAGGTGATCGACATCAAAGCCTGCGCAGACATCGTGCGCAGGCACCCGGGGGTGCTGCTGGCCGTGGACAACAGCTTCATGTCTGCCTACTTCCAGGTGTGTCACCTGCCCCAGGGCAGGTGGACTGGGGAAGGGATGGGGGAAAGACATTATATCAGATCTATTTCCCAGGAGACCAAGCTAAGCCCTGGTGTTGTAGGTTTAAAGTCACTCTTTTTGCAGAGTGCAAAGTGCCTGCTTTTGTTCAGGGTACTGTGATCTTGCTGAATTAAGAGAACTCTGCAGAAAATGTTAATGCTTAGCTCAAGCAGCTCTGCAGCTGGCCTGGGACATGCCAGGAGCTTGGGGTTTTGCCCTGCAATGTGTTGTTCACTTCAGAATTCCCAATTTCCTCCAGAAAGAGCTGTGTGGAAGAGCACAGGGTGCTGGTTAATGTGTCTGGAGCAGCCCAGTGTGGAGGGAAAGCCAGTGCTAATGATTAATTGGTGTGAGCAGTAGGTGAGGTACCACACCGGGCTAAGAAAAGTAGAATTTCACAGTGATCTGTCCATTAATGTTGGTTGTAAAAGGCCTTTTCCAAGATGGTTCTGGATGGGCATCTCCAAATTCCCTGGGTGGCAGTCTGCATTTAATGTGGTAGCAACAGTTTTTGCATCTGCCTGCTTTGTTAAGTTTTAACAGTGATGCCCCTCACTCTTCAGAATGTGCTGATACCAGGTGCAAAGTGCCTTAATTAGTGATTGATTAAAAATCTGGCACTGCTCAGCACCTCTTGCCCATCCAGCTCCTGGTTTGTCTCACCTCAGGAGGCTCCTGGGCAGAGAGCTGGGACTGAGGGGAGAGAGCTGCCAAAGGAACCTCCTTTGCTCGTGCTCTCAGCTGCTCCAGGGCAGGATCTGCAGCAGCTGGGAAGCAAAGCAATTCCTTTGCTCTGCAGCTGGAGTCCCTCATTTCCCATGGAAATGCCTTTGTGGGGTCCATGCCATGGTGTGTCCTTGCCTCAGCTGAGCTGCAGAACTATTTTTCCAGCTCTGCACTGTGTGTTGGATGTGCTCAATCTCTTCTCTCCCTGGAGCCTGTGGGAGTTGGAGCAGTGCTTTTAAATCACATTTTCTTGTGCTGCCCTTGAATTCAGAGTGCCTCCTGTACAGCTGCCTTTAGCACAGGTTCTGTTGTCATCCTCAGGTTTTTGTGTTTGTTTCTCCCCTTGTTTATCCTGTGTGAGCTCAGAGCCCTTTGGAATGGCTGGGAATGAGCCCAATTTGAATGATGATGTTATTTTCCTTTCCTTTCAGCGTCCTTTGTCCCTGGGGGCTGATATTTGTATGTCTTCTGCAACCAAATACATGAATGGTGAGTGTGAGAGTTCAGCACATCCTTAGGGCAGGGATGGAGGGAGACTGGGAGAGAATTCCTGGCTGGGAGGGTGGGGAGGCCCCTGGATCCCTGGCAGTGCCCAAGGCCAGGTTGGGCACTGGGGCTGGAGCAGCCTGGGATGGTGGGAGGTGTCCCAGGGGTTTTATTTACACTGGGGCTTGTGGCAGGACCCTGGAGTGGCTGATCCCATTCTTGTCCCTGGAGTGGCTGATCCCATTCTTGTCCCTGGAGTGGCTGATCCCATTCTTGTCCCCTGTCATTTGCAGGGCACAGTGATGTCCTCATGGGCCTGGTCTCTGTAAACAGGGATGATCTCTATGAGAGGCTGAAATTCCTGCAGTACTGTAAGTCCAGACAGGGAATTCCTGACAGGAATCCTGTTCACATCCACAGCTCTGCTGGGGAGGGTGGGCATGCACACAAGTGGGAAATCGGCCTGGGAATTTGACTTTAATGGGCAGAATTGGGAAAAGTTCAATTAAAAAAAAAACAAACCTCTTAACAAGTAAAACTCCAATATAATGGAGAAAAATCTCAATAGAATGAGAGACATTGATCTCCCCTTCCTGAGCACTCCAGGAGAGCTCTGGGGCCCATCCTGAAACCACTGAGGTGCCACCTGCAGCCTGGGGGGTTTGAAACTCCCTCACCCTTCAGGATGTGCCCAATTCTGAATTTTCTTGCCTTGGATGATTCCAGCAATTTTCTGGCCTCTTCGTTGTCAGGAATACATTCCTGTCCATGTTTTGCCCTCTGCACTGAGGGTGCACTGTGCCCAATAAATAATGTAATCCTTGAGGCCTGAGCCTGTTAATTGGGCTCATTAATTGGCTCCCCCATGTGGGAGATGAGGATCAGAGATTGCCTTGGGTGGCTTCCCACTTGTGCCAAGGTCAGAAATGCTGGAGGTGAGGATGTGTTAGGCTTTGCTGAATGCAGAACACCAGTGTTGCTGTGGGATTCTCTGGAATTCTGTTCCCATTCCCACAGCCCTGGGAGCTGTCCCCTCTCCCTTTGATTGCTTCCTCTGCAACCGGGGGCTCAAGACTCTGCACATCCGGATGAAGCTGCACTTCCACAACGGCCTGGCTGTGGCCAAGTTCCTGGAATCCCATCCCAGGGTGGAGAAGGTCATTTACCCAGGTGGGTGGGCAGGGATTGGGAGCATCCCAGGGCAGGGACTGGGGAGCTGTGGTGCCCTGTGACTGGGGCTGAGGCTGAGCTGCCCCAGCTCTGCACTGGAATTCACTGGGAATTCTTCCAACTCTCCATTCCAGGGCTGCCTTCCCACCCTCAGTACGAGGTGGTGAAGAAGCAGTGCACAGGCTGTCCTGGGATGGTCACCTTCTACATCAAAGGGAAAAAAGAAAATGCCTCTGCTTTCCTCAGGAACTTGAAGGTAAAATAAAGGCAATAAAATCATCCTCAGAGGGAGCTGAAATTGCGTTGCTGAGGGGAGGGTGGGGTGGCTTTTCTTGCCAAGTTCTTTGGGTGTGTCCCATAAATCCCACTATAAATCAGGGATAATTTGTCCATGGGGTGAATGAGAGGGAACAAAGGGACCCCTCATCCCCTTGGGAGTGTTTGTGTGTTTGCTCCCAGGGTGAGGCGTGTCCAGCTCAACCCAGGAGCTGCTGCTGGCAAAGGGCTTTCTGCAGGGCTGGGCAGCTGGGGCTGGTGCAGCTCTGCTGGAATATTGCAAAGTGTCCTCAGGGGGAAAGGCACTGAGGGAGGCCCTGACTCGTGGGGCACAGAGGGAGCCCCTGGCTCTGGGAAGGCTTGGCTGGGTCCTTGGCCCAACCTGTGCTGGTGTTTGGCCAGGTGTGCACTCTGCCTGTGCTCGTGTTTGTGTCCTGAGCCCACTCCTGTAACATCTCCTCTCCCTTTCTCCCACAGGTGTTTGCCTTGGCTGAGAGTCTGGGCGGCTTCGAGAGCCTGGCAGAGCATCCGTAAGTTCATCCTCCCATCCTCAGAGCCTCAAAAAGCTGCAGAGCACCACTAAATTCCCACAATTTCCCAGCCCCCAAAGCTGTTTTGCTGTTTTGCCTTTAGCTAAACTCAGGGGCTGCTGTGCAGCACCAAGCCAGGGGAGATCCCAGAGGGAGGGAATCCTGTGGGAGGGCAGAGAGAGAGGAATTCTGCCTGGAGGGCTGAGGCACAGCTGGTGTCCATGAGGACAATCCCAGAAGCTGCAGAGTGTTGGGCTGAGGAGCAGCTGGGATGGAGGAATGCCCTGCTCCCTGCTCACACAAGGGGCATGGTCATTGTGTGCACCCAGCTGCCTCTGGGGCCTGGCAGGGCCTCCTGGGGCCTTTTGAACTGCTCAAAACAGCATCTTCATGGAATGGCATCATTTCCCTCAAAGCCAGCTTGCTTTTTGAAAAGGTCTGTGGAATGAATGACTGTATTTAAATGTTAAATCATTTCACTTACTGATTTCACAGCAAGTGTTGAACCCCTCCAGCAGCTGAAAGGAACTGGTGCCAGTGACAGCACATGGGGAAATCCCTTCTTGCCTGTGTCCTGTGTAGCTGGAGAGAATAAACCCCCCAGAGTCCTTTGGGACAGTTTGAGAAGGGATCTGAGAAACCAGGAATGAAACCAGGAGATTTTATACTGCAGGTTGCACATTGCCCACGTGCAGAGCTCACAGAGCTTCTGTAGAATAAAAGAGCAGCTCTGGAAGGAAGAGGAGTAGGATTTTCTCCTTTGTCAGGTCCAGATTTTTAGGTATCCACTTCTTGTTAATCATTTGTGTCTTGGAAATACGAGCTGGAGATGCAATTCCCTGACTTGTCAGCATTCCCACCATTTCCAGGAGCTGCTGCCAGGAGCTCTCTGTGTCTGTGGGGTCACACAGGTGGCACAGAGGAGGTGTCAGATCCTGCTGCCATTTCAGGGGTGCTGGCAGGGAACCAGCCAGGCTGGTTTTCCCAATACAAGTCCCAAATTCTTACGAAAAATGCTCATTTTTATCCCTGCAGGGCCATCATGACCCACGCCTCAGTGCCTGAGGAGGAAAGGAAAACTCTGGGAATCAGTGACACCTTGATCCGCCTCTCGGTGGGGCTGGAGGATGAGGAGGATTTGCTGGCAGACCTGGACCAGGCCCTGAAGGCTGCGGTGAGTGGGGAGTTCCCCTCCAAAAATCATCCCCAGCCAGCCTTTCCCAGGGGCTGAGCCTCAGCTCCTCCCTGCTGGAGCCTGGGCTGGGCAGGGAAAGTTTCCCTGTTTGCAGCCCTGCTCAGGCACAGTTCCCCATGGATTCAGGAGAATCAAAGGCTGAAATGCGACTTTAATTAATGAAAAGGAGATAAAAATGTGTGGTTGATAGAGGGGCAGAGCACACTGACCCCTCCCTTTCCTTCCTGCAGTTTGCATAAACCTTGAGGGTCACAAAGGACCTTGGAACTGGACATGGCTGTGGACGAGGACACGGAAAACCAAACCACTCTTGCTTTGCCTTTGGGAATTCCAGCCTGGGTTCCTGGGACTCTCCCTGCTGCTGTTGGGCTGCTCTCCCTGGCTGTGCAGGGTGTGCTGGGCACAGCCTGGGCTCTCCCTGGAGCCAGGAGCTGTGTGGGAGCAGCCGTGGGCACCCCGGGAATGTGATCCCAGTTATCCCAGCAGAGCTCAGTGTTCCTCCTGCTCCTGCAGGGTTTGGGGCACAGGGGCTGCTTCCTCTTGCTGCTCTCAGGTCATTCTCTTCTCACCCATCAGCTCAGCTCAGAAACTTGATTGACCTCAGATTTATTTTAATTAAGTTAGAAATTTGCCTAAGAGCTTTTTCTTCTCTTGATGTTTTATTGGAAATGAAGTGAAATCAAACACCTGGTGAATAACTTTCTAAAGAGGAGTCTTTGTCTCTTTTAAGAAAAAATCATGTGCTGTGGGAATGATTGGAATAATTTTAATTAAAACATACTTTTCCTTTCCTTGCTTATATTCCCCTGTGCACGTGCTCCTTGTGTTCAAAATCAGGGGATGGAGTGACCCTGGAGCTGTTGGGATTTTCCTGTGGGAAGGCAGGAGGGGCTGGAGCTGAGGCAGGACCATTCTGTACTGGCCACAGCCAGAATAACCTTCATTGCAGAGAGGGATTAAATCCTGACAAAAGCCAAGTGAAGGTGTTCCCAGCCAGCCCTCCTCACCCCACAGCATCCCAGACTGGGTTGGTTTGGAATGGACCTCAGAGCCCACCCAGTGCCACCCCCTACACCTCAGGAGCAGCTCTGACATGAGGCGGGGCCAGCTGTCCCAGCACGTAATGACTGTTAAGTAGCGAACTGCGGTCCATGAGTTTCTGTAATCACTGTTAATCACATTCGGGTAATTAAAGCCGGTGAAGGTGCTCGGGCCGGGATCCGAACCCGCGGCCTCAGCGTCCCCTCAGCCCGGCCCGCCCAGTGACGTCACGCATCGCGTGGCCCCGTCTGGGCCAATCAGCGGCCGCCGGCGGGGCGGCGGCGGGGGCCGTTGCGCGCGCGCGGGCCCGGCAGGGGGCGCTGCGCTCCCCGCTGAGGGGCCGCCATGGCCGGGCCGGGGCCGGGGCCGGGGCCGGGGCCGTACCGCGCCACGAGGCTGGTGAGCACCGAGCGGGGCTGGGCACCACCGGGCCGGGCGGGAGCCGGGGGCGCGGCGGCTGCGGGGGGAGCGGGGCGCCCGTGGCACCCGTGCGAGCGCCGCGGGACGGGAGGTGGCCCTGCCCCTCGGGCCTGCTGTCACGACGGAGGGGCGCTCGGGGATGCGCCGTGCCCGCTGCCGCCACAGCTGGGTGCCCTGGGACCCCCTGCTTGCTGTCGTGACGGTGCTCAGGGACAGCCCCTGCTCGCTGTCGCGACACGTGGGTGCCTGGCGCCTCCTGCCCCGGGTCCGTTTTGTCGGTGCGCGGGGGCGCCACACGGGGGCGCCTTGGGACGCCCCGCGCGCTGTCGCGACATTGGGTGCGCAGGGACACCCCGTGCCACGATACGTGGGTGCCCTGGCACCCCCTGCACTCTGTCACGATATTGGGTGCCCTGACACCTCCCTACCCTCGCGACATGGGGGTACCTGGAGACCTCTCCCGCCCTGCCCTCTGTCACGCTAATGTTGACGCCCTGCTGTCGCGACATGTTGGGTGCGATTGGCCGGTGGCTGCAAGTGGCGGTGCCGCTCGGTGTCCCCGCAGTGGAACGAGGTGACGCGGTGCTTCCGGGCGGGGATGCCCCTGCGGCGGCACCGGCAGCGGCTCCGCTCGCACGGCAGCTGCTTCACGGCCGCCGAGGCCGCGGACTGGCTGCACCAGGTGCTCCGCAGCAACAGCAGCTTCGGGCCCGACGTCACCCGGCAGCAGACGGTGCAGCTCCTGCGGAAATTCCTCAAAAACCACGTCATCGAGGACATCAAGGGCCGCTGGGGCGCCGAGAACCTGGAGGACAACGGTGCCCTGTACAGGTACCGAGGTTGGAGTTATCCCCCCGGCCTCGCAGGTTGAGAGTTTTGATTTTGTGAAAAACGCCAATCGCTTGTTTTTAAAGTTTTAAAAGTTTAATAGTAATAAAATGGTTATAAAAATAGTAATGCAATTAGAGTAATAATAATTTGGACAATTTGAATGAGGACAATATGAGACAATAGAAACAAAGAGTTATGGACGTCCAAGTACCTTTTCTGGGCAGCACAAGCCGAAAAAGGACACATATTAACAGAGGATTAACCCTTAAAAGCAGCAGCCTGTTGCATATTCATACACCTCATCCATGATGCATAAATTCCATTCAAACACAGGATTCTGCCTGGGCAGTGTCAGCTTCTTCCACCGAATCCTGACAGCACCTTCGAGGCAGAAGAAGTTCATTTCTTCTGATAAAGGGGCAATAAATTCTCTTTCTCTGAGAGATTCAGGTGTCCTGTGGCTGCTGTCTCAGTGCAAGTCCTCTCTTTAAAAAAGTCTCCTACATAGCATCGTTTCTATTTTAACATTTTTTATAACCTAAAACTCTATTTAACACACCACTTAAGAGAATTAATACAGCATTACTTTCTAACACAACACATATAATATTCATTTGAATATTTGCGAAAAGCCAATCATAAAATATGCATTTTTCACAATTTAAAGTGCTTAGATTTGTAAAAAGAGCTTGCTTTGGGTTAAACATCCTAGGTAAAAAGTTAATTATCAGCATCGTTTTTCTCCTCTGAGTGTTTTGCTTTGCTCCTGTGTGTGTCCATGCTTTTGTCCATGCGAGGTTTTTGCTGGAATACAAACTGCACTCCAGTGCTTTGGAGCGAAGCCAGGGGGTTTTGTAGGAGCTGCCTGCTGGGTTTGCTTCTCTTGGGCCTTGTACACAAAGCCTGAGTGGGAAACAGAGCCAAGCAGCTCTGAAATTAAAGGTCTTAATGGCCCTCACTTCTCACGTTCTGGGCTCAGGCTGTGCCAACATCTTCAGCTTGACTTTGGCATCGAGAAAAACAGCCTAAAGCTAATTTATCATATGATAAACTTTTTTTTTTTTTCTTTTTTTTAGTGACTCTAACAGAGTCACACTGGTATGGAGTCAGAGGTTTTGTTTTGTCAAGTCATTTTTTTGATTACAGATCAATTCTGAATGTATTTAACATCTCTCCCATTCATTACAGATTTCCTCCAACCTCTCCAGTCAAACCTCTACCAAGCCCACCAAGGGAGAACTTGGAAAACTTCTCTGGAGACAAAGGAAAACTTTTTAAACTGCCCAGCTCATCCAAAAGGGGTTTGAAAAAGCAGGAGCTCCTGCAGTCTGTGGTAATAACTTCTGTTCCTCACAGCATGCAGCTGGCTTGCATTGTCTTTAATCTTTAAAATTTAGTGACACTGCTCTGTTGTGGCATCTTCCCTTAAGAAAGAATAGTTTAGACTTAAGGAATTTGGAAATATTAAGAAATAAATTTATATGAGAGGGATTTTTATTTTGGTTTGGGTTTTCTTTGTTTTGTCTCAGTGCAGAATTATCCCTGCTAAGGGATTTTAAAGTATTGGGAGGGTTGAAAGGTGAAGTCCTAGAAATGATCTGCACAGTATTGCCTTGTTGAAATTTAATTCATTGTTGGGGGACAGCTAAAAGGCACAAATAATTTAATTGGTCATCTTTTTGGAGAAGATGGAGTGTGTGTGTGGCCCTTGATTCAGCTGAGATTAGTGTGCTAAATTCTGAATTTAGGTTCCAGTCCTAAAGGAGAACAATTCACATATTAATACATCTGGATTTGAGGTGTTTTTATCTTTTAAATTGCTGATTTTGGATTGATCAAGGCTTTCTTCCATTTCTTTTTAGTTGTATGCTCCCATTTCAGTGCTGAGGCTGCAGGCTACCCCCTGGCTCATGTGGAATTTAAAGCTCCACAGAATGCCCTGTTCTTCCAATTCCAATTTTCTCTAATTTTTAATTGCCTTAAGAAGCTCATTTATCTTACAGTATAAACCACTCATTTTCAGGAAAACTTAGCAAGACCAAAAGCTGATGTAGCAGAAGAAAAGAAGGAAGGCACACTGCAAAGGAGGGAAATAAGCCAGGAATATGTGCAAGAAACATGGAGAAATATCATCCACATACAGTGAGTGAGGAATTACACACAGCACCTTCTCCTTCAGTGGGAAATGGCCCAAGCAAGCTTTCACCATTTGTTTTTAATTGTTAAATCTGTGTTTTAAATGGAACTTGAATTTCTGAAAAGTTGATTTTTTTCCTGTTGTTTACACAGGTTTTATAATCTGTTTATTAACTTTGGGTTGCTGCATTTAAGGAATTTTTGATCAGGTGCTGAAATCTATTTTAAACACCTCAGGTGCTCTTCCTTGCTGATTGTTGCTGTTTGTCCCAGGGAAAAGTGTCCCCAGTTGTCCTCCTGGAAGTGAGAAGTTATCAAACAGCACTTTAGCTCACCCAGAGTTTTGGAATAGATATGGAAAGAACTTCTTTTCCTTCATCCCTTGCAAATCTTTGCTCTCTTCCTCCCCAGTTTGCAAACCATTTTGGGACTGCCCTCGTTGGAGGAGGTTCTGCAGCCAGCCCAGATCATCCCTGAGTTTGTCATGTACAACATGAGCAACACCAGCAAACACGGGGTGGTGATCCTGCAGGACAAAGCAGGTGACATTTATTTCCCTAGATTTGCCTAAAAATCTTTATTTCTAAATAATAATTCATCTGTTTCACAATCTGTTGTTTCCACTTTTTCCCCAACCACAGCACAGCTCAGGGACATTAAATCCCATCCCACCCCTGCCATGGCAGGGACACCTTCCCCTGTCCCAGGCTGCTCCAGCCTGGCCTTGGGCACTGCAGGGATCCAGGGGCAGCCACAGCTGCTCTGGGAATCCCTCCCCAGCCAAAAATTCCTTCCCAATATTCCATTAACCCTGCCCACCTTCAGCTTGAAATTATTCCCCTTTATCCTCTCAAAATTACATGTGGAGCAATATTTAAAATCAGTTTTAAATTTAATCTTTCGTGCTTTAGGTGTTATTTGTGTGAGCCATTATTAGTTAATTATTTGGGCTCATGTCTAAATGATGCTTTTATGTGTTTGGATTTCAGAAGACCTCCCTCACTGGGTGCTGTCAGCCATGAAGTGCTTGGCCTACTGTAAGTCACTGAAGAGCTTTCAAGTTCCAGAAACCTCTTGTGAGAGTTGAAAGGGAAATATTTGTGTGTGTGAAATCAGCTGTGATGTTTCAGTTCAGAAACCTGTGGGTGGTTTCCTCTAGTGCAGTTTTTCAGGAGTGAAAGGGACTTTGGCTTTTAGCTGGACCAAAACATTTCCTGCACTTCATATTAAAGTGGGGAGATCAATTTTCTTTGCTTTGTAAACAGTCAACTCTAAATTAATTAGATGAGTGCCTCTCAAATGAGACCAGAGATAATGAGCTTTTTTATCCATGTGCTGAGCTTCCTTTTGCTCCAGGAGCTTGAACTCCCTGTGGGAGAAGTGGGATCACTGTGCTTTGGAAACAAAGGCACATACTAAGGGTGGGTGATAATTTTGCTGAGGAACCTATGAAGACCACAGATTAATTTTTCTTTATTTATTTTCTTGGTGTGGAACAGAACTGAGCACAGCTCTTCAGTGGCTGCCTGGAATCTCTTATACTGCTTTTGCTTACAAATTGTGCCAAATACAGTATTTGTGGGTTGCTGATAGCATTCTTTGCTTGTGAAACTAGAATAAGTTTAGGCTGATCTTCAGAAATTTCTTTTCTAGTGGGACTGTGGATTTTTGGTGTGAATTTCATGTCTTCCCCTCTTTTCAGGGCCCAGGAACAAGGACATGAGCCAAGACACCTACAGTGGCTTTGAGCGGGACGTGTTCAGAACAGTTGCTGATTATTTTCTCAGTCTTCCTGAGCCATTGCTTACTTTTGAATACTATGAGCTCTTTGTTAATATCTTAGGTATGTATGAATTTAGAAACAGTCAGGAAAGCTCTGAGTTCAGATCAGCTGGGGGACAAATGTGATTCAAAGCAGAGCTTGGCCTCCTGATGTGTGTGGGAGCTCCAGTCTGAGGAGGATCATCACTGCTCCATTCTGTATTAGTGTTAATTAAAATGTACTTCTGCCTCATGATTTCCCAATTAAATTGCTGTTTCAGCTCACATTCTAAATATTCAATAACAAAAACTTCAGAAGATGTGCTTGTTCTGCCTGCTCCTCACTATTGCAGCGTTACCTGTCTTTGTTCTTGCATGTTGGATGCAATGGCCTTGTTAAATTGCTTTGGGACTGAACTAAAGTCTTCTTAATTAATATCTTAATTAATATCTTGACTTTGTTGTCTGTCTGCCCAGTTTGCAGCTCTCTGAACTGGTTCATTTTCACACCACTTGCACCTTTAACATCTCTTTCATTTCCTGATAGTTTTGTGTGGCTACATCCAAATTCCTGATCTGGGCAGTGGAAAACGTTCTGTCCAAGAGGAGAAATGTGACCCTCAGCCTTCAAAACCTCCTCAGTTGAACTCTTTCAAGTCCACTGAGTGCCTTCTCCTAAGCCTGCTCCTCAAAGAGTCTGACAAGAAGGAGAAAGGAGAAGCTTCCAGGAGGTTTTCCTCAGAGGAGCTGAGAGCCCAAAACCAGCACGGAAAGAGATGGCAGCACCCCAAACTGCCACGCCAGCAAGGGAGTGCTGGGAGCCTGATAGGAGGGAGCTGCCAGAATCTTGCAGGATCCAGGAATGCCCAAGAGCCACCTGGAGCATTTAGGACAAGGTGTTACTCCTTGGAGAGAATTGGAGCTGCTGCTTCAAGTGTGTGTGATAAAGGAGGACGTGCCCCCCTCAGGGCAGGAGGTGTGAGCACCAGCACGAGGAGTGGAGAGCTGCTGGAGGAGCACAGAGGGACCTCAGTGCTGGAGCTGGGCTGGGGGAGCTCAGGCCCAGCCCAGAGCCTCAGGAGAGGGCCTGGCCCGTGGCCCTGGGCTGAGGAGCTGTGCGGTGGCAGCCACGGGCCAGCCCTGAGCCCGCTGGGCAGGAGGAGCTCCAGGAGCTGCAGTGCCATCAACAGACCCAGTGCTGAGATCACAGTGCAGCCTCAGCCCCGGGGGCAGGGCACAGGCAGCCCCCCCGTGGCCATCAGCGTCCAAAGGAGACTCTGCAGGAGCAGCACAGAGCTGGCAGAACGCTCTGCCCCCCACTCCCCTTGTGTGTTGGCTGGCACAAGTAAGGGCTCTCTGCAGCATGCTGTACTGCCTTGTTGTGTGGCCTCACTAATCCCTGCTGCCCTCACCTCTGCCACTCTTGCTAGGACAGGCACAGAGCATGGATTTGTGGGGTTTTTAAAGGAAATCTGCTGGCTAGATTGTTTAAGCTGCTGTAGCTCTGCTAACTGTGTGTAGTATCTTTGGAGCATGAGCTCGATGTGTCAGTAACTGGCCTTTCTGCTCAGGTAAGTGATGGGGCAGGGAATCTGCACACACCTGCCTGTTGGAGATGTCTTTTTCTGCTGCATAAATCTGTATTTTCTGGGAATAATTAGTGTCATTCCTTAATTGTATTGTGGCCCTAATTGCACCATAATGAAGGAAGATGAAGATGACCACATAAAGGCCTGTACATTCTCTTCTGTGTTACAGCTGATTCTCTGAAACATAAATAATCCCACTGAAAAATAAGAAATCTGCGATACTGAGGTAAAAACATGCTGGAAGCTGGTTCAAATCTTAATGCCAGCTGTCTTTGTGGTTCACTTGTAGATCTCCTTCAGCCTCACCTGGAGAGGATTGCAGTGGAGGCCCTGCAGATCTGCTGTCTGCTGCTGCCCCCGCCCCGGCGCAGGAAGCTGCAGCTGCTGCTGAGGATGATGAACAGGATCAGTGGCAACGTCGACATGCCACGGCTGCACGATGCCATGGGCACCAGGTCCCTGGTAAGGGCAGGAAAAACTCTTCTTAGAGGAATGCAGATGATTCCTCAGCCTGATTGCTCACCCTGCTGCTCTTTAGAATCCCAGACTGGTTTGGGTTGGGAGGGACCTTAAAGCCCAGCTCAGTCCAGTTTAAACCTGGTGTGCATTAGGTTGGCCCTGCAGGTTTTAATCACTTCACTTGTATCAAGGTGACCAATTGAAGATTTAGGTTTGGATTAGAAGTAGGAAGAAATTCTTCATTCAGAGGGTGGGCAGGCCCTGGCACAGGTGCCCAGAGCAGCTGTGGCTGCCCCTGGATCCCTGGCAGTGCCCAAGGCCAGGCTGGACAGGGCTTGGAGCACCTGGGACAGTGGGAGGTGTCCCTGCTCCAACCCAAACCATTCCAGGAACCTCTTCTGCAGTCCTGTGAAGATGTTCAGTTTTCAATAGGTTAAGCCTTTCTCTGCTACTACCTTTCACAATAGGTATTTTTAATTGAAAGTGCTGTTCAATTCCAAAGAAATTACTTTAATTCAGCTGATGACTCTTCCTCCTTGTGTGACCAGACTTGGAAGTTGTTACTGGGGGATTTGAGCCACCGTGGGGTGGAGAGGAGGGAAATAAATCCCCCAGCTTTCTCCACAGCAGCTGTGCTGAACTTTTCCAGCTGATCCAGACGTTTTCCCGCTGTGTCCTGCGCTGTGCAGAGGAGGAAGACCTGGATGAGCTGCTCTCCACACGCCTGCTGTCCTTCCTGATGGACCATCAGCAGGAAATATTCCAGGTCCCAGCTTACCTGCAGGTTGCTGTGCAGGATCACCTCGAGTACATGAAGAAGGCTCAGGTTGGTGCCATGAGAACAGTTCGGATTCATTTGTTAATTGCTTCTTCTGAAGTTGGGAAAATGCAAATAAACCCAGTACATTTTGAATGTATGGATATTAATTATAATGTTTTGCAGCTTGTGAGTGGGTGTGGGTGTTTATTAGGTACTTACTCCAACAGTACAGAATCAGTTGAGTGCATGCAGAGCCCTTTTTCTTCCAGTGCAAACAGGAAAAAGAAGAAATTTGTGCCATCTTGCCAACGTATTCCTACTGCAAACAAATCACTCCTCAGGAGTTTGAAGAACAAAAGGTCTCCACCTCACAGGCTGCAGTGGCAGAGCTCCTTGAGAACATCATCAAAGATAAAAACCTCTCTGTGAAGGAGAAAAAGAAAAAGTTAAAACAGGTGAGGTTATTTCATCTGCTTGTGCAGTGCCTTTGTGAGGGAAGGGCTCAGGCACCAGAGCCTGGGGCAGGAGAGGAGCAGAATGTGCTGAGAAATGTTTGTGCTCAAGAGCTGTCAAGTGCTTCATGTGCTCTGCTTGGGATTTTAAAGATGGTTTTTAATGCTGCATCCTCTGGAGCCAGGCTGGGACACCTGGGGGGCTCACCTGGACAGGAGAAGGATCCAGGGAGAGCTCAGAGCCCCTGGCAGGGCCTGAAGGGGCTCCAGGAGAGCTGGAGGGGGACTGGGGACAAGGGATGGAGGGACAGGACACAGGGAATGGCTCCCAGTGCCAGGGGCAGGGATGGATGGGAGATTGGGAACTGGGAATTGTTCCTGGCAGGGTGGGCAGGGGCTGGGATGGAATTCCCAGAGCAGCTGGGGCTGCCCCTGGATCCCTGGCAGTGCCCAAGGCCAGGCTGGAGCACCTGGGACAGTGGGAGGTGTCCCTGCCCATGGCAGGGGGGGCACTGGGTGGGATTTGAGGTCCCTCCCAATCCAAACCACTCCATAATGCAGCCTTTGACTGGCAGCAGGGGTGTTCAAACAATGATGTAAAACCATTGGAGAAATGATTCTGCTGGAGCTCCTGCTCTCCATTCAGTGATTCCTGATGGAATTGCAGCCTGGATTTCTGTGCTGCACTGGCCATCCAAGTCACCATTAACATGCCCAGAGGTGGGGTTAAAAGTGATAATTTTTGGCTTAAAGAGACCAAACTCTCTCTTTTGAGAATCCTGAAACTTTCTTTTGGTGGCCTTGGCTTTGTGTTTTGTAACATTTACAGTGCTCAAGATTATTTTGCACTTCTCTGGCCTACCAACAACTTGCCTAATAGTAAGGCTGAAACACAGCAGTTCTAGCAGGATTTAATCCTGGAGGGTTTTTCTTTCTTTTGGCAAGTCTTTCTGCCCAATGGAATAGTTTTGTACTTGTCCTGGAATCTCCTAAGCAAGTCTTGTGACTCCCCTTTGAACAAGCAGCTTTTCAGGACAGCCACACTTGGCTTTGGTGCCCCTCCTGCAGCTCTGACTTCATGTGTGTTGTGGAAGGTAAAAGCGAGTCTGGTTTGGTTCATCAAAACTTCTGACTCTAAAGAAGAATGGCCAGTTAGAGTTGGTTAAGGCTTGGTGTAAGTGAGGAGTAAGATTCACAGCAGAGGGGAAAGGGGAGGAAGGAGATGGGGGCCTGAAAATGATCCCAGGACTGGAGATGCCTCAGCAGTGCCAGCACAGGGATGGGCTCTGCCCTGGGCCTGCTGGACACGTTCTGCTTGATGGGAGATGTTGGGAATTCTTGGGAAAAGCCGAATTCATGGCACTTTCTAGAGGGTAAGGTCCCAATTGTGTTATCACCAGAAGTTCCAAAGGTGGTTTGGATCCATCAGTGAAAAGGTTTGGCTCATGTCCAGATGTATTTTCAGTTTTCCATCTCTTCCTGAGGCCTTGAAAGGGAAACAGGCACAATGTCCAAATCACTGCTCTGATTCCAGGTGTTTTCATTTCCATGGAATCGTTGGTAAGCTTTCCTGGGAGAACCCTTGGCTCCCTGTTGGGTAAAACAGTTTATCCAGGGAATTCCTGGAAGGCAGCTCTGCAGGCACAGCAGGCAGGGAGTGTGCTGTGGCACAGCTGGAGCTGTTGTGGGATTTTCTCTGGGCTTTTCTCATCCTGGGTGCCTGTGTGTGCTGCAGTTCCAGAAGGAATATCCCCAGATCTACGGGAGCAGGTTCCCAAGGACGGAGTCGGAAGCACAGCTCCTGGAGAACAAACCCACCCTCAAGCAGCCCATGCTGAGCCTCAGGAAACCCAAATTCCGCAGCCTCAGGTACTGATTTCAGCACTCCTGAGCCACCTCTCCCTGCCTGGAGTCTGAGGGATTCACCAAAGGAATTGCTGCAGGAGTTTGGTGCTGGCTGTGCTGTGGAAGGAGGAAATGTTTACATGGACACTGTGCTGGAAGGTGCCAAAATACCTTTTTTTGGTGCAGATACTTTGGAATAATTTCTAGAAGAAAAATATTTATCTGTTTACAAATTATTACAATATACTGGAGTAGGAAAATGTAAAAATACACATAAAGCTGTTGTTAACCAAAAATTTATATATTTTTTAATGGGAAACTAATGATGTGCCTCTTGTTATAACCTTTAAATGTCTGGTCAGGAATTTGTGCCATTTATTGTAGCTTTTACGTTTGTGTTGTGACTAAGTGCCTTTTCTATTCTCAAAATGTTTGTCTTTAAACAAAAGAGTTTCTATGAGTTCAGAACCAGGAGAGCCAGTTCACCATAAATAAATCATTATCTCACTCCATAAATGCTTCTCTTCATATAATCTGTAAAACCCTCATCAGCTTTTTTGATATTTATTTATATTAAAAGACTTGAAGTATATTTCTGCATTTTTGTGGAAAACTCATTTTGGATCTATTGGTGTGATTCTCAAAATAGGAGTGATGGATGATCCATGAAGTGAGAACAGAATACACTAATTTTTCCTATTTTTCCCAGAGTTAGGGATTTGCTTATTAATTATGATAAGGTAAAGGTTCCCCCACAGCAGTTGAAATCTACAGGAATATTTTTGGGAAAGTATAATTAATAATAATCTACTGCCTGGCTCTGAGATCCCAGACTGGTTTAGGTTGGGAGAGACCTCAAATCCCACCCAGTGTCACCCCTGTCCCAGGCTGCTCAAGGTGGGCACTGCCAGGGATCCAGGGGCAGCCACAGCTGCTCTGGGCACCTGTGCCAGGGCCTGCCCACCCTGCCAGCCAGGAATTCCTTGGTATATCTGTGATCCTGAGTCTGTCAGTTCTCTCCCCCAAAAATACCATTTTTCTCCCTTTTTTGGAAAGATTTTGTAAATGAGAAACCTGAATTAGCCTCATTTTACCCTGTATTAATGATGCCTTAAGGTCCTGAGGGTAACTTTGTGCTTTTCAGGGCAGGGGGCAGCTGTTCCTCCCCTGGAACATCTGTAACCAGCCTCTTCCAGCACTCCACCTGCCTAACTTGCTTCCAGTGCTTCCTACCCCATTCCATGTTGCATAAATGCTTTGTTTATGTAGTGTTCCAGTTAAGTAACTTATTAGGTGACAAGCTCACATTTCCAGGATTTGGCTTTCAAAGGCCTGCCCTCATTACTCCCAGTTCTTGATCCAGGTTATTTAATGGTCCCTTCTAAGGTTTTCATAGAACTTGGCCAAAACAGGAATAAATAGAGAAATTATAATTATGGTTCTTCAATGGAAAGAGTTAATGGGAAGCCTTAATCACAATCTCAGTGCAGTATCCTGTTTTTTCTGTGGGAAGCCTTAAATGAGCCCTTGTCCAAGTGGAAACACTGCCTTGAAAGAGGGAACAAGCAAACAACCCCAGGGAAAGAGCCAACCCTCATGTGCTGGTTATGGGAGCAAATGGAGCAGGGGGATGCTTAATGTCCCTTTTTGTCCCTTCATCCCAGTTTGGGTCCCTGGAGCTGTTTCCACCCGTGTGGGAGCAGCACCTGAATGTATGTGGTGATAAATTTCCTCTGCCTGTGAGGGGACAGCAGGACACAGGGACCTTGTTAATCTCTGGAATTACTCTTTACAGCACTGTTGTTTTCATAAATATTTTCATAAATGAATTAAAAAATAAACCACTCCTACAAGAGGTGGTTCCTAATGATGTGTCTGGAGGAGACTGAGGGAGACCTCAAGGGGCTGAGAGACAGCTCCAATCTCTGCTCCCCGTGACAGGACCCAAGGAATGGCTGGAGCTGGGTCAGGGGAGGTTTAGGTTGGATTTTGGGGAAGGTTTCTCATCCAGAGGGTGCTGGCACTGCCCAGACCCCCAGGCAATGGGCACAGCCCCAAGGCTGCCAGGGCAGCTCCAGGAGCCTTTGGACAACACTCAGAAATGGGTTGATTGTTGGGGTGTCTGTGCAGGGCCAGGGGCTGGATCACTGATCCCTGTGGGTCCTTCCAGCTCAGGAGATTCCTTGATGTTTGCCTCTGGCATGTCCTCCTCTCCTGGTGTCTCTGGTGTCTCACACTCCTGGGCAGGCTCTGGAGGAGCTGGGATGGTCCCTGCAGAGCTGGGTGGCACTGCCAGCGCCCGGCACGGCTCCAGCGCTCCGTCCCACTCCTCCCTGGGCTTTTTTTCTTTGTAATCACTTCTGCTTGGGAAGAATTTAGGTCTCAGAAAAACAGTGAAAGCCCCTTTTTGTGTGAACAGCAGGACAAAAGCTCCCAAAGCCCGGGGAGGATTTTGGAGCTGAAAGCCGGCTCTGTTCCCGGGGTGCTCTCATTGGTGGGGGCTGTTTTGGGATGGGGCTGCCCTGGGCAGGGCTCAGCACCCCATAAATACCCAGCACAGCTCTGGCTCCCTGCTTGGCTCCGGAGGCTCGGGCCCCTCATCAGGGAGGATGTACAGCCAGTGAGTATTGCTGAGGCTCCTCTCTGTGGGAGCACATCCCATGTGGAGCACTGTTTGGGGCTGGGGGCAGCAGGGTTTGGAGGGGAGGAGAGGTGGGGAGGCCTCCATGTCTCCATCTCACATTCCATGCCAAGGTGTGGTTCTGGTCTGGGGGAACAGGCTCACCTCCAGGTTCCAGAGGATTGGCCGGAATTTGGAGTAGAATAATGGAATCCTGGAATGGTTTGGGTTGGAAGGACCTTAAAGCCCATCCAATGGCACCCCTGCCATGGCAGGGACACCTTCCACTCTTCCAGGTGCTCCACACCTTGTCCAACCTGGCCTTGGGCACTGCCAGGCATCCAGGGGCAGCCACAGCTGCTCTGGGCAGAGTTCACCAGCCTGTGCCTGGTGTGTCTTCATGGGCTTTGCAGCAGATACAATTGGAACCCAACAAATAATTCTCTGCTTCAGAAAAAAAAAAAAAAAAGGCTTTTCCAGGAGCTGGGAGATAGAAGCTGGATTTTGGTTTTCTGGTGATTTGGGTGTCCTGGTTTGTTGGGCTGCAGTATGGGCTGTCCCCTCGGTGTCCCTGCCCCTCCTCGTGCTCAGGACAGTTCTCAGCACCTGTTTGGAGCCTCAGAACCTTTCCCCATGGAAAGGTACTTCTCCTTCCTCCCCAAGTTCTTTGCAAGCCATGAATCATTCAGTGCAGAAAGATCCATCCCTCCCTGGGAGGGGCTCCCAGCTGTGCCCCTGCTCTGGGCTCACCCAGCTGTGCCCTTCCAGGGTGGAGCATCCCGCTGGAGGCTACAAGAAGCTCTTTGAGACAGTGGAGGAGCTGTCCTCTCCAGTGACTGCCCATGTCACAGGTTGGTCTGGGGCCTCATCTCCTCCTGCTCTCCTTTGCTCCCACAGATCAGGGGCTTCCAGGGCTCCAAGGCTTTACAAGGCTGGATGTGAAGGAGCTCACAGGGCTGGTGATTTGGGGTAGAGAAAGGTCAGACTGGGTGGGGAGCTCTTTAGACAATACTGAATGTCTTGGTCCACAGCAGGTGTGAAGAAATCAGAGCTTGAAGACCTCATGTGTGTTTAAACACGAAGCTTAATTAGAAAATGAAGTTTTGATTTTCTTGCTGTCACAATAAAAATTCCTTGGTCTGATTTGCCGTGCCCATCCCAACGCTGGGTCTCCCACAGGCAGGATTCCCACCTGGCTGCGAGGAAGCCTCCTGAGATGTGGTCCTGGCTTGTTTGAGGTGGGCTCAGAGCCCTTCTACCACCTCTTTGATGGCCAGGCACTGCTGCACAAGTTCGACTTCAAGGAGGGGCACGTCACCTACCACCGAAGGTACGTGCCAGTTTTCCGAGCAAAAGGAAAAAATAAGGAAGCGTTTGCTGGCCTGAAATGCTGGGAACAGGCTGTGCCTGTGGGAGATCCTGGTTATTCTGAGTCCATGTGGTTATTGGAAGAGCTCTAGCAGTGGTATCATTAAACCCAGCTCCAGATGCAACGTGAGGTTGTGCCAGAGCTCTCAGGAGGTTCACCAAAGGAATGTTTGTATTTGTTGCACAGCCTGGTGTCCCGTGTAACAGAGTTTCCCCTCCTGGCCCCAGGTTTGTCCGGACCGACGCCTACGTGCGAGCCATGACGGAGAAGAGGATCGTGATAACGGAGTTTGGCACCTACGCCTACCCAGACCCCTGCAAGAACATCTTCTCCAGGTCCCTCGGGTGGTGCAGACACTGCTGGGATGTCCCACGGAGCTTCTGCTTCCCAGGAGCCCCTGACTACCTGTTGGTTTTCTCTGCTCAGGTTTTTCTCCTACTTCAAAGGTGTGGAGGTGACGGATAACGCCCTGGTGAATGTCTACCCTGTGGGTGAGGATTACTATGCCTGCACTGAGACCAACTTCATCACCAGGATTAACCCAGACACCCTGGAGACCATCAAGCAGGTGGGTCTTTGTCCTGGGAGGATAGAGGTCTGGAGAAGGAAAACTAAAATGAAAATCATGGAGTCACAGAATGGGTTGGGTTGGCAGGGATCTTAAATCCCATCCACTGCCACCAGGGACACCTTCCACTGTCCCCAAGTGTGCAGCCTGGCCTTGGACACTGCCAGGGATCCAGGGACAGCCACAGCTTCTGTGGGCACCCTGTGCCAGGGCCTGCCCACCTTCACAGATATTCTCCCCAATATCCATCTAACTCTGCCCTCCTGTCCCTCCATCCCTTGTCCCAGTCCCTCTCCAGCTCTCCTTTAGGCACTGGAAACCCTTGAACCTTCTCCTCTCCAGGCTGAACACCCCCAGCTCTCCCATGGCAGAGGGGCTCCAGCCCCTGGAGCATCTTCAAATTAGGGTTGGAGTTTGCAAATCAGAGCTCAATTGCAGACTTTGAGAGAAACTTCCCACATGCAGAGCAAGGATGTATTGGCTCACAACACCCTGCAGAGCTTGTGCCTTCCCACCTCACTCCTGACTCTGTCCCTGCTGTTCTCCAGGTGGATCTCTGTAAATATGTGTCTGTCAATGGGGCAACGGCTCATCCCCACATTGAGAATGATGGCACTGTTTACAACATTGGCAATTGCTTTGGGAAAAACTTTGCCCTGGCCTACAACATCATCCGGATTCCTCCTCTGCAGGCAGGTCAGTCAAGCCCACCTCGGAGCCAGCTGGGAAACTTTTCCCTTATGAATCATTTCTTTGTCCTTTAAATGAACTTTGTTATCGAGTTAAGCTTTTTCTAAGCTCCTTTAATTTTTATTTTTTAATGTTGCATTTAAGTCACTTCCAGGTGGCTTCTAAATGATGAATTCTGTGTTAAAGGCAGGAATTTGCTGGGTAGATGCTGTAAGTGCAGCCCAAGTGTGGGTGAGACCTCCATAACCTCTCACCTCTCCCATTCCAGACAAGGAAGACCCCATGAACAAGTCGGAGGTGGTGGTGCAGTTCCCCTGCAGTGACAGGTTTAAGCCCTCCTATGTCCACAGGTAACATTCCATGGGGTCAGCAGGTCAGCTGGAACCAGGGACTAGTTTTCACATCTAATCAGCAATGAAAATTAGTGATTAACCAAAATCAGGGTCATTTAGAGTGATGATCCATGTGTTTAAGATAAGCAGCTCTATGGTTTTCGTCCAAACTGACCCCAGTGAGCCTGATGTGCTCCCCTGCCTTTCCCAACAGCTTTGGGCTGACCCCAAACTACATTGTGTTTGTGGAGACACCAGTGAAAATCAACCTCCTCAAGTTCCTCTCCTCCTGGAGCCTTTGGGGAGC
This sequence comes from Calcarius lapponicus, assembly GCA_039654755.1. Classification (NCBI taxonomy): domain Eukaryota; kingdom Metazoa; phylum Chordata; class Aves; order Passeriformes; family Fringillidae; genus Calcarius; species Calcarius lapponicus. The sequence continues at coordinate 31,943,258 of CM077471.1, read as the reverse complement.
CAACTACATGGACTGCTTCGAGTCCAACGAGACCATGGGGGTAAGCATGGGATCATCCCAAACTGGGCTGGACTGGGCAGCCAGACCTGGCTTGGGAGGTCCATTGGCTTCACCTTCATTTCCCTGAGCCTAAGCCCTGCTGCTGTGTGGTTTGCAGGTGTGGCTTCACGTGGCAGAGAAGAAGAAAGGCAGGCTCCTCAACCTCAAGTACCGCACCTCGGCCTTCAACCTCTTCCACCACATCAACACCTACGAGGACAACGGGTTCCTGATCGTGGACCTGTGCACCTGGAAGGGGTGAGGCCAAGGGTCCCTGGGCACCACAGCTGCCCTTGAACCACACACACCCCTCCCTGCCCTGCCACATCCCTGCTGGGGCCTCTGGCACTTCCACCAACCCATTTAACATCTAACACATGGTGACATGTAGACTATACAGCATTGAGCTCTCCAGAGGTGCAGGGAGCCTGCTTGACACTCATTTTCCAGGAAAAAAATATTTTTATCTGTTATTTACTTTTATCTTTAAGAAATGCAAGTGATTGGTGAAGGGTTGATGCTATTCTGGCTCCTGGGGCAGCAATGAGCAGGGTGTGTGTGAGGCTTGCACGCTGCTCTTCATGTAAACACAGAAATGTGGCACTGAAATGATGAAGCTCAGCCCTGTGTTGGCTGCATACCCAGGACACCCTGAGCTGATTCTGGCATAGACTCATAGAATTCCAGACTGCTTTGGGTTGGAAGGAACCATAAAACACATCTTGTTCCACCCCCTAGCATGAGCAAGGTTGCTCCAAGCCCCTTCCCGTGCCTGTGCTGAACAGTTGCTGGGTTTTCCTGACAGGGGCTGTGGTGCACACACAGCTCAGCTCTGCTGAGGAGCTGGACTGGGGCTTCTGTCACTCTGTTTTGCCCCATCCCTGGCAGTGTCCAAGGCCAGGTTGGACAGGGCTTGAAGCCCTCTGGGACAGTGGAAAGTGTCCCTACCCATGGCAGGGGCTGGGACAAGATAAATATTAAGGACTCTCCCAACCCAAACCATTCTTACGCTTCTATGAATTTTAGGCAAAAACCACCTACACTTCCCCCACACCTGCAAAGCCCAGCTGTGTTTGTCTCTGTGGTGCTGTTTGGTGCAGGTTTGAGTTTGTCTACAACTACCTGTACCTGGCCAACCTTCGGGCCAACTGGGACGAGGTGAAGCGGCAGGCGGAGAAGGCACCGCAGCCCGAGGCCCGCAGATACGTCCTGCCCCTGAGCATCGACAAGGTACTGCAGGCTGCTCCTCTCCCTGCCAGGCCTCCTGCCCCACTTACTTCAAATTCAACCTTTTAATCAAGAGAGCAAACTTGAAGTATGGGCCTTTAGAGAAACTTTGTATTTTCTTTAGCTGATCAATGTTTTTTTAGTTTATTTATATGGTTGCCAAGAGAGGTTGTGGCTGCCCCATCCCTGGAAGTGCCCAAGGTTGGGCTGGATGGAGCTCTGAGTAACTGCTCTAGTGGAAGGTGTCCCTGCCCATGGCGAGGAAAATGAGATGAGCTTTAAGGTCCCTCCCAACCCAAACTCTTTGATGACTCCATGTGTTACCGTTCATGGCAGAGCCTGTGGGGCAGCAGTTAATACTGCATCTGCTCATAGCACAGAAGGGAGCAGCCACAGCCCAAGCATGTGTGCTTAAATCCTCCAGCCCTTGGTGTGAGGTCCCTGGAGCTGCCAGCCTGGCACAGACAGAGCTCTCTGGCTGGCAGTTGCTGGATTCCTCTCCATGATCCTGCTCGTGGTGGCTGCCGGGTGGGCCAAGGGCTGCAGGGGACCGGTCAGCAGAGCCTCTCACGGAGCTCACTGGGCTGTGGATCAAGTGAGATGTGCAAGCCCACGTGGCAGTGCTTAATGAAACCCCTGAATGCCTCCAGCAGGGAGGGAAGCTGTGTTTAGGCTGAGGAACAGGACAGTTCTTGCAGCACTGCCAAGCACAGAGCATCAGTCACCTCCTGCCACTCCTGAGGCTCTGCCACACGTCGCTGCCTTCCCTGTTCAGTGCTGTTTGCTACAGCCCTGTGCAAATAATCCAAAACTTTTCTCCAATCTCTTGGGTATTTATTTCTCTTTGTCACAGGCTGACACAGGGAAGAACCTGGTCACCCTGCCCTACACGACGGCCACAGCGACGCTGCGCAGTGACGAGACCATCTGGCTGGAGCCAGAGGTGATTTTCTCAGGGCCACGTCACGGTACGATGACAGCCCAGCTCCCCAGGCCACAGCAGCCACGTGCTGCCTGCACACCGTGTCCCACTAGCCCTCAGCATTTATACACATTTCTTTTTCCTTGTAGCCTTTGAATTCCCCCAGATCAACTACAGGAAGTACGGAGGGAAGCCGTACACGTACACCTATGGGCTGGGGCTGAACCACTTTGTCCCAGACAGGGTAACTATCAGCCAGTGGGGGATGGCTTCAATTTGGGGACAACAAGGAGTATTTCTGAGCTCTGTGGTTGTGTGCTGTCCCCACCTTTAGCTTTGCAAGCTGAACGTGAAAACCAAGGAGACCTGGGTGTGGCAGGAGCCGGATGCGTACCCGTCGGAGCCCATCTTCGTTTCCCACCCGGATGCGCTGGAGGAAGATGATGGTAATGCTGGGGAGTGGTGGCATTGGGATTGGGATTGGGATTGGGATTGGGATTGGGATTGGGACTGGGAAGGGCTGTACCAGGCTGGCTGCAGGGCTGAGATGGGACAGGTGTGAACACTGGGCAGAAATTTCTGAGGAAACACAGGTCAACTAAACTGGAATAATAAAATTTTTGGGTTGGGAGGGACCTTAAAACTCATCCCATTCCACCCCCTACCATGGGCATGGACACATTCCACTGTCCTAGGTTGCTCCAAGCCTTGAACCTGGCCTTGGACACTTGCAGGGCTGGAGCAGGACAGCTTCCCTGGGCAGCCTGTGCTGTGTCCCTGCCCATGTCCCTCAGCATCGATGGCACTCCCGGGATTTCTGGTGCCCCGAGTGCCAGGGCTGCTCTCACCTTGCCCAGCCGGGGTCAGACACAGCCCACACCCACCTGGGCCACACCCAGCGCGTTCTCACCTTGCAGGGGTGGTGCTGAGCATCGTGATCAGCCCGGGGGCGGGGCCCAAGCCCGCCTTCCTCCTCATCCTCAACGCCAAAGACATGAGCGAGGTGGCCAGGGCCGAGGTGGAGGTGAACATTCCCGTGACATTCCATGGGCTCTTCAAGAGAGCATGAGCACAAACAGCGACACCTGGCCCGGGCTTCTTCCAGCTCCCAAAAGGTGCAGTCTCCATTTACAGGTGACCCAAACTCCTTCCACAGCCCTTTGCATTTGGGGGCTGCTTAACTCAGATCAAGCAGTTCAGTCTTGTCAATGATTCTTCAAAATGGTTAATCAGGTATTTTTTAAATGCACTCTTTGGTACCATTTCCTGTTAAACCACAAGTTGGGGGTGGTGGAGAGGTTCTGTTTATGGAAAATTGGGGGTGGTGGAGAGGTTCTGTTTATGCAAAATTAAACTTTGTAGCTGCAGCAGAGTGAAAGAAGCTGAAAGAGCAGAGAGTAACCTCAACACTTTTACATGTGGTAACATTGTGTACAACTGGCTGTGCTCTGTTACATGGTTGAGAATTTTTAGCCTAAAACTGAACGATTCTGGATTGAAACATCATCCTGGTCATTGCTGTGGTATCCTTAGAGCAATCCCAGAGGAGTTTTCCACAGCTGCTTTGGGAATCCCAAGAGGGTGGCAGGCAGAGTTTTGTTCTTCACCCAAGCTGCAAACTGCACACCCTCCCTTGTGTGTTTGCTCCTTTTCCTTTCTTTTGTCCAAGTGTCCTTGATTTCTGGATTTCATGTTAAAACATGGACATGAAAAAAATCAAGCAATTGTTACCCCTTGGGCTGACTTTGCTTCCTTAGAGTGCTACAGATGTTCAGCTTAATCCTTCCTTCTCCCAAAATAAACTTTCAGCTGATGTTAAAAGAGGCTATTGTTGAGAATAAAAACTTCCTGCCAGCAGATTTAAAATCTGGGATTCTTGTTTGTCTTCAATTGTTCAACACTTTTATTAATGGTATCAAAGAATTAGAAAATCTTTATACTCAGAGTTCTGGTAGAGGGTTCTGGTTTGAGGGGGCTGCAGTTACATCCTGATGATGGGATGGGGACGGGGAGACACAGCCTGGTACTTCTTCTGTTCCATGATCTCCAAGCACTGGGCAATCACCTAATTAAAAACAAAAAACAATATAAACAATGAGCCTCAAACAAACAAACAAGCAAAAAAACACCCCCAACTAGTACAACTCATTAGCTCTGCACTTATTTATTTGTTCCTTCTGTTTGTGAAACACTGACTATGGTAACACAAACAGTTCAACTCTCTCTTATTTTCATGTGTAGCTCATAAAGTGGGAATTTCAGGGCTCTAGGATTAAAAAAACTTCTTGGTGCTCTCCCATTATCAAAGTTTCCATAAACTCCATGAAAATATTTACCATCCACATTGTTCCATAAATAGGCACCATATTTAGAAGGGTTGTATTATGATTTAATCCCAGCTGAAACCAAGACAGATTGAGATCTTCAAGTAAACAAACTTCAGAAGTGCAGAGAAGATTTTTATTGCTAATAAACAATCTAACAAGGAAAAATAAAAGAACAAAGGCAGCAGCTTTCGGAAAGAACCTAATGGAGGGAGGGATGTCTGCCAATTTCAAATAAATAAAAAGGCAGGGGAGCATCCCAAATGGACACAGCAAATTTAAAGCAGGAAGAGTAAATTGCAAAATGCAACATCCCAGGGTATAAAAATGTTTTGGAAACAAAAGGAATTCTGAGGAGCCCGAACTCCAAAGAGTGAAGATATGGTAATTATATGGAAAGAAGGGATTCAGATGCAGATTCAAATTATGGTAATTCAAAGGAGAGGCTCAGTGAGGAAATGCTGTGGTCAGTTCAAGAGAAACTTTTTTGATAAACTAATGGGGAAGAGACAGGATGAGAATTACAGAGAGAAATTCCATGGAGTGACAAGTGAGAGTCCCAGGTCTGGATTCAGCACATTGCCAACCCTGAGTGAGTCATGCTCACCCACTGTGAGACTGGAGAATAAAATGGCCTAAAAGGAAAACCCACCTTCCTGGTGTCTTGAGGTAGGATGATCCCATCATCCCAGAGCCTGGCAGAGGAGTAAAAGGCACTGCTTTCTTCCTCTAGCCTGGAGAGGGCAGAGAATTGAACAGGCTTAAAGGCACAATAAAAACAGCAGAGCAGTGAAAAATTACAGATGAAACAAGCAAATCCATCCATCTGAAGAGAATGGGCAGCACTGCTGTTAAAATTAGTCAGAAAGCAGCAAATAACAAAGCTGACCATTCTGCAGTGATGGGAAGACTCCAACAGAAAGATATTGAACTACGTGGAAATTTAAAATATTTTTGCAGTAGATCCATGTTTGTTTCATTAGTCGGGATGTGTTGTTCTGTAAGATGAACAAAAGTAGGTAATTTAACAATGAAATCCCTGTCAGGTTTATATTGAACGGCCTTACTTTGCCTTCAGCTGTTTTAGCTCCAGCTCCTCTCCTGTCCAGTCCCCAGCTGGTGGAACTGTGGGGAAATGTTGAGAATCCACAAGAGCAACTCTTGCATTGGGCCACAGGAACAGAAAGTTTGGACTGAATGATCTCCCACACTGCAAGGGAAAACCAAAGAAACAGAACAAACCCACTGAGATGAACCATAAAGAGGTGTCTGTAGGATGAAACAACCAAGAACAAGGCAGGATGGAGCACAGGTGGATTTGTATGAGGACAGACACCCTGTGCTAGGAACCACCACCTCCCCACTGCCTTCAATATTTCTATTTTAATATTTCATTTTGAATTCCAAGCACTTCCATGTTTAATTCTTCCACGTTTGCTTCTCAGCAATTGCATGCATTGTTGCATTTCTTACTTAAATATGAGTTCAGAGCTCAGTTCCCCAGCTGTGTCTTAGAAATGCAGTGACACTTGAGCAGTGTGACAGGTGTGTCCCCAAGCCCTGGGCTGGTGCCACCCCATACCATGACGTAGCTGTCACTCCCAAAACAGCCTCCAATGACAATGGTTATTTTGGGAACAGCAGCACAGGCAACTGCAGCCATCATGGAGGCCTGGGCCTTCAGCCTGTTGGAATGAGACTCTGCCTGGAATAAAAATAAATATTTTAGATCCTTTAAGACTTTATCCTAGATTCTCTTCACTCCCAACAAACTTGTATTTCTAAATCATTTATTTATTTATTTACAATTCTGCAGAAACAGATCTGGGATCAATTGGAGGTTTTAGTTTCCTTAGCCCAGGACAAATCCTACTGGGCTTTAATGCCTTCACTTTCAAAAGAGAAATAGCCAATTTTCTGGAGTGCAGAGTTAGGAGAGGAATCGATAAGCTGTATTTCAATGTCAAAAAGCACTGAAAATCCCAAACTTTCCAGCCTGCCTTGCTAACTGAACAGTATCATTTTATATCAGCATCCGGGCCTGCTTAAAATTCAAGTGAGAAAAGTTCTTAAATCTTTCCGTTAGCAAAGTCATTACAAAGTTTCATCAAGAGTGGTTAAAAAACAAGATTTTCTAACAGTTAATAATTCTGAAAATGTAACTTTAGGCCCAAGAAGAACTAAGAGCTGTTGGAAACACATTGAAGCAAACATGTCATACCTGTGAGATGCTTGTGGGCCCTGCTGGCTGTGGAGCAGTGTTTTGGAGGAAGAGGATGGGAACTCCCCTCTGGCCACAGAGCTGGACAAAGTGGCTGCCCTTGAGAGCAGCGTCGTGAGCCAGCTCCCCATTGCTGGCCACTATCCCCACCAAGTGCCTACAGAACAAACATGGACAGTTGGACTCCGTGGTCTGAGAGGTCCTTTCCCACCTCAGCAATTCCATGATTCTCCCTTTTGAGCCCTGGGAATGACTGGAGTGGTGTGGAACCTGCTGAGGCCACAAAAGCTGTTGAGAAATGCACGTGCATCCATTTGGGTGGGGAATGTTCCCAGCCATACCCTTCCACATGGCCAAATCCTGTCACTAGTGTTGTCCCATAAGTAGCCTTGAATTCCTGGAATCTGCTTCCATCCACCAGCCGGCTCAGGACCTGCAAAGAAATACACAGACTTGACTTTACTAGAGAATTTGAGGTGAAAATAGGAGAGTTCTACCAAAAATTCTCTGTTCAAACAGTAACAGACCTGTGTTATGCAAGATGAGCACAGAGGGCCTTTGGGTGACTTGCTAAATGCTCAATATGCACAAATCATCCAATTTGTGTTTATTTTAATTACCAACTGTGTATTTTAAGACAAAGGTCAACTCCAAAATTATTTTAGTTTTACAAAGCACAACTGTTCCTGCGCATAAAAATGTAAAATAGCAAAAACCAAACCCCACTGTGTGCAGTTTCAGATTTTGTGCATAAGAAATATTTGGTTGATATTGCTCATGCTTTTCTCCAACACAGTTAAAAGCTGCCTTCAAAGCTTTCTACAGTCAATTCCCTCAAGTGCAGGGATTTACCACTGGAAAAGATACTGCATTCACATCCTTGGAGACAAAATCTCATGTAGAACACAATGGAAACAGCGTGGGCAGCTCTGCACGTCTCTGCTTAGGCTTTAGTTCCATCCCAACCTCAAACAAGTGTGATTTGAGCTGTGTTGTTTTTTCAGTCAGTAATTTCACCATTTCTTATACATTATTTGAATGCTTGGGGGGAAGAAAGAAAAGGCAGGGGAAGGGAAACACAGACATTAAAGGGGTGTATGTTCTCAAGGCAGCCAACACAGTGCAAGACATAAAGCAAGCATCCCAACAGGGCATGGAATCAGCTGGGCAACACTGGTACAATCTAGGATTATTTTATCTCCAGCAGGATTTCAGGTATTTAAATATTTTTATCATAAACATTTAAATATTTTCTATAATAAAAATATTTTTATACATATTTTAATACTAAATTTAACTTTTTTCTATAATCCCACAGAACTGTTGCCACCCTGCTTTATTTCAGGCTTAAGAGAGGCTGGCAACAGACAAGGTAATAATTCAGAATAACACCTGGAGCTGTGGGACAGAGCAGAGCGAAGGATGCAGGAACGAAATCCCTGTTCCCTTACCAGTTTGACAGGAAGAGTGCAGCTGTAAGCCCGTGGTGCCAGGCCCAGGAGCTCCTCAGGGCTGTACAAGGGACTGTCAGGCTCCCTGTCCTGCTCTGGCATTGGCTCACAGTTTAAGGTAGAGACAACATTACGAATGCACTCATAGGCCTCCTCTTCTGAGGGTGCAAAATGGTCACTGCAGCCACTGACCCTAGGGGAGAGAGACATTCATTAGCATTGAATTAATGAGTTCTGAATCCTGAGAGAAAACCCAAACTCTAGGGAAAAAGCTGAGACTCTCCAAATGCCCTGTGGAAAAACTTGATTTCTGTGATTTGTTTCTGTATGAATGAGCTGAAAGCAGTCACTCAGTGGAATTTCTGTACAGGCCAATCCCAAATTAAATTCACGTAAGGACTTGTTCTTCCCCATGACTTTTGTGTTTATCTGGATTAAAGAAAGACCTTGGGATTTATTTTTTGTGATGCTGTTATTGCAGACAATATCAAAAAGGGAAAAGAGGAAAGCAAACTTCAGGAATTATTTCAAACTAAGTGGTTACAGCCAAGATATAAGAACAGGAATGTATTCCATGTAGCATAATCGGGTTAAATATGTGTATTCTGGAAAATACTTGGAAAAGAGGAGATAGCATCCCTCTTCTGTAGCTGCTCCCTGTGAGGCACAGAGGAAATTACTTGCCTGAAGTTGTTCAAGAAGTATGTGGAACAACAGAGATCCAAATCCAACCTGTCCAGTCCCTGCCTCACCCCATCAATAACCTCATTTTACTTCCATTTGGCTGATTTAACCCAAACCCCTGAACCTGAGAAGGCAAGCCAGTGTAACCACAGGCTCCACTCTTAGCCCTGCTCTGAAATGCCAATGCCACATTCCTTTCAGGCTGAGAGTGCTGAATTCCCTGCTTTTGAGAAATCTCCACATACTGTGAGTGAAGCCTGGCTCCTCCGAGCTCCTCAGGAGAGACATCTTCTCCCGTGGCAGCTTTCACCAGGGGCGGCCCAGCAAGGAACAGGGTCCCAATTTTATCAATGATCACGGATTCCTCGGCCATGGTGGGCACGTAGGCACCTCCAGCCACACAGGAGCCACACACCACGGCCACCTGAGGGGACACAGACACAGCAGTGCTGGACAGGGGACAGGAAATGCAAAGCCAAGCCCAGAGTTGTTTCAGAAATGCAGAAAGCACTAAATCACAGGACTGGATGAACAAACCAGAAAATTTCCTACCCATTGACACCTTTCCTCCACCGCCTTGCACTCCCCATGCCACTGTACCTGAGGGATTCCCATGGCAGACATGATTGCCTCGTTGTAGAAAACCCTGCCACCGTGCAGCTTGTCAGGAAACAGCTCTGACTGAGGGGCAGGGAAAACAAAAAGGGATTTTTAATGGTAACTACAAAACTTGATGCTTCCTCTTCACTCCATTCATTCCCAAACACACCAAAACTGACACTGAGAAGGTCCCCATTAATAATCACTCCTGAGCCTTTCATGTACAGCATTCATTATGGTATTTATTTTTTTATATATTGTCAAGTACCCCAAAAATACCTATTTGCTTTGAAAACACAGGTTAAGTTTTGTGATTTTTTCTGAAATCAATATATTCTACACAAACTGACTGTAAATGTGGAGAAGAGAAGGGTGGTAGTTCTACTTCATCTGTGAAATCCCTTCAGCAGTTTCCTTCTTTGCTTAGTTTTGGATACAATTCCAGGTAAATTTCTAGGCAACTTTTTAAATTTAATAACTTTAATTAACTTTAAAATTCCAGGTAACTTTTCCTGTGTGCTCGCCCTCAGTGTGGAGAGAGAACAACTGCAGTCTCTATGACAGGATGATCTCTGCATTTCATAAAAGAACCTGTTCAAATTCTTATTTTGCAGTCAGAATTGCAAAACCTCCACTTTTAAAGGCCACAGAGCTTAATGCACCACTGTCACAAACAGGACAATAAAATACAGGACACTTTAGAGACTCTGGAGGGAACATAGACACCTCCCACTGTGTACTCATTTATCAGACACAAAAGCAGCTCAGCACACTCACTGGAGTTTCTAACCTCTGATCAGGTGGGAGGTGCAGGACTAGCCCAGGTGGTGAAATAAATACTGATATTTTCTGCTCTGCAGAGTGCCAGCAGTACCTGCAGGGGTAGGAAGGCTCCCCCACTGTCCACCAGGTGCACAGACAGCAGCCTGTTCTCCATGGCAATTTCCTGGGCTCTCAGTTGCTTTTTCACTCCAATTGGGTAAATGGTTCCTCCTTTCACAGTGGCATCACTCGCAATGAAGACACACCAGATCCCACAGATTCTGCCAATTCCTGCAAGCAGCACCACAGATATTTATAAGGACTCCCTAAAGCAATGGACAAAGCAAGGGATGCAAACTTTTTCAGGAGTCTTTCTCAGTAATGCTACAGCAAGAAGCTTCAAATTAATATGAAAACTTCCACACAGGGAAGAAATCTACACTCTTCTCTGGAATGACAGTATTAAAAAAATAATCCAAATGACAGAAAAACCTCAAATAAATTTACTTACTTCTGGTGACAATGTAACAGAAAGAAATACACTGTAACTCCCAACCCTTGAGATAAAAGGGAAGGCAATTAAAAATTACCCCTATAAAACTGAAAAGTATAATAATCTGTGATGAAAAAGAGGGTTTTCATACTGTTCTTATAGTTACTTTTAAAACTAGAACCACTCTTCAAAATGCAATTCCGCTGATATTGAATGAAATTGATTTTCATTGAATTTCAATGAAATTTCATTTTGAAGAGCTGTTCCAGTTTAAATAGACAATGTCTGCATAGAAAATGCAATTGTTTGTGATTTGAAAAACACTCCAAAATGTATGTCCCAGCTCCTGTCTCTCACAGTAACTTTGTCCTCTCTCCTTTAAGAGGCAACAGCTGATTTGACACATCACCCTGCATCTTTTGAGACAAAAATTAGTAAATGGTAAGTGGAATTACTAAATCTAGAAGAAATTAAAAACTGTTCTTTCAAAAGTTTCTCCCATTACAGTAGAACAGCAGTGGCTGAACTCCTCCCTGTTGGGAATAAGAACTGGACAAAACCAGTGTTCACTTTTCCTAGGAAAGCACTTCAGATGCTAAAATACCCCATAAACTTCATTCCATGCATCCTTTTGGCCCCGTTTCCCTTTCCCAGAGCCCCCAACACCCCATTACCCGTGAGGCAGCCGGCAGCAGGGACATTCCCGTAGGGCATGTGCAGCCCTGCCAGCGGGGACAGCTCCAGGAAATCCGCATCGTCCAGCAGCAGCCTGAGGCGCTCCCGCACGAACAGCTTCTTGTTGCGCTGCGTGTGCCGCAGGATGGCGTTTTCTCCCCCTCCCTCCTTCACCCTCTCCAGCAGCTCCGAGTACCTGAGGGAAAATACCCAAAGTTTCGGTCATGGGAACGAAGCTGCGGACACACGCTGGAGGGGAGGGGTGGCTTCCAGAGGGACAGGGGCAGAGCTGGGGCTGGAGGAGCCTCAGGAGTTCAACACGGCCCAGTGCAGGTCCTGCCCTGGGTTGGGAAATTCCCAAGGACAAACACGGGCTGTGGGAGAAGGGATGGAGAGGAGACCGGGAGGACTTGGGGTGTTGGTGGATGAGAAGCTCATCCTGCCCCGTCCAGAGGAGGCCCCGGGGCTGCTGCAGGGCTGGAGCCCCTCTGGAGCCAGGCTGGGACACCTGGGGGGCTCACCTGGACAGGAGAAGGATCCAGGGAGAGCTCAGAGCCCCTGCCAGGGCCTGAAGGGGCTCCAGGAGAGCTGCAGAGAGACTGGGGACAAGGGATGGAGGGACAGGACACAGGGAATGGCTCCCAGTGCCAGGGGCAGGGATGGATGGGAGATTGGGAACTGGGAATTGTTCCTGGCAGGGTGGGCAGGTCCTGGCACTGGTGCCCAGAGCAGCTGTGGCTGCCCCTGGATCCCTGGCAGTGCCCAAGGCCGGGCTGGACAGGGTTTAGAGCACCTGGGACAGTGGGAGGTGTCCCTGCCATGGCAGAGGTGGCACTGGATGAGCTTTGAGGGCCCTCCTGAGCCAAACCATTTTCCTTACAAGTTACCCTTTAGCAGATTGAGCTTAAATATATTGCACAGTTTTCACACAAATGGCATGAAAATGAAGATAAATTCCCATGTTCAGATTATTGTTTTTCCACGGTGTAATTAAAAGCAAAGGTCTATTATTTAAAGCAAACACTTCACTTTTGTCATCCAAAAAACTGTTTAATAAAGCTAATAATATAATATATAATAATGAGGCTATTATAATGTGCCTGTCCTAATTCAGCATGAACCTCCATGTTCCACCTGCTCTTGGGAATAATCCAGCCAAGAGCTTCCTCCATCAGGTCCTGCAACAAGTTTATCTGACAAAAATCAGTAACTGGGAATAAAATACTAAATCTGGAAGATATACTAAAAGCAGGGAACATTGCAGTGTCACAGGGAGGAAGTGGTTACCCAATGGTATTGTCAGGGCAGCACCATGCACAGGTAAAAAACTGAATAAACTATAAACAAACGTGGCATCTCAACTTTGGTCTTAAACAAACCAAGTTCTTCCTTTATTTCAAACACATTTTTTCCCCCATATGCATCACCTTTAACTGTAAATGATGTTTGGCACAAAGACTCACACAGCACATTGAGTGTGACTGTGTGATCTGAGTGCGGCTCCCTGCACACGATGGAGGCTGGAAAAACTTCGGAGGAAAAGGATTTTAATCATGTCCTCAATGCCACCACAGGAGGGCACAGTGTGTTTTCCAAAGCTTTGCTTCCAGCTCGTGGATCACTCCCCTGAACAAAGGCCTTTGCAATTTTGCCATCTGATCTTTCGGGACCGACACATAAAACACATTTTGTCATTTTATCTGTAAATGATGATGGACAGCAGCCCCCATCCCCTACTCTGTCAGGAGTGTGTGAGTCACCATTTACGTCTTTGCATTTAAAATGCAACACGCAACAAATGTTATGTAGGTCTGGAAAAAGTATTTCTTGGCAATATATGCAAAACAACACATGGCACTGTTTTAAATAGTTTGCACCTTGGGTATTTCAGTCAACATTTCATGGACTGGCTTGTGTTGGAAGGGACCTCAAAGCTCATCCAGGAACACCAGGTTGCCCCAAGCCCCGTTCAACCTTGCCTTGGACACTTCCAGGGATTGGGCAGCTACACTGCTCCATGGGGCAAGTATTGTCCCATGTTAAAAGTCCCTGGAGTGCCCGTAAGTGACTCTTACACCGTGTCACAAATAGCAACGCTCTAAAAACCCCACAAAACCGCTTTATTACCTTTTAATCACAGCCTCGCTGTTCCTTAAATTCTCTTGGAACACATGTCGGTACGCGGCGGGGATACGTCCGTCTAGAACTGGGAACGTTTTGGGATGGCGCCTGGATTTGGGTTTATTACTTAAAAACCGGCGGGGAGGCAGGTGCTGCGTCCTTCCCCAGCCCTGCCCCGGCAGCGGCAGCTCCCGATATTCCCTCTGGAGCAGGCAGAAAGGGGTTTTCTCCCGATATTCCCTCTGGAGCAGGTGGATCGGGGTTTTCTCCCGATATTCCCTCTGGAGCAGGCGGGTCGGGGGTTGTTCCTGATATTCCCCCGGGAGCAGGCAGATCTGGGTTTTCCCCCGATATTCCCTCTGGAGCAGGCGGGTCAGGGGCTGCAGCGGCACGGAGGGCCCGGGGCGCCGCCGGCCCAGGGCGCACAGCGGGGCCGGGCTCCACATCGCCCCGAGAGCTGAGGGACAACGAGGGACAGGAATTAAAGAGCGGATTCCCTCGGCTGGGTGGCAGCGCGGTCCCTTCGCCTCGGGCGCGGGTCATGAGGGGACACCCTGACTCCATTCTGCAGTGAGGGGACACCTCCGTGCCTGCCTTGCGGCGGGAGCCGTGAGGGGACACCCCTGTTCCCCCAGGGGACATGAGGGGACACCCTGACTCCATTCTGTCGTGAGGGGACACCCCTGTTCCCCCAGGGGACATGAGGGGACACCCTGACTCCATTCTGCCGTGAGGGGACACCCCTGTTCCCGCAGGGGACATGAGGGGACCCCCTGACTCCATTCTGCCGTGAGGGGACACCCTCAATCCCTGCCCTGCCGCGGGGGCCGTGAGGGGACACCCCTGTTCCCACAGAGAACATGAGGGGACGCCCTGACTCCAGCCCTGCATCGGCGGTGGAGAGGCGACGCTCCCGACTCCCGCATTCCCGCAGGGGAAGTGAGGGGACACCCCTGGTTCTCGCTTTGATACGGGGGTCGTGAGGAGCCACTTTGACTCCAGTCGGTCGTGAGGGGACACCCCGGTTCCTGTGGGGGCCGTGAGGGGACACCCCTGTACCCGCAAGGTTCGTGAGGGGACACCCCTGTATCCGCGGGGGCTCTGAGGGGACACCCCGGTTCCTGTGGGGGCCGTGAGGGGACACCCCTGTACCCGCGGGGACTGTGAAGGGACACCCCGGTTTCCGCGGGGACTGTGAGGGGACACCCCGGTTCCTGTGGGGGCCCTGAGGGGACACCCCGGCTTCTGTGGGGGCCCTGAGGGGACACCCCTGTACCCGCGGGGGCTGTGAGGGGACACCCCGGTTACTGTGGGGGCCGTGAGGGGACACCCCGGCTCCTGTGGGGGCCGTGAGGGGACACCCCTGTACCCGCGGGGGCTGTGAGGGGACATCCCGGTTTCCGCGGGGGCTGTGAGGGGACACCCTGGTTACTGTGGGGGCCGTGAGGGGACACCCCGGTTTCCGCGGGGACTGTGAGGGGACACCGCGGTTCCTGTGGGGGCCGTGAGGGGACACCCCGGTTTCCGCGGGGGCCGTGAGGGGACACCCCTGTACCCGCGGGGACTGTGAGGGGACACCCCGGTTCCTGTGGGGGCCGTGAGGGGACACCCCTGTACCCGCGGGGACTATGAGGGGACACCGCGGTTCCTGTGGAGGCCGTGACGGCAACCCCGGTTTCCGCGGGGACACTCCCGCTCCCTGCCGTGCCACGGCCGCCGCGAGGGGACAGCCCTGCTCCAGGCCGGGCCTGGCCGGGCGGGCCCAGCCGGGCCTGCGGAGCGCGGCCGGGCCGGGACCGAGGCCGCCCGGGCCGGGTAAGGAGCGCGGGGCCGCGGCCTCTCGGCCGGAGCTCCCCGGCCCCCGCTGGCCCCACTCCCCGCCCGCCTCGCGCCCGCCGCGGCCCGGCCGACCCTGCCGCCACCGCCCCTTCCTTACCCCGTCCGGTCCCCGCCCGCCTGCCGGGGCGGCTCCGCAGGGCGGCCCGCCCCCGGTGTCCTGTGCCCTCGGCGTCCTCTGTCCCTGGTGTCCTGTGCCCCGAGTGTCCTGTGCCATGTGCATCCTTTGTCCCTGCCGTCCCACGCCCCGAGTGTCCTGTGCCTCTTCCTTGTGTGCCCTGTGCCCCAGATGTCCTCTCTGAAATTCAGTTTATCATTAGAATTTCGAAACTAATTTGATTTTTCTCCTTCCACACCTCATCCCGTCTCTGGGCTGCTTTGGTTTGCTACTGTCAGAAGGCACAACCTTCTAGAAATTACTGTGTGTTGCCTTTCAGTGCCTTCATTAAAATGCATCCCTGCCAGGGAGCTCTTTATCCGTATTATACATATTAATAAGGATGGGTAGCAATAATTAAGGGATGACTAATATGTTCGTGAGTGAAAGTATCCAGCATGGGCTGGAATCCATAGATAAATATGTTATATGTGTTATTAAAAAATCTTGAGGGTAATAATTAAAATTTCCTGAGATATAATAATTTAAAATAATATTTGCTGTCCTTTTACAGTTATAGCAGACAGGACACTTTTCAATGCTGTGCTCCCTTGTAGCAAGAAGCTCAGTTCAGGTGGAGCTGTGGGAGGAGGTGCCGCTGCCCTGGGTGGCTTCAGCTCTCCCAGGGGATGTGCCTGAGTCCCTGTGGCTGTCCCAAACCCTGTGACAGGGAGAAGGTCTGTGCGGGACCAGGGAGAGCCCCAGGAGCAGCAGGCAGAGATGCTCTGCCAGATCAAAGGCAGCACTCAAAGGCAACACAGACACTGCAGAGTCACCACTGCCACGGCCTGCCCACCCTGCCAGGAACAATTCCCAGTTCCCAATCTCCCATCCATCCCTGCCCCCTGGCACTGGGAGCCATTCCCTGTGTCCTGTCCCTCCATCCCTTGTCCCCAGTCCCTCTGCCGCTCTCCTGGAGCCCCTTCAGGCCCTGCCAGGGGCTCTGAGCTCTCCCTGGATCCTTCTCCTGTCCAGGTGAGCCCCCCCAGGTGTCCCAGCCTGGCTCCAGAGGGGCTCCAGCCCTGCAGCAGCCCCGGGGCCTCCTCTGGACTGAACAATGACATTTAACAAAACCCCTGATGCAGACATGTTATGGGGACTGATACGGCCACAAGAGGTTCCTGACGGAGCCCGTGCAGGAATTCAGCAGCTGCTGCACCATTCAGGCTGCTTTGGGGCATTTCTGGGGATGGCTTTGCTCACTTCAGTTCTTCCCTCCTTCCCTGGCGTAGCCAGAGCTCTTTTCTCCCAGCGCTTTGAGAAACTTGTGAAGAGCTGCAGAGGAGACAGAGTCACTGTGCAGCTTTACAGAAATCTTTTGCATTTCCTGTGGGATATCATGTCAATTTTTGTGCTCTCTGTGGTGCAGGTGATAACGGGGAAGAAAGGAGTGGTGACAGAAATCCATGTGAAGCAGGATACATTTGAAGAAGTCTGGATTTCAGAGAGCTGGTGGTGCTGCTCAGCTTTCCGGAGGAGGAACTGCAGATGCAAACGCTTGGATATGTGTTTGAAGTGCGATTTGGGCTCCCTGGTGTTTCTGGGCTCCTTTTAAACTTGACCCACATATCACTTCCCTGGATTCATAAGATTTTTGAGTTCTCTGTTCTGTGAATGTATCAGTGACTCTTGTCCAATTATATTTTCATGCTTATTTCATTTTCCATAATTGTTAGGCTTCCATAGGAGACATTATCTCTGATGACATTATCACTGGTGTTGCATAGCAATTTCATTATATGTGATTTTAATGTGCAGATTTCTATAAATACCATTTGCTGTTAGTTTCTTGGCTTATATTGTGGTGGCTTTGGCAGTGCTGGTTTAACAGGTGGGCTTGATGGCCTCAAAGCTCTTTTCCAGCCTAAATAATTCACTGATTCTTTATTATTTTACAGGTTTTCCAGTCGGTAGAATCAGTGGTAACAGGCAGAACTTGCTGTATGTAACAGAAGGGGTTTTCACTCAGGCTTAAAAGAGTAATTTAATTTCATTCTCATGAAAGTTAAATGCTGCTTGCTCAGATTAAAGGAGAAAGAAACAGCCCCCACATTTCTGAGTGCCTGTTTATCCCAGAGAGAAGGCGTCAGCCACCAGTTTGTACTGGGAGGCAGCCCGGGATAAATAACAAATCCTCTAATTAAGAGCCAACGGATCCTAATTGACTTATGTTAGTCCTCCAGCTGGGCTCAGCCTTCCTCTCCTGTCATGGCGTGGAGCATCCTTTGTTTAAGGCACCCTGAGGTAGGAAAACCCAGCCCCTGTGAGAGGCTGCAGCCTTGTGTAGTGTTTGAAGTTGTTATTTTAGGAGCTTATTTTAGCCACTCCTGAGCTGAGCATTGAGAATATATAGAGCAGCATTTAAGGAAAATGTTCATGTGGTGGTGGCTTCCTTTACCATGAGCTGCAGCTCTGCCAGCCAAGCTGAGCTGTGCCATTTAAGGAACACTGAAGCTTTGAGAGAAGCTTAAACTTAGAAACTTTGCTGGAGTGCACCGGATGCTGGGGGAAACCAGAACACACTTTTTGGATTGTCAGACCAAAGGCAGGAGGGTTCCCACAGAGCCCTCCTCCTTGTGGAGCTTCTGTTTCATATTTAGATTTTGTTTTTTAGTGCCCAAAGAGCTTTTAGTTGGGTTCTGACCATGGTGGCCTGGAAATTGGGCTAAATTAAAGCAGGGTTTTTTGTTTACTTAGAAGTGCTAACAGACTTGGACAGTCCTGCAGCGTTTTCAGGACTTACATCATTCTAAAATAGATTTGGCTCAAAACAAATTAGATAAGAAAGTAATTCCCACTTGATGTGTGTGAGAATCTCACTTGTTTGCATCTACCCCAAAGGGAAGAGCTGAGCCTGGGCAGGTCTGCTGAGGGAGAGTCTGGATTTGATATGAAATATTAAGAAGTTTATTTATTTTAATTGCTGGAAGATTCAAGAGAACACAAGGAGTTAAATGAAGTAGTTGGAAGACACAGGAGAAGGTGGGAGCCTGACCCTAAGTAAGTAAATGCCATTCCCCCTGAGGGTTTTATCAGATGCTCCCATACTACTCAGCTTCTTATTTTGGGTGGTTTGAGGTTTTATGAATCCCCAGACAGAGATCCAGGGATGTCTTCCCAAGCTGTGCCAAAAGATGAGGGTGATCCATTGAGTCATGGAAGTTTTGTGCACTGTTTGTTCATCACAGCTGTATGAGACAGCAGTTGTATTACAACACCTCCAAAAAATTATGTATTAGCATCAAACCCTTAGCCACAATTCTTTTCCACATCATTTACCAGTATCATAGTATTTTAAACTCCAGTTTAGCCTTCCCTGCTTCTCAGCCTGCTGCCACAAAGAGCTGACAATCCCAAGAATAATCCCATAATAACTCCAGTTGTGGAACCACAGCTGATTTGGAGAAGACAAACAATGTGTCCTCTTGTTTCCATCACTGAGAAATGTGAGTTTCTGGTTTGCCTTACTCCTGCAAAAAGTGCACAGAGCAAAAAGAGAAGAATTATCTTAGAGGAACAGAATTATCCTCTGATTAAGGCATAATTAATAACGTGTACATAATTAACAGTGTGTACATAATTAATAGGGTGTACAATTCCCTGTTGCAGGGCCAGTCTGTCCTAAATTGCACTGGTAAGAACTGTAAGGAACTGAATTTTATTCTGAGAATGCAGGTAACTGGTGATGATAGCCAAATTAGAAGAAAAACAACTTTCATGGGCCCAAACCTGTTGGTTTGTGAAACCTCTGAGCAGCTGCTCTTGTACAGTTTGAAATGCAACAACTGTGTGAAGATCTGCTGCTTCCTGCTTCAAAGGCCTGACCAAGAGTGTTCTGAGGTAATCCAAAAGCTCTTTGTGGGTGAGAGGAGATGCAGATTCAGTTGCAAACTCCAGGAAAGTGCTGATGGATTTATTCCCCTGTGCAAACCCCTGGCACGGAGCGCTGACACCAAAGCCTCAGGCTGTGCCCGAGCGTTTGGAGTGCCTTGCCCATGGGTTTGTAAGGCCATTCCCAGCTAGTAATTGGTGACTGGATGTGGTCAGGGCAGGCAGATAAACACTGCGGGAAGGGGGTGAATCACTCAGTAAATATCCTATCGATGCTGTAGGAGCTGCTGTTACTCACAGCACCTTTGGGGGGATGTGACGTGTTTGTTTCCAGGAAAACATTACTTGAAAGAAGAATTGAGGTCAGATGTGTTCCAAATCTGCAGCTCCTCACCTTTCTCATGCATCTCTTGTCTCCTTCAGAGCAGTTTAACATCCCCTTTCTTCCTTCCCATCCCCTTGGAGCTGATCCCCCGCTCTGAGGTCACGGCAGAGAAGTTTTCATTCTGTAAATGCCAGCGTAGTTGCATCATTAAAAGCCCCCAGAGCAGATGGTCTGGGTTAAAGCAAAAAGGCTTTTTTTTTTTTTGCCAGTGAAGCGGCATTATAGTGATTAGAGCAGCCTGTTGGCAGTTTCTGTCAGCAATTTTTGCAAGCATGTAATATATAAAAGGATAAAAATACCATTTACTGTGATTTGCTCACCACAGAAAGAGGCCAGAGCAATACAGTACCAAAATCAGGGAAAAAAGCCCTGCAAGTAGTTTTCTGTTCCCTCTTCTGCACTTTTCCAGGATCCTGGTGGACAAATAAGTTTACTTGAAGAGTCTGACCCTCCTTGTGTGTGCTGGGGCACCCCATTAGCCAGCAACCCCACTCTGTATCAGCAAAGTCCTCAGCAAAGCTGGATAGTTTTGAAATCATGGAGCACATTTTTGAAAACAAAACCTCATTTCTGAGCTTTGAATTCCATGAAATTTGCCATGATTTGTAAAATATCTCTACCTTGAGTTATGGTGCAAAGTTTCAGCAATAAAACTGAATGTTAAGGAACAATACATAGAAAATCACAGACAAGATGCTGCAGTGATACCAGAAAATCCTCCTCCAGTTCCTGTTTTCCTGATCCACTTGGCATGAAATGTTTTCTTGACTTCTACTTACTATTCTCATAAAAACCACAGGGGTTTCTTCTCACTGCTACTTGTTTTGTCCAAGATCCAGTAATTGGTACCATGTGAATTCACATTTTGCAGTGACAGAACAGAAATGGGGTTCCAAAAAATCACTTCAGCATCTCAACCTCTGGCAAACATCAGGGCTACAACCCCCCAGTCTCTAAGAACCCGTGGATTTACACGTCAAGTAGCTTATTTTACTCCTGCTGGTAACCCCTATGTGAATATTTACAGCTCAAATGGAATCATGATTAAAAATTAATAGTTAGATTTTTGTGAAAATTCTGTGGCCTCTTCAGACTGGAATTGTTTTACCCTTGATTTGCATGTACTCCCTTGGTATATTAATAATAATTTTAGTTATTGGTAACATATTTTCCTAAGTTTGGTGCCCTAAAAATTATATCTGTGGTATGACCCAGTGAAGCCAGAAAAAGAGGGGGAAATTAAAATCAGAGTTAGAGCACCCTGTGAAGTGTTAAGGTACATTTTAAAGCCTTGGTGGGAGGTTTGGTTTCCCCAGCCCCACGTGGGTTATCTCTCCTCTCCAGGGCACTTGGATCATCTTCCTCCTGAGAGCCTTGGTTTAACTGAGCTGTGTGTGAGAAACATTGGCTCAGCAGGGAGCTCTTCAGCTGGGCTGGAGAGGGAGGGGTGGGATTCTCAAAGAAAAAGCCTCCTTGGAACCTCTAAGGCACGGGAAAATTCCTTTGATTCAAAATCTTTTTGAGCTGGGCTCACCTACTGCAGCTCTCAGCCTTGTTGGTGCTGATAAAAGAGGTCTTCAAATTTCCCCCAGTTTGTTTGACTGGATCCTTTTTCCAGCATTCAGCACTGATGGCCACAGCTGAAAAATTTCAGGTGACAAAAACCCCTAACAGTGGGTTCTCATTCTGATGGAGACATTTTTAGCTGGTATTGTTAGGAAAGAAGTAAAAAAAAAAAACAAAAAAACAACAACACAAGCTTTCAAACTGGAAGCACAGCAGCACTTCTAAGGAGCTGTTCTGGATAACTGTAAAGAAATGGAAGGAAATGTCAATGTCCTGGCAAGTGACTTTAATGCAGTAAAATCAGGACTGTGAGAGCAGGAACTGGATGTGGAAATTCACTGGTTCCAGACCTGGCCCATCACCACTTGATTACCTTGTCCTGGTGCAGGTGCTGGATGAGGAATTTCTATGAATAAGGCAGAACATATCCATAGGATGGGAAAAAGGGATGGAGAAGCAGTTCTGCTGCTGGCAGGTGTCACTGAGAGCTTCCTGTGGCACATGGAACTGGTGCTTTGCATGTGCAGCTCTCTTTGCCCCCCAGTAAATCCAGTCCTGATCACCCAGGCAACAAACAGGGAGCTCTGGAATATTCACAGAGATGATGCTACAGAAATTCCAGACACCATGGTGGGATTAGCAGTTAGCAGAGGGAACTTTTCCACAAAAACCTCCAAGAGATTTCCAGCTGTAACATTTTAAACTTTGAAAGTATAACCAAAATTTTCATTTTTAGGTCTCTGACTGTTATCTTTTGGTCTCAGCAGAAGAGCAGTGGTGTAATTAACAGCTTCATTAATGCCAGAGTAATTATGAACTGCAGGAATGGCTGTTGCATCAGGAATTCTTCTTTGTAGAACTGCAGCAGCTTTTTGATTCTTCAGAACTCAGGAGAAACATATAAAGGTAAAAGAAATACTGAAAATTATTATTTAATCTAAATCTATTTAAGTTAAATTTACTTAATCTGTTATTAAATCTATTTAATCTGAATCTACAAATACCAATATGTTAAAAAAGGGGAAAAGTTGCAGGTGGATTACACAGTGTCTGTACATAAATTTCAATTATAACAGTGTTTAAAATTATTAATTTTATTTCCTTGCTACAGTATGATCAAAATGTGTCTTCTGTGACTTTTTTCAGTGCAAAATTCAGAATTGTGCTTCATATTTATAACTGGTCAAATAATCCAGATGCCAGTTGCTGTTTGCTCTGTTTATTGCATTTATACTTATGGATGTATTATGTAAATATTCTGAGTCACCACACCAGATTTCAGAATTAAAATCTTCACAGAATCATGGAATAGAATCCTGGGATGGTTTGGGTTGGAAAGGACCTTAAAGTTCATCCAGTTCCAAGGGCAGGGACCCCTTCCATAGGCCAGGCTGGAAGTCCAACCTGGCCTTGAATAATTAGTCAGAATTTCCATGCACATTCACACACAGTACCGAGGTACCTGGTTAATCAGATTCCTGAGTGACTTTCCAAGTCTGGGATGAGTTTCTGGGAAGTTTAACACCTCCAGAGCTTTCCCACCACTCCTACATTTGCTCTCATTTTAAAAATGAGATATTTAATTATTGATATTTAATTATTGTCCAGCCTGGAAAAGAGGGAGCTGGGAGGGGGGTTTGGGACAGCTGCTCAGGGGTTGGAGCCTGGATTTCCCTGTTCCTCTGGAGCCCACCTGGGAGAAGGAGTGATGCCTTGTGAAGGCTGACCTAGAACAGAGACTAGATGGAGTTCCAGAATGAAATTGGGATTTATTAAAAGGCTTCTGTGGATCCACCTTGGGCAGCACAAGAGCCCAGCCAGG
Organism: Calcarius lapponicus; assembly: GCA_039654755.1. Classification (NCBI taxonomy): domain Eukaryota; kingdom Metazoa; phylum Chordata; class Aves; order Passeriformes; family Fringillidae; genus Calcarius; species Calcarius lapponicus. The sequence goes on along the minus strand of CM077471.1, from coordinate 31,920,142 downwards.
GCTGCACCCAAGATGAACCAAAATGGCCCCAAAATGCACGAGCGGGCACGGGCTCTGTCCCTGGGATCAGTTCTGCTCCATTTGCACCTTGCAGTTCAGTGTCCCATTCCAGCTTTAGCCCCTGCAGTCCCACCCTGCTTGTTTTTCTCTCCAGCCCACGGGGTTTGTGCTCCTGGGGCTGAGATTGGGATCATTTGTCCTTGGTGCCCAGCTGGAGCAGGAATTGTTTTGTCTCCCTGCTCTGTGCACAGAGCTCAGCATCCCTGATGTGAACCCAGACCCTCACACTAAAGCAGCACAGAGTCTGAAAATAGAAAAGCCAAACCCTGAGGCATCAGGAGCTCTGTACCCCCACCCTTCTTTGCTCTCTGTGTCACTTCTCCCCAGCAGCTCAGAGGAATCAGCAGCTCTCCCTCCCAAGCAGAGCTCCGAATCCCAGCCCAGCCCATTGAGGCGCAGCGGGACCGCCGGCGTTAATCCGAGCGGGAATGCGCGAATTCCTGCCTGCTCTTTCTTTGCCGGGCGCGGCTGGCGCTGGGACCCTGCCAGGGGAGAGCAGGGCTGGCAGCTCCCGGCATTCCAGGACATGGATTGGCCCCAGAGGGTCACTCAGGTGCTGCTCCCTCTGCCAGGCTGGGCACAGGAGAAATCTAAGTTCAATGCACCTCCCATTTGAAGCTTTTGGGCTATTTTTTGGAATTATCAAGTTTTCCCAGGCAAAATGAGAATGGAGGTATTTTGGAATGCTGGGCCTCAGCATCACAGAAACCAGGGCTGGGAGAATTCACTGACAGCCCATTGTCTTGCCCTTGGGAGTTGCTCTTTTCCTGATCTTAAGGAGATTACCATGGGGAATTCTGCTTTCTTTAGATTTTTTTCTTACTGAGATCCTGGCACAGGTGCCCAGAGCAGCTGGGGCTGCCCCTGCATCCCTGGCAGTGCCCAAGGCCAGGCTGGACACTGGGGCTGGGAGCACCCTGGGACAGTGGGAAGTGTCCCTGCCATTGCAGGGGTGGCACTGGATGAGCTTTAAGGTCAATAGCAACCCAAAGCATTCCATGATTCCATGAGAACTGCTACTCATGCAGCAGGAAGAAAGAATTGCAGATGAGCCAGGACTCCACCTGATAGAAAAGTCACAGACATAAAGGCTCCTTCCTGTGCAATGATATTTCCAATGAATTTGGTTTTTTTCTCCAGGTATATTCACCACTGGTGACACTGAATGGTTCAGCACAGTGTCCACCACAGTTAGGTCATTAAATCTTAAACTCAGCACTAATCTTTAACCCACATATCTCATTTTTTTACCATGCTTGGTGTGTGCAAAAGAAATAGGAATAGAGAAATTTATTTATTTATTTACAAAGATTTTAAAAGCTTATGATACTTAGTTGTGAAAGCTTCATCTTCTGGGACTTATCAATACCTCTTTCAGTCAAGAGGAAGAAGGAAAATGAATTTTTACAGTGGACATTCATCATCTTTAAAATAGAACTGTCACTAAGACAGACCCTGCCAATATAGTCCATTAAATGCACTCAAGATTCATAAAACTTTCACAAAGAAAGAGATCTAATAAACCCAAGGAGAAATCAGAGCTCTTGGTCCATTTGCACCCCCAGCTGAGTTCTGGGTTTGTTTTAACTTGCTGGTCTCTCTCTGAGTTTGAAAGCCTGTTCAGTTTTAATTAACCTGGTGCCTGTTCAAATTTGGAACAAGGTGGGAGGTTTAGGGTGAAGTTACAGAGATGGAGCAACCTGATCTGATAGATCCTTACTGGGGGAGGAGCTTTTCCTCCTCCTCCCTGCATTCCTGGAGTTTATCATGTGCTGGCTCTGCTTGGGCCCCTCCAGCTGCAAACCAAGCAGAAAACACAATTTTTATCTGGCACAGCTGAGAGCTCCTTGCCAGACAGGGAATTTTATCAGCTCATCAAAAACTCTAATGAGTGCCATCCTTGGAATATCAGAGTGGAGGCAGAGCCACACTGGAGCACACTGCAGCACAGGAGACTGCAGGGCTTCCCACATACCTCTGCTCCTGGAACGAGGAATTCAGGATGGGCGCAAATCCCTTCTGTGAGATTTGCTGGGCTGGGAAAGCTCCTGGTACAATTGGTATTCCCCAATGGTGGCTCCCACCCAGTGCAAAGCAGCTGGTTTTGATTGCAGGATGCTTTGTTTGTGCCAGAGGTCTCCTCCATCCCTCTGCCCTCAGGAAGGGGAGCTGAGCACACCAGGGCTGGGACACCCCTGGGCCCTCAGGCATCAAACAGTGCTGAGCAGGGAAGAAGCTCCCAGCTGCCACAACCTTTACTAGCAAAGAGGAGGGGGAAAAAAGCACAGTAAGTGTTGCCTGTTGAACAGAGCAGGGATTCCTAAGTGATCCCCAAAACCCTCCCCAGAGAGCCCCCACAGCTCCTGCCAAGGGCTGCGAGGGCTGATGGGACAGCCTCTGACTGCAGCCTGCCTGAGCAGCCAAACCAACCTGCTCTGCATCTTTTCCACCATTTCTTATCAAAACACTGCCCTGATACAGGGAGGCTCTTACAAAACATAATAAAGCCTGCTGCTGCCAAGGAATGATTGCTGCTAGCATTTATTTTTCCACAATTATTTTCAGGGTTGTCCTTTCGAGGCAGACCAGATCAAGGAGTGGTGCGTGCAGTACCTCATCCCAGGATAAATCCAGGGAGGCTCTATGACTCAGGAATGACTCACGGCTCCTCCTCTGTTCGTTCCAGACTCTTGGGGGTGTGCTAATTTATTGTCAGTCTGTATCTGCAGTCAATTATTTTCCCCAGCTCAGCTCTCCTGTGCAGAAGGAATTCAGGCACGTTCTGCTCATTGCTCACCTCTCCAGAGAGGCAAACAGGTGAGCAGACAGTGTCACCTTCACCCTGGCATCCAGAGAAAAGGGGGAGGGATTTTTCCTTCCTTGAATAACATGTCCAGGTTAATGATTTGGAACTGGAGTGTTCCTACCAAACCCCCCAAATCCCAATTACTAAACTAAGACTGACCTTTCAGAGAGTTATTTCGAAAAACTTGGATAAAATAAGGTGGGTATGACTCAAACAACAGGAGGAAAGTGTCTGCATCACAGCTGAGGCCCACAAATTGCTTTCACTGTCAGAATCAAGCATTCAGAATAAAAAACACAAAACAAGAATGATTAATCTCTTTTTTTTCTCTTTAGCAAGACAGATTGAAGCATCCAGTGGAGCTGCAGGGGAAGTGTTTAAACAATGCCTGCTTAGTGTCCAGCAAGTCCTCACTGGTAGGAATATAAGAAAAAAACCCCTGAAATACGAGATTTTTACATAGTCATGTACAAGATACATAAGCCCAGAGAATCACAGAAGCATGAAAATTACTGAGTACAAATAGGCCTTTTCAGCTCTTCCCAGCCAAATTTTGTGAGCCTGAGGACACGACAGATACAGCAGAAATGCAGAAGAAAAATATTTTTCCAGTGGGAACGCTGATTTAAAAATCCCTTCCCCCATGTCATTCAGCTCCCCCCCATCTGATTTTTGCAACTCTCTCCTCCTAAGTTGTTTTGTGAGACATTTTTCAGTGGCAGCATTGGCTCAAGATACAGCACCTTTATCACTTCCAACTGCTTATTCCCAACCTTGTGTTATCCTGGCATGAGGGGCTGTGTGGTAAATGCTTGTTCTGCACAGAATGGGGCTGAAGTGGTCTTGAACTGGCCTTGCAAATCAAAGAAAAATTGAAAACAAAGGTCCAGAATGGCAAAATAGCAATGAAATATAATTTTGGAATTATATACTTTAAAATGTAAAAATCCCCACATCCTAAATTCATGGAATTACAGAATCCTGGAATGGTTTGGGCTGGAAGGGACTTTAATGATCTTGTCCCAGCCCTCTGCCAAACACCTCTCATTAAATGTTCTAATCAGCCAAACCTTCTGAGGCAGTGACAAGCTCTCAGAAATGATCCCACACGATGCTGCAACTTGACATTATTATATATTCAAATAATTTTATTAAGCACAGTGTGGGAAGCTTGGCTGTTTTTCAAAATATCTGCATCCAAAAGAAGTCCCTACACTTACAAAAATAGCAGTTGCAGACAGACTCCAGATCAGAGTGTTATTCACAACATCAGACTTGTGATCAATAGCTGGGAGAGTGCTGCCAGAAATAGTCCTGCTCTGGAAACGCTTCCTGCTGCCTCAGAACAGGTTGTGCTCCTGTCCTTCTGCAGTTTCTCCTGGATTTTATCTCCAAGTACACAGAGAAGAAGCAAAGCTGCCTGACTGGTGTAGCTGTGCTGTGAATCAGGCCAGAAGCACCAAAATCACTGAGAGCCAGCACTCCCTGTGTATTTCTGACAGGGATGAATCCCTCATCCCATTCCCCCCACTTGCACAAGAATTCACACAGCCTCTTGATGAACCGGATGGGAAATCGATCCAGCTGGAAAAGCAAAGATCCACATCCCCTTTCCAACACAAAAAAGGCTCTCCCAGCCAGATTGCTGCTCAGTCTGTGCTGTGTGCAGACAGGACAAAGTGCTGAGTTCTGCCTGAAGCAACCCAGCCTGGGAATGCGACACAGTCTGAGGCTCCACCTGGAAACAATTTTCCCCCATCCCTTTTTCCCTCTCTCTCTCCCTGCAGCGTGCCTCGGTTCCCCTGTGCAGCACCACAAACAGCCTCACAAGCACGGAGCAGGGACCACTCCTGTGCCCAGGGCTGGGGAGAGCTGGGGCTGCTGCCAAGGAAAAGTCTTTGCAACTGCTGCCAGCTAATCAGGTAAATGCTTCCAGCCCACCCCGGCCAAGCCATGTCCTTTGCTATTCTCCAAATATTTATGTCTTTGTGAAACACATAAACATTTCATCAGAGGTCTCTTATTCCCAGCATTTCATGTGAAGTTGTTGTTTCCACACTCCTAAGCCCCCTTCAATATGACTAATTCACATTGGGGGAGTTCTTGACTTGCCTCACCAGCATCACAGAACCCCAGAACCCAATCCAGAGATCCAAATCCCCAGAATCCAATTCCCAGATCCACATCCAGGCAGGGAAAGGATGGGAAGTGGTGACAGAAGTTTCTGCACTGTTGTATGTTCCCTACCTGCAGCGGAAGATTCTTATTCCTCTTTTTCCTTCTTTTTTCCCCCCTCCCTCCATCAAAAATTGTTTGCCTCTGAACTTTCCAAAAGGAACAAAAACACAGGAGCAGTTTGGGATGTTCATGTAAATTAGCTGGTGAATGTAAATTTAGCCGTTCACTTAATGTAAATTCAGCTGGTAAAAGGCAGTTTGGTGTTTCCTCTACTATTTACGAAGAATTTACACACTTAGTAAATCTCATCTTAAAATTCCGAGTTCCCCACTGATCTACCAGCAAACACATCAGAATCTTCCCAGTTCGGATGACTAATTGAGGAGCTGAATTATTCAGCATTGTGTGGTCTGTGGCAGCCAGAAGATAAAATTCCCAAGTATCTGTTACTTCATTTACTTTCTGCAAAAATACTTCCCTTGGTAATTTTAGAGCTCAGAGCATGGCAGCACATAGCAAGTTCCAGCTAAATAGCACACTCCCCAAAAGTTTGCTGTTTCCTTAATGTTCATGAATATTTCAGGACCTCTGCTGAGAGGTTTCGGTGCATTCCAGGACAGTGATTCTGGGTTTCTCTTTTGCCTGCACAGGAAACGTGGCTGGACTGTGCCACACTCTGCATTATTCTTTTAGCCAGCATTTCTTGCTATTACAGAATCAGATCCCCTGAAAATATATGAAAATATAATCCTTGATATGAGACGGGTACAATTTGTGGCTGTTGTGAGAGCAGAGTTCTCTCTAGAAATTCATTCATTTCCTTAAACTATGAGCAGTGCTGGAGTTAAGAAATAGAGTTTGCTTTTCTTACCCTTTCAGCTCATTTTTTTTCCATTGCTTGAACTGGTAAAAACACTTGGACAAAAATTTGAAATAAAAGCAACACACAAGATCAGCAAATCAGTCTTTTCCAGCTGAAATTGGATTTACTGTAAAAAAACTACAGTGATTTGCATCAGCATGTGGTATAATTTGGGAAATAATTGTGCTACAAGTGCATTTAAGTACTTAAATGTATTGTTTCATTTATCTTCTTTTGCTTATACTGGTGCAGGTTTAATATACCATAAGAATTATTAAAAATAATGTCCTGTTTAACAAAGAGATTTGCAGGGCTGTGTTCTGAGAAAGCTGAATGAGCACTTAAATAACATTAAAAATTTTGTGTCAGGGTTTACAACATGTGCTTATCCTGAGTGCTTTGCCTTTAAAGAAATGCTGACAGCAAACCAAGGAAATTATTCAAATTTTAAAAACCCAGAATGTGAGAGAAGCCAATAATAAAAATTATCTGGGTCATTTCCCTCTGCAGTCAGAGCAGCGAGCTCACAGAACCTGAGCTCTGGTGAATCCCCACCTGGGACTGTGACCTTACAGCTGCTGTCGGTGGGTCTGCACAAAACCCATGGAATTTTTAGGCTGGAAAAGACCCTAAATAGGGAGCTGGGATTTGAGTGCAGAGGGAGCAGCAAGGCTGAGGGCTCAGCAACCACACAGACTGCTGGGTAAGAGCAGGAATCCCTGTCTGAGACTGGAGACCACAGATTATTCCCCCTAAGCTGTCCCTCTGCCCCATCAACTGCCTCAGCCTGGGTAAAATGAGGATGGCAGCACCCTCAAATGCAGAGTCCTTTCAGCACTCTGTTTGTGTCCCAGCTCAGTGAAATGCTGCTGGAACAGCCACAGGGAGAGTAATTTACTGCTCCAGTCCCAAGGCACTTCCCTGCCCAGGGACAGGGAGCTGGCACCTCCTGATTACAGGTGGATTCTTCTGTGCCAGCTGCACTCTGCTGCTGCCAGGAATTCCCCCTCGAGGTTTGGGATGTGCCTGCTGGCCAGTCTGAAATCTGTGAATTCAGGGACTGTGCTGGCTGGGGGAACAGGAGGTTCCCTGACTGGGATGTGTCTCCAGGGATGGAAAGCTCCAAGGAACACAGCTCAGTAACTGCTTCAGCCACCCCACCTCCAAACAGCTGCTCTTGCAGTACAAGCCCACACTTGGGCGCAGATGGAAAATGTCTAATAAGAAAACAATTTTTCTTTCTAAATTCTTTCCTGTTTAATGCACACACTTTTATTTAAGAGGAAAAAAGCCCTGACTTGCTAATTTTAATTGAGTCCCCAGTCTGTGGGGCAGCTTGCCTTGATTACATTGTACTAAATTACTCATCCTGGACAGATCCTTCTCTTCATTTTCTCCCTCAAGAGCCAAAATATGATATTGCTTGGCAAGAGGAATGTGCATCTAAAATGTCAAATTACAGCTCGTAACTATTACCGGATAGTTTTGGCCATAGCCCTTTGTGACTGTTCCAAAAGAGATTCTCTTTCTAGGAGATCCTAAAACCTAATCCATGCTTCATGTTTGGGTTTAGGGGGCATTTTGGGCATGTGTGGCTTTGGTTGAACTTGAAATTTCTAATTTCTGCAGACTTCCAAAGTTTGAGATTGCATGAACTGATAACTCTGCACACACAGAGCAGACATTGAGAACTGCAGACCATTTCCTCCCAAATCCTTAATAGCCACCTACTAAATGCACATTATTTAACATAACATAAGAATAAAATGAGGTTCATATTGGTCAGCTTTTCATCTGAAGACAGCACAGGAACTTGATTAAATCTCTACCATTAATTAAAATGGAATTCAGTCTTTGTATTCTGAACATGGATAGGAGTGATGGAACCATGGAGATTTTGCTATAAATGTTTGTGCAATTCAGATTTTACTTTTGCTGTGCTAAAACAGGATGCTGGACATCATTTTAAATATTAACATGTCCATATCTGTTAGCAGTACAAGTTTCATTGCCTGCTTTCGAGGAGGTCAGGCTGCAGGGAAAGGCAGATTCCAGCCTGGAGGGGTGCCTGAAGCCATCCTGATATCCCATGTTCCTGCCTGCGGGGCCTGCTGGGAGACCTGGCTTTTTATAAATGGATTTTGTGGAGGTGAGAGGCACTGATGGGTGGAGGGGGGAGTGGTTTTGATGAGACAAAACTTATGGGCCTCCAGATGATTGCTCAATCAAACTAGGATTTGAGCAGAGCTGCTTCTACTGCCAGATGATCATTATGTTATGGACGAGGTTTGGATGGAAGAATTTGGGAATTCAGTGATAGAGTAATGATGAATCCTCCCCAGACTTGTCAGATATCCCATGGCAGGAACTCTGCCTGTTTGCTGATAATTGAAAAAGACATCTTGGCAGACCCAAATCAAAGACTTCCACAGCTTTGGAGGGCTTGAGCCTTTTAACCACATTGTAATTATGAAGACTATAAATAACACTGAAAAATCCAGTTCAAACAGTCCTCAATAAATTATTTTAATGTGCTGTTATTGGCCCCCTCCTTCAGGATCTCACAAGTCTGCACTGTCAGTCTGACAGGCTGAAATGTGCTCTGTCAAATCAACAGCTCAGCTCTGTCTTACAGACTGAGGGAAGCCTTGATTCCCTGTTTGTGGATGTGGCATTTGGGGACATGGGGCAGTTCTGTGGGAGCAGTTAGACTCAATGGTCTCAGAGATTTTCCACCCTAAACTATTCTGGGATTCCACTGAAGCTTCACCCAGTGTGAGGAAAGTTTTGTCACCTGAAAGGGTATTAGGGCAGAGCCATCAAAGGAGTTGTCTGGACTGTTCTCTTCATGTTTGTCAGAGGCAAATGACTCCAGGAACCCAAGAATTGTGGTTTTCTTGCCCAGTTCCTTGCTGAGGGAGCCCAGGACAGCTGAGTGCAGACAGTGGCTCTGTCCCTGAGCTGGGCAGTGTCACCCACCCAGTGCTGCTCTGGTGGTCACAGCTTAGACTCAGTTCTCTTGGAGGTGTTTTCCAGCCTCAATTAATCTGGGATTCTGTGAAACATTATGTCTAACTCTGAGTTCCCAGATGAGGAACAGTGGCAAAATTCAGCTTTCCTGCCTCCTAATCAGTGATGAATGTTTGCCTTGGAAACCTCGGCAAGTATTTACACTCTGGTGCAGGGCTGCTTCAGCTGGAAGGAACACTGCAGACCTGGGGATTTTCTTCCTACTCCCAGCTGCTGTGGTCATTACCAGGTGTAAATCTCTATCTGCTCACAAACTCAGCCCTCCATGCTTGTTTTGACGTGTGCCACATTTGAGAATCTTTCCAAACCACGGAAAAGGTTTGTCCATTTTCCAAACAGAAAATGTCCTCCACTATCTGTGTCCTGGAAATGACAAAACCATTCTTTTCCTGTTCAGTGAGAAAATGTTCCATGTTATCAGTATTTGCAAGAGAACAGAACTAAGAATTTACTTTTCAGAGCAGTCCATACTGAGAAGTAAGCAGGGCTTTTGAACCCTTTTAATTATCTTTAAACTGTACACTGGAGCATCTTTGTAATGTTTTAGGTGTACAAAACAAACAAGAACCTGCATCAAGTAACACCAATGCCCGCCCTGAAAACAGAGCTCACAGCCCCAAAACTTAGGAGTGTGTGGAAACCCTGCTGAGCCCTTACTGTACCTTTAGGCAGCAAAATCCTTTTGAAAATCTGGGCTTTAGGCCCAACCCTGCCAAGAGTTCTCTGTGGAAAGCTCCTCCTCCCACCTGGGGCTGACCCTGGCACAGCTCTTGTAAAGGCTCAGCTTTCCAAACAGCCTAAAGCAGGCAGGAGAAAATCATGTCAGAAGTGGCAAATAGATGAGTTCCCAGATGATTGATCCAGATCCTTTCAGAGACAGGAATTCTGATTTGTGAGCAGCTGGAAAGCACAGCTGGCTCCTCTCTGGTGCCAGTCTGTGTGTGGTCACTGTGGAATGTGCTCCATATGCCCTTTGGACACGTGTCAAAAGTCACATGTCATTAATTTCTCCAAACTTTGCAGTATTAAAGGTGTAGGAAGGTCATGGAAATGGAAAGTGCCTTATTAATGTGAAGAATTGTTTCCTGTGGTTTAGTTATTTTCCTTTTTTCAATCCAGAGTTTTTTCTGATGGCACAATTTGAGCTCTACCTCTGAGATTCTTGTCCCAGAAATAAACGGCTTGGAACAAAAGGGACATTTAACAGAAGACTGCACCGTGTAACTTTTGTAGAGTCATTAGAGGCAGATTGGATTTAGTGACACTCGTGGCTCCAGAGATGCTGCCCAGGATGCCTGGAATGTCCAAGGCCAGGCTGGCAAGGGCTGGGAGCACCCTGGGACAGCGGGAGGTGTCCCTGCATGGCAGGGGTGGAATTAAGGTCCATTCCACCCCAAACCATTCCAGGATTCTGCTTGGTCACACAGGTCCCTGCATTTGGATAAGCAGGACCTCAAAGAGTGGCTGGGACTTGTCTGACTCTGCTCTTCAGCAGTGCTTACAGACTATGAGGGAACAAACACAATTCCAAGGCTTGCTCCATTCCCAGCAGAGAAAAGAGCAAAAATCATCACTCAGAATCAACACTGTGTCAGACAGACATCCAAAAAATTATTATTAGATATTTCAAAAGAAGCATTTTTAAAAGCAATTGTTCTATGTGGGATTTTTTTTCTTTTTTAAATTTCAGTATGAAGTATTTGGTATTTGAAGTCTTTAATTGTGCTGGCGAAAAGCCACTTAGAGGCTTTGATTTTTGGAAGCAAATCCATGTGACTGATCCGAGTGGGATCATAATGGCTGCAAGGACCCGTCCATTAGGAGCTATTTTTAACAATGAAGTCAGAACTGGAATGTGAAAGTAAAGCTAAGACTAAACTACAGAAAGGTAAAACTCCCAATATTCTTAAAGATTAAACTGTCCTGCAGTGACAAAATAGCTAAAGTTGTTCCTGGTTCCCATATCCCAACCTATATTATCCCAAGTTATATTAGTCCTAAACATCTACCAACAAAACTCCAAGTACGGACAGCCATTCAGCTCCTATACTGAATGGTCAAGGAGTGTTGGAGTCCTTCCCAACTTTTTTCCTGACACTTTTTGCTTTAGTTCATTGTTGGTTTGTGCTTCTACATCTTTGACCTGTCTTTCATTTTGCTCCTGTCTGTATTTTTGTTATGAGTTGTCTCCTTTCATGGTTTATTTGTTCTTAAGTGTTTTTGGCAACTCCCTGCCTAGTTTCAGTCATACAGGATGATGTTCTTCATCCATCACTCCATGTGCAACAGGGAGCAGAACAGAGATCCTCATGATATCCAATAAACAAAACCCAGAGATAGAATCCCAGACTGATTTGGGTTGGGAGGGATCTCAAAGCCCACCCAGTGCCACCCCTGCCATGGGGGGCACACCTTCCACTGTGCCAGGGTGCTTCAGCCCCAGTGCCCAGCCTGGCCTTGGGCACTGCCAGGGATCCAGGGGCAGCCCCAGCTGCTCTGGGCACCTGTGCCAGGGCTGCCCACCCTCACTGTAGAAGTCTACCTAATATCTGATCTAAATCTCTCCCCCTTCAGTTTAAATCCATTTCCCCTCGTCCTGCTGCTAAAGGCGATGGCAGGGAGTGATGAGCTCATTCTGGGCCATGCAAAGGACTCTGTGAGCATACAGAGCTCAGAGCAGGAGGCCAGCAGCTTCCAGAGGGTGGGATGGGTACACAGCATCCTCCTCTGGGATATGGGGAGACATGGAGGGAGCAGAACTGGGAAAACTGCTCAGTGTGAGCAACTGGGGTGAATCAAAGTAGGGCTGGGGGAAGGACACAGCATTGCCCAGAGCCATGGGGATGGGAGAGCACTGGGGAAAGCGTAATGGTGAGTTCAGGCCGGAGAGGAGAAGGCTCCAGGGAGAGCTCAGACCCCCCTTGCAGGGCCTAAAGGGGCTCCAGGAGAGCTGCAGAGGGACTGGGGACAAGGGATGGAGGGACAGGACACAGGGAATGGCTGGAAGCTGAAAGTGAGTAGATTTAGGTGGATATTGGGAAGGAATTCCTGGCTGGGAGGGTGGGCAGGCCCTGGCACAGGGAGCCCAGAGCAGCTGTGGCTGCCCCTGGATCCCTGGCAGTGCCCAAGGCTGGGTTGGAGCAGCCCGGGACGGTGGAAGGTGTCCCTGCCACGGCCGGGGCGTGCCGGGCTGCTCCCCGGGCCGGTGCCGGGCTGCGGGGAGCGCACGGCGGTGCCGGTGCCGGTGCCGATCGCGGCTCCCGCTCCCGGTGCCGATCCCAGCGCCGCTCCCATCCGCGCTGCCGGCGCTGTGGCGGCCCGGGCGGGGCGCGGGGAGGGAGGGGCGGCGGTCACGTGTGGCCGCCCGGTTAAAGCGGCCGCGGGCGGCGGGAGCGGCACAATCACGGCTGGGGCGGCGAGCGGGGCCCGCCCGCTGCCCGCGGCCCCCGCTCCGTCCGCAGCGCCCCGGCCCGCAGCGCCCCGGCCCGCGCCGCCCCGCCAGCATGGCCGGGGCCATCATCGAGAACATGAGCACCCGCAAGCTCTGCATCGTCGGGGGCATCCTGCTCGTGCTCCAAGTCATCGCCTTCCTGGTGGGAGGGCTCATCGGTGAGTGCCGGGGGCCGCTGCCTTCCTCCTCCTCCTCCCGCCGCTGCCCGCTTGTTTAGTGCTGGTTACAGTATCGCTGACTCGCTCCCATGATCTCATTATCCGCTTTTGTAGCCGAGCGATCCCGGCTCCGGGCCCTTTGTGCCCGTCCCGCGGCTGTTGCGGGGGGAGCCGGCCAAGGAAAAGTTTTTGTGTTGGTTTCTCTCCTTTTTTTTTTTTTTTTTTTTTGGCCTGGTTTCAGCCTGGACTTAAAGAAAGAGGGAAGTGGGAAAGCTTCAGTATGGCGACGGAACGCGCAGGGAGCCTCGCGTTTCAAAGTTGGCTTAGAAAATAATAATAATTTATTTTTTAAAAAGGATTTTTCCTCCCTTCTTGGCGCTGCACCTCCCCGTGCCTCGGCCTCCGAATCGGCCGCGAGAGGAAACCTTTCTCCTTGCCAGAATGAGAACAAAAAAAAATATTAATAAAAAAACTAGGGAGGAAAAAGAAGGAAAGAAAAAAGGGGAACGCCTGGTGGGAGGGGGGGTCCCGGCTCTGGGGTTTTTTGGGACTCGCGCTTTGTCCGGGCTCGTTTCTGCGGGCGATCCCCCCACTCCCTCCTGATCCCGTTCCAGGAGGGGTCCCCTCCCCTCCCTCCCATCTCCCGACCTCTGTCAGGACGGGTCCCCTCCCTCCCACCACCTCCCGATCCTCCTCCAAGAGGAGCTCCCTCCGTTCCACCTCCCGCTCCTGCTGCGGGAGCTTCCCCTCTTCCCGATCCCTTCCCAGGAGAAGCTCAGACCCGCGTGGGCTCGGCCTGGGTTTGTTCCTGCCCGTGGAAAACCCTCGTGGCCGCCCAGGGAGGGGTTTCATCCTCGGCTCTGGGGTCCCCAGCTCCGCACCGGGCACTCTAAAGCCCAGATTGTGTTTGTTTATCCCTGAGCATTCTCAAAGGCAGGGAGATGGGAACTGGGACACAGCCCTGCGGCGAGGAGAGTTTTCCCTGGGGGATGGAAGGAGGAAGATGGAGGAGAGCGAGTTTGGGGCAGTCCTGGGAGTTTTTAATTTTTTTTTTTTTTTTTTTTTTTTTTTACTAGAAAGCAGCTGAGTTCTGCGCCGGCTCCTTGGAATGATGGGCGCATGGATGTGGCTCTTTGGCCATTTCCAGGGTGGGAATGTTGCTTTTGTGTCCGGGAAGGGCTGCCCGGCCCTGCGGGGCATCCCCCGGGCCCAGCCCTTCCTCCCGGGCAGGGTCCCTGCGGAGCTCCGCGCGTTTTCAGCAAGGATCGGGGTCAAATTCACTCCGAAACTTTGTTGCGCTTCGCTGGGAGAATGAAGTCGGGCTGTTCTCTGTTTGAGAGGGATCGAGGGAATAGCCATTCCTCAGGAAGCAGACTCTGTGCTCCTGGTGCCCAGCAGTGCTTTGCCTTCCTGGCCTTGAATTATCAACCTCTAATAACCGTAAAATTCCACTAAACATAACTTTGGAAAACTTCAGTTTCTCTCATTCTCTTTCTTCCTCACCTCCGACGCAAGGGAGTCACTGGCACATATTGACTAAAACTCATTTTTCCTGCTCTTGCAGGCCTGAAACCACATGGAGTTTATCAGGATTAGCTTTTTTGCTTCCTTTTTTTTTTTTCTCTCTTTAAGAGCTGGTTCAAGAGCAGGCTACTGGACCCACTGCTGATTCCTGAGATAAAATGTCTTGGCCTGTGTTGTGCAGAGAAGCCAGACTTCATCTTAAAAGGGTTTTTCTAGCAGTTTCTTGCTGCTGAATTGAAATAGTTGGTTTTTCCAAAGGCTGGTGTGTCTCAGAAAGCCTTGTTTGTGCTGGCGTCTGGGGACAGATGTAACAAACAGATGTTTATGGCTGGCTTTACAGGGAAAAGACAAGTGTTTCTGCTCAGTTTTGCAGGGATTCAGAGATTAAAGAATTTAAATTATGTTAGTTCAGTTTTCCAGCTGGTTTATTCCCTGCTTTATTGGCTGGTGCTGCTGCTGGGCATCCACCTTGTGCCCTCCCATCCTGGCTGGGTCTCCCAGGTGGGGCTGGAAGCTGCATGGACTTGGATGGGCTGGGGCCAGCAGGGACGGGGATTTGGGCATGAGTTCAATGCCCTGCACGAGCTCAATCACTCCATCCTGCTGGAATTCCTGCACAGGCTCAGTCGCTCCATCCCTCTGGAATAAATGCATCTTCTCTCTGTGGTCAGGTCCTAGGGGGTGCTGCCCCCAAAGTCCTTTAATTCCCGGATTCCCTCAGATCAAACTGCTCTGATCAATCATCCAAACTGTTCTTTCCTCTGCAGCACTTACCCCTTCTGGTGCATTTAAGGAGTTCAGAGGCTCATCCCTGAGCCAGCAGCTCCCAGCCAGCCTTCCTGGGAGCTGCAAATCCAGGGATACCTGGTGCTTGTGAAACACCGAGTTCCATGTGTAACCTAGCTGTGGTCCCCGATGTCTGGCAGGGTGACACACGGCCTGTTTGTCACAGGGCAGATTCCTGGGAGGCTGAGCAGCTCTTCCCAGGAACCTGCCCTGTTCTGGGCTCCCTGTATCCCTGGAAACTCTGATCCAGGGGTTGGACCCGACCCCTTTAGTGATTCCCAACGTGTGGTGTTTCCCGCAAGGAGACTCCTCGTGCTGAGCAGCGGGTCGGGGGCCGGCGTTCCGAAGGGATCAGAGCCGTGCCAGGAGAGCTGCCAGTGCCACCCCACAGGGTGCCACCAGGTGGGCTGGGAGCAGAGGTGGCACTGACACGGTGACCCCGCTCTGGTTTGATGCAGCGCACCCAACAGACACCAAAATCCGGTTATTTTGGTGTGCCCAGGTCTAGACAACCCAAAATACGTACTCGAGTGGGACAGGGCTGCTCAGCCCAGCCAGCCTTTCCCCTCACAGGCACTTAGGTCATGTTTCAAAACAATGACTAAGTGCTCTATTTTAACAGATCCCTCGTGCCAGTCCAAAATACCCAAATGCAGCACGTTGGTACCTGATACAACCACCACAACGCTGGTTTTCCTCACATCAGGGGGGTTTTCTGCCACTGCTCGTTCCCAGCTCGGTTTTGGGCAGCCAGTGTGTGATGCCAGAGTTTTAATGCAGCTTCCACATTTCCAACAGCTCTTTTATTTAGCAGCAGGAGCCTTATCAGCTCTCAGGTGGGATTTGCTCAGAGCTGTCTGTTGGCAAAGCACGAGATGCCCGCTGAGGGAGAAATTCCTGTGGCAGGAGGAAGCTCCTGTGCCAACAACTCCCTGACAAGAGCATGCAGCCAGGTGGGGATCAATCTCTGCTCCCAGGGAACAAGGGGCAGGATGAGGGAAAACAGCCTCAGGCTGTTTAGGGGAGCTTTAGGTTGGGAAAATTTATTCATGGAAAAGGTTGTCCAGCCCTGCTGCAGACTCACCAGGGCGATGCTGGAGTCCCCGTGCATGGAGGGAGCTTTGCAAAGCTCAAAAGGAAGGAAACACCCCAAAAGAGAATTTTATTGGGCTGTTTCTTTGCTGTGCTTTTAATGAACTGTTGGCTCTAGAAAGTGGGGCTGTCACTACTTGAAACCCCACAGGATTCCTGGTGTCTGCTCCCTTCGTGGAAAACATCTTGTTTAAAGGTCACGCTTCTGGGCTGTGTGTGATGTGTTCAGTTGGGATGCAGCAGTGGGAGATAGAACATGATCCACAAAATTAATCCTAATGCAGCCTTGTCTCCACTCTCCTGCTGTAAATGATGGCATGTGTGGATTACAGGAGAATGGTTTCTGTTATCGTTTCTGAGGAATGGGGCTGATGATAACTTACAGGCACGCTGGCATTCCCAGGAGCCCCTGCCTGCTCTGCCTTCCCTGGATCCAGTGTGGCTGTCCTGGGTTGCCACCAGGCTTGTGACAGCCCTGGACAGGGCATGAGGACAAACCTTGCACCTCCAGTGCTGGGGCTGCGTTTGGTCCCTCTGCACAAGAGAGACTCTGAGGGTCTGGAGCCCCAGGAGAGGCTGAGGGAGCTGGGAAGGGGCTCAGCCTGGAGCAAAGGAGGCTCAGGGGGCCCTTGTGGCTCTGCACAGTCCCTGCCAGGAGGGCACAGCCGGGGGGTCGGGCTCTGCTCCAGGGAACAGGGACAGGAGCAGAGGGAACGGCCCCAGGCTGGGCCAGGGGAGCTCAGGGTGGATATTGGGAATATTCCTTCCCCAAAAAGGCTGTCCAGCCCTGGCACAGCTGCCCAGGGCAGTGCTGAGTCTCCATCCCTGGAGGGGTTTAACATCCCTGTGGATGTGGCGCTTGGGGACATGGGGCAGGGGTGGCCTTGGCAATGCTGGGAACAGTTCAATTCCTGGCCTAAAATGACTTTTCCAACCTAAACAATTCCATGATTCCACAGTTGGACCAGCTGCAGGTTCCACCTGGCTGTGCCTTCTGCTTGGAATTTTGACTGCGATGTTCCAGTGAAGGTCACCACAACTGCTCCAGGCCAAAGCTGAGCTGGGACACACCAGTGTCCTCCTGACAGCTGCCAGGGTGGGAGCTGTGTGTGCAGAATCTGACTGGATTTATGTGGGTTTGATGCCTCTTGGTTGTTTGGAAAGGAAAGCTTTTGATTACAAATTATCTTTTTCTGTGGGAAGCTGTTGGTGTCCCTTTCTAGTTGCCTTTTCATCTTGGGATTTATGTATATATATATATATATATATGAAGTTATTTTATATATGTATAAAGGAAAAGGAAAAACCCTAGATCTCTGTGCAGATTTGAAAACTTTTTGAAAGGGAATTTTCAATTACTTATTTTATATGAGTTACTTTAAAGGTCTCTTCCAACTCGAACTTTCATTATTCCAAGGATGCCTTATCCCAAATCACGGATCCTTGGCTCAAAGAAGCACAGGGGATGCAGAACTCTCTGTGGTCCAGGCAAACCCAGAGCAGGCTCACACCCAGGGAGGTGCTGCAAGCCCAGTGCCCACCCGTACACTGTACAAATTTAACTGATTGGAAAAGTGGAGGGATTTATTTAGCACATGAGTCCTCTGGCTGAGGGGATGGATTAAGGAGGTGCAGGTTCACTGCTCCCTTACCTGGCTTAGGCTGGAAAAAACAGAATTGTTGTGACTGGAGGAGCTCAAACTTCCTTGTGTGTCTGGCCCGGAGAGATAATGAGTCATGTGTGGCTATGGCTGAGCAGCTCTCCACAATCCCAGCTCATTATCTAAATGTCTGATTTGGCTCCTGAGCCCCCTGTTTCCAGGATTTCATTTTCTTTCCTGGGATTTCATTACCTTCCTCGGGCTGAGCTGATCTTTTGACAAGGAAAGCACTCAGATTTCCAAGGTATGGATAGGAAAGAGTGTTTCAGGCTGAGGATAAAGAACATTTTTGTGTGCCTGACTTCCTTTCATGCAGGGCCTCTCCAGGAGCTGGTCGGTGCTCCGTGGCCGTGAATGCCAATGGATCCTGTGTATAGACACATTCCTGCAGTGCTGCAGCCTTGGCAGAGGCGCTGGGAGCCCAGGAGAAAGCAGACACGAAAGGTCATGTCTGTTTAGTTAGGTCTGCTCAATTCTTCTTTTGAGGAGCTGTAACTGTAGCTGAATGGGCAAAAGTGCCAGAAATGGAGAGTTCCCAGGCAGGAATGGCAGTGCCGGGGCCTGAGGAGCTGGGAATCCTCGGAGGTGCTGGGTTTTTCTCTTTTCACAGCTGCATCACTTCCAAACCCAAACCTGGGAGAGCTCAGGTGACAAGGTCAGTCCTCCTGCTGCTCCCCCTCTGTTGATTTAAATGTGACCCGAGCACTTCCCAAGCAGCACTCCTGCTGCCTCCCTGCCCTTTGAGAGGGAAAACCTCCACACAGGAAGCCTTTTCCTTGGTAAATAACACTTGTGGCCTTTGAAGTCCCTGATAGCCTGGGAAAGCCTTAGAAGGCTCAAGGTGTCCAGTGGGGAAGGGCCTGGCCCGGCCCATTCACATGGAGATGAAATTCCTCACACATCTGAGCACGGGCAGTTTCCAAGGGATCTTATCTGGGGGAGTGTCGGGCTCAGGAGAAAAGCTGCTGGATAACAACAGCTCTTCCTGCTCCTTGGGCTCTGTGTGCAGGATTCCCTACCTTGGCTGGGAGTTGCAGGAAATGCATCTCATCCCACTGGAAGAAGAAAACTGACTTGGAAGAAGATCAGGCTCTCTGTGGCAATTAGTAAATTTGTAAAGTGACTCATTTAAAATCAGTCTTGCCTTTTTTTTTTCCCTCTTCTTTTAAATATGTTTGAATATCAATTTCTGCATTTAAGGAGCTCTACTCGTGCTCACCTCATTTGTATTCGTTGCTGCTGTTGAATATGGATGTGAATCATGCAGATCATTCATTCAGTTCTCTCAGCAAGTTGTGCCTCATGAGATTTCCCTGCTTTGTGACTTGCCTGGGGCTGAGGGAATAATTCCTTATCTCTGTTCCCCAGGAGCCCTTTGGCTGCTTATCAGGGAGCTGGGAATCCCCTGCTCCCTCAGTTCTAAGGGCTGTGGGCACAGATGCTCCTGCAGCTCCTTGGGAACTGATTTATTGGGAAAAATCTTCAGTTTGTGCTGCTCTGAAGAGGCTTTACTGGTAGCAAAGCTGCAAAAGGAGCACTGGAAAAGAAACCTTGAGGAAAAACGCAACTCCTGGGACATGAGAGTGTCCAGCAATATCTGACTGGATTGTGGAGTCACAGAATCCCAGAATGGTTTGGGTTGTATGGACCTTAAATCCCATTTTTTATCCCACTCCTGCCGTGGCAGGGACACCTTGCACTGTCTCAGGCTGCTCCCAGCCTGTCACTGTTCCAGGGATCCAGGGGCAGCTGCAAAGCTTCTGTTCTGATCCAGCAAACTTGGCTTTGATGGTTTGGACAGGTTCATTTTTGTGGTCTGAAAAAAAGAGAAACCTGTAGTATTGATAAAATGCCTCTGAAACAACAGAAATATGGGTGTTCCGCTGCAACAGGATATCTGGAAGCTCCCATTGTAAATCGGGATGGAATTGGTGCCCTGGGGCTTTAAAGCATTTTGGTCTGGATAAAGCCTGAACTCAAATATAAGAAAGAAAAACCTTTCCCAGGGGGAGTGGGCTTCCAGTAGGCAGGGGTGTTATTTAAATATACAATTATTCTGCATATAAAAGCTGCTGCAATGTTCCAAAAAGCTTTGTGAAATAAGAACTATCAAGGAAGTAGTAATTAAAAGTCTCTGTGTCACTCAAATTTATTAAGCTGGTGCCATCGAGGTCAGGAAAGAGGGAAGCAGAAAAAATCCTGCTGCAATAAATACATATTTATAATCCTGAGTGCATGCATGGTGTTATCCAGGTTGTGGCTGTTCCAGTTGGAAAAGCTGGGTCTGTCCATGATAAATTAGCTTGTTTATTCCTACCCTGCAGTCGCTTAGGGTAATGAAGCAGAAGCCCTTTGTGTGTGCTCGCTGGGAAGTGCTGGCTGGCTCCAGAGGGGGTAATTGAGTAGAAAAGCAGAATGCTCCCGGTGCCGGGAGAAGTTAAATCCCCCCGAGGTCAGGGGGATTCAGCCTTTAATCAGTGTGGACACAATGCAATTGAGAGTTTCCAAAGGGCTTGTTTATGGTGCTGGAGCAAGGGTCGGTGGTTAATGGGAGTGCTGGAGGTGCTGGGATGAGAAGGTGCAGGATGTGATTCCCAAGGTGAGGGCTGCTGAGGAGCTGAGAGGGGGGTGGGAATCCTGGAGCCTCAGGGCAGGAGGAAGGAGGTGTTTGAGGCTCCATTACAGGAGCTTTTTGAAGATCTGCTGAATTTATTGAAATTAAAATACTGAGTGATGGCGGCTCTTACCCAAACCTAGGTGTACATAATATATCCCCCAAAAAATGCTAAAAAATTGAGCTCACTTGTCTTAGTAAATTTTTTCCCTAAAGCTTTAAGTCTAAAACCAGAGAAGCAGTGTGGTTTTCTTTCTTTGAGGACTAGCTCCTGAGGGAAGCCCCTTGGACCTTGTTTTCTCCTGTCTGGTGGGATCAGGCCCTGAGCACCCTGCCCTGACCTCCTGGCTGAATGGACAGGATGAAATTCTGTGCAGGATTGTTTCAGTCAGTGAGACACGGCTGAGGTGGCCCTGGCAGTCCATGGGAAGCCCTTCCTGGGCAGTGGTGGCCACACTGGTGAAGGTGTCCAGCTTTCCAAGTATTTGCTGGCTAAAACCGTTGCAGGGAGCAGCAGGATCTGCTCTGCCGCTGTAATTTGGGATTTCTGCAGTGAGCTGGGCACCTTTGCAGGCACAGCTGGAGGAGATGCAGAGGCAGACATCTAGGGGAAGTTTAGATAAATAGATATTGGGAAGAAATTGTTCCTTGTGAGGGTGGGCAGGCCCTGGCACCGGGTGCCCAGAGCAGCTGGGGCTGCCCCTGGATCCCTGGCAGTGCCCCAGGCCAGGCTGGACATTGGGGTTTGGAGCACCCTGGGACAGTGGGATGTGTCCCTGCCATGGCAGGGCTTTGGAAGGAGACAAACTTTAAGGTCTCTTCCAGTCTGTGATCCTGTGGCAGCGCTGGCAGCTGCAGCACCTCCTGCCCATGGCACTTGGCACTGCTGGTGTCCAGCCCCCTGGCACCGGGGTCTCTGCCCCATGGCTGCTGCCAGGGCTCCCTCCTGGGCGCTCCTGGCTGGGCTGGCTCCCAGAGAGCTGCACTCCCCTGGCTCCTGCCCAGCCCTCTTCTGGAAGCTCTGCTCCCCTCTTACTCCAAGCAGTACCTGCATTCCTGCAGCTCTCATGGCAGCGAGCAGCACGAGGCCGCTGCGCTGTGCTGTGCACACAGAGCTGTTCAATTACTCAATTATTTACAGGCTGACAGAGATCCTGGGATCTGTGGGGCTGCTGCACCCCCTGGGCTGGGGGCAGAGGGGCTGGGGCAGCCCTTGGCACCACAGCACAGCCCAAATCCCTGGGTGAGAGCTTTGTTTTGCATAGCACTTTGTAATGCTCTTGGCTGAGTTGGCTGCAGCTCCACAAAGCTTTTTTTTTTCCACTTGGTTCAACGCTCACTTGGATTGAGTGGGCCAGGAGCCAGATCAGTAATGGAAGCCAAGTGCCGGCGTTTGTTTGGTGCGCGATTCCCGACGAGGAATATGTATAGTAATTGTCTCATGCTCCTCAAAGCTGTAACTTTGGCAGAGGGGAGGCTGCAGGGAGCGTGCCAAGTGTTTAAAATCATAATCAGGCAGTGATGAAAACATGTATTTATGGCTATAATGAGTTGCATCAAAGCAAGAAACGTTTGGCTTCTCTGTAGAGGGAATGCTGTCTCTTAATTCAGAAATGCCTTCGAAATCACCCAGAATGTGTCTGAGTTAAAGAGCTCAGAGAGCTCGGCTGAAATGCCTGGCTTACTTCACAGCAATATTCCTGATATTCCCTTCCAGCTGCAGCTCTAGCTGTGGTTACTGGGCTCTGCATCGAGGCACGGCAGAGGAATCAACATTTATTGCAGTGTTTTATGTGCTGTGGGCATGTCATGAGAGTTCTGTAACCCTGGACTTGCAGCTTCATTTGTGTTTGTTTGTTGAGTGCTTTGTCTTTGCTGTTTCTTGATGCAGTATTTAGGGTGGATATTGTGAAAGGTTCATCCCCAGAGGGTGCTGGCACTGCTCAGATCCCCAGGGAATGGGCACGGCCCTGAGGCTGCCAGAACAGCTCCAGGAGGGTTTGGACAGCTCTGCCAGGGATGCCCAGGGTGGGATTTGGGGTCTGTGCAGGCCCAGGGGTTGGATCAATGATCCTTGTGAGTCCCAGGATATATCCTGATTCTGATATCAAGAAC
Organism: Calcarius lapponicus; assembly: GCA_039654755.1. Lineage (NCBI taxonomy): Eukaryota > Metazoa > Chordata > Aves > Passeriformes > Fringillidae > Calcarius > Calcarius lapponicus. Next base: position 31,897,805 of record CM077471.1, on the reverse strand, counting down.
TTGTTTGGTTTTGGGGTTGTCTGAGTGTTGTGTGATTCCTGCATGTAGAAGGGGTTTGGGATGCAGCAGTGCAACAATGCATCCCAGGAGCTGGGATCAATCTGAGAGTACTCCTGGACCCTTTATTGGGAAAAGCCCTGTAAGGTCAGCAAGGCCAACCATTAACCCACCTGCTCACGCCATTCCCCCAGAGCCCACCCTTATCCCGGCATCCCTGTGCCTTTGGAGCTGGAAGAAACTCAGTGCTGTGAAAAAATGGAAAAAATGCACTTGATAAACATTTGGCTTTTGAGTAACTTCCTCCTGCCTGGCGTTGAGTCACCGCTCCCTGCCCGTGGGAAGCCGTGTGGATGTCACCCTGTGCCGAGGTGGCACGCTGGGCAAGGTGCTCTGCAGGGCTCCTGGCTGCCATCCCAAACGGCTCCAGAGCTGCTGGGATGATCCTGCTGTGCCCAAATTACAAGGCAGCCTGGGCTGAATCATCCGGGTGTAGCAGTGGAGGGCTGGGGGCAGCCAGGAGCCCTGGCTGGGAGGGTGAAGCTCACTCTGGGGTTGTTTTCCTCCTCGGAATATTGGGAGTTTGTAGGGTGGTGTTATTGGTGCTGGAGTTTTTGGGGGGGCTGTGATCTGTAAGGGAAGTTCTGGATGATCAGAATGAGGATGGTGACAACATGAAAATCATCTTCTGCAGAGTCTCACTTCCCATGCCACTCAGTGCCTGGGGGGAAAATCTTCCTGCCCGAGGAGATGTGTGGCCTTGCATGGTGCAAATCCCCGTGGTAAATCTTCCTGTCCTGCAGGACCACGAGGTTTGGAATTAGTTTATCCATCCAGGTTTCTCTGGGCACATGCTTTCTGTGTGGATTTGCTTGGGTGAGCACAGGGAAAGGAAAAGAGTTGTGTAAATCAGGCTGATTTTGTGTGACCGAGGTATCTGAGACTGAACGAGCAGATCCCAGCTCTTCAATTAATCCTAATTTGATCCCACTACAAAGTCAGTAATACATCTGTGGATGTAATAAACTTAATTACTTGACTGTGAGATCAAAGAGCTGTGAAGGAGCAGCACTGGGTGCATTTGTTTTAAATTGCCTTCAAAGAGGCGAGCGGGGAGCTGCGAGTTTTGGTGGGGAAGCCGCTGTATCAGATGTCTGCAGATGCTACAAGTGTGGTTCTCTTGCATTGCCAGCCCCCAGCCCCACGACAGCTGTTCCCTACATGTCAGTGAAGTGCATTGACGTGAGGAAGAACCACCACAAAGCCAAGTGGCTGATGCCCTGGGGACCCAACCACTGCAAGAAGCTGAAGGACTTCGACGAGGCCGTGAGCCGGCAGATCGAGGCCAACGACATCGTGTTCGCCGTGCACATCCCGCTGCCCAGCAAGGAGATGAGCCCCTGGTTCCAGTTCATGCTCTTCATCATGCAGCTGGACATCGCCTTCAAGATGGACAATGACCTCAGTAAGTGCCTGCCACAGGCAGCTTGGCTCTCATTGCCCAGAGGGCCTCCCCTAAAGGGGCTTTTACCTCTGCCGTGGGTTGTGTTGGTGCCACACAGTGAGGTGGTGCTGGAGCACTTCCTGAATCTGGGAATTGGTGATCCTGGAATGGTTTGGGTTGGGAGTGATCTCAAAGCCCATCCTGTGTCACCTCTGCCATGGGCAGGGACAGCTTCCCCTATCCCAGGGTGCTGCAACCTGGCCTTGGGCACTACCAGGGATCCAGGGGCAGCCGCAGCTGCTCTGGGCACCCTGTGCCAGGGCCTGCCCACCCTCCCAGCCAGGAATTCCTTCCCAATATCTAACTTTAATTCCCTTTCTCTCCATTTGAAGCTATTATATAAATACTAAATAAATATATAACACCCTCCCTGACACACACAAAACACACAACTCCCCCCCCAAAGTCAGAAAGAATCCTGCACTGAAACCTGCAAAATGATGTTGAGAGCAGCAAGGGCAGCACTGCTCTGGCCCTCCCTGGAAGGGAAGTTGTCCATGTGTTTGCATGTTTGAAAGTGTTTGGGGAAATCCCTCTCTAACTATAAGGCACAGTGAATAAACAATTTGCTTTCCAGACTGGTTGGGCTGGGTGTGTGGAGCTCCTACCCTGGCTCCAGCCTGGCTGTAGGGCTGGCTCCATGCTCAGGGATCTGTGGAGTGGAATCAGTTCAGGGACTTAGTGGGGGTTAGGAGCTTTTTTAGCCATCTTTGTGTCCTTGACTCCTTCCTGCTCAGCGTGGAGCTGTTCCTCCTGCTATTTATCCCAAAATCCCGGACTGGTTTGGGTTGGGAAGGACCTCAGAGCTCCAGTCCCACCCCCTGCCATGGACAGGGGCACCTTCCACTATCCCAGGCTGCTCCAAGCTCTAACCTTCAGCACTTGCAGAGTTGGAGCAGGGATGATTTAACACATTATCATTAAGATAAGTTAGAAATGAGATTGTAGAAAGCTTTCACCTGTGTTCTTATCCCTGTAATTATCTCTGAAATACAGAGAGAGCAGCTTTGTGCCTTTATTAAGGCCCTACCTCCTTCCACTTGGACAGTTGATTGCATTAGGGAAACAGCTTTTTATTCCAAGGATTTTCAAGCTGAACCACTGTGCTGGAGTCAGGAGCTGGTTGAGCCCTTGGAGCAGGCTGCTGGAATGCTAACCCAGCCTCTGGCAGCATTTCTGCTGCAAGAGCAGAGACTTTGCTTGGGCTTTGAGCCCTTCAGTGACTGAGTCCTGCGCAGGTGGGAGGCTTTTTTGAGATCTCAAAGCAGAACAGCTCATCTAGGCCCCCACCCCGGGTAATAAAAAGGAAGTTTGGGGATTGTCCAACACTTTGTACCAAGCTGCAGTCAGGTGTAAATTAAGTGTAGAATCTCAGGAACAAGTAACACATTTCTTGCTTGCTACATTGTGTTGTAACAGCTGTTACAGAAATAAACAGCAGACTTGTTAAGCTGAATTAATTGCACCTCTGTGTCCGTCCCCTGCTGTCAAACGAAAGGGCCCATTGATCAGGTGCTCAGCTCCTCGAAAGGGACAGCAATAAGGATGTGAAATAACCTCAGTTCTTCCTTTAAAGCAACAGTTCAAGTTTCTTCTCTCTGGGGCTCTGAGCCCTCCAGACCTCCTCCTGCTGTGGCTGATGCCAGCAGGGGCTGGTGCCAAACCAGGGCCACTCCTGGAAGGCAGCACAGCTGCTGAGGCCTCTGCTCATTGTCCTGAAAACTGTCTGGGAGCTGCCTCAGATCATCCAGGAAAGCAGCACTGCTGGGAGCTGCACAGGATTGATCTCCTGAGGAAGCTGCTGCCTGGGGCACATCCTGCTCTCCTGCTCCTCTGCAGGGTCTGAAGGTGCTGAGCAGGGTCCTGGGCTCTGCCAGCTCCCCTTGGCCTTCACCAGGGAGGTTTCTGAGCCACATCAAACTGTCTCCTGCTTTCTTCCTCCAAGGCCCTTGGTTGTCCTCTTCCCCTGCAATTCCTAAGCAAGGCCAAGGCACAGAGTAAACCTGCATTTGGTTTTTTCAGGGTGCTGGGTGCCAAAACCCTCCTGGGGCAGGGGCAGCTGGGCTCTGCCTGTTGGGAAATGTTGGTGACTCATGGCTGACTCCTCATCCACAGAGAGCTGGAGTCAGACCTGTGTCAGCTCTCCCCATCCAGAACCTGTGTCAGCTTTCCTCTTCCAGGACCTGTCAGCTCTCCTCATCCAGCCAGAAAGGGGTTTTCAGGGACAGAGGGGAAGGGCAGCCCTGGTAAAGTGCCCTGAGAGAGCCTGGCAGGGGCTGAGCCTCCTGGAATACCCTGTGGGATCTCACCTGTCAGAGGAGCAACCAGCCCTTATCACCTGCACCTTGGGAACTCCCTCTGCACTTCCAGTGGTTTTGAAACAGAGATTTTTTGGAATGCAGATGTTTAGAAGCTGAGTTTATCCTTCCCAGAAAGCTGGGAGAGAATCAGACTGTTCCTCTGAGGAAGAGGCAGTTTCTATTTCTGTGCTGCCCCTTTCCTTTCTTGATGCATTGTGCACTCAATTATTAAAACCCCTTCCCAGAACTGGGAAAGGAGGGGGCCAGAGGAAGGAGATGGAGTTTCTTTGCAGCTAGAAAGCAACTGTGTACAGCGAGAGGGCAGAGTGCTGCAGCCTCCTTTTCTAATTCATCCAGCCTTGGGCTTTTTGGTAGGTTTTGTAATTTTAGGGAGCTGGTGAAGCATGGAAGTGTAATGGAAATAATTCCAGCATTTCTGCTTGCCTGCCATAGTCTTCTCCCCAGCCAGCTGTGTTAGTGTGCAGCTGGCACAGAGCCCCCTCCTGAAACAACTCCACTATTTTTAGGCCATTGTAATGTGAGTGAAGATATCCTGGGCAAGTATTGTCCTATGAAGTGATTCATGGAAAAGCTCCTGGGCAGTAAAATGCCAGTGGGAAAAATGACACTGGTAGTGTTTGGAGCATGAGCAGGGAGTCCCTCACTGGGAGGAGCACAGAACTCAGGGCTGGGAAACCTTCAGGAGCGTGTCTTGTCCTCATTTGGGTTGGAAGGACCTCAAAGGTCATCCAGTGCCACCCCTGCCATGGCAGGGACACCTTCCAGGGTGCTCTAGCCTGGCCTTGGGCACTGCCAGGGATCCAGAGGCAGCCACAGCCACCCTGTGCCAGGGCCTGCCCACCCTCATAGGGAAGGGTAAATCTGACCCTGCTCCCTCTCAGTTTAATGCTGTGCAGGAAAAGGACACCCTCCCCTCCCCAGAAAATTGTCTATTCACCATCTGATTAATGGGAATAAGGCACGAATCTCCTTAAGATTTGGTTCCCTGCCACTGTCCTTGCTTGTTCCTCAGGCACAATGGGAGTTGCTGATGGAAGGCTGGCGTAGGATTCTCATGGAATCATTTAGGTTGGAAAAGACCTCTAAGGTGGAGTCCAACCACTAACACAGCTCTGCCATCAGTCTGCTGTGCTGAAATATATGGATATATGGATATATCTGTATTTTATGTTGACAGCCCTGAAGGGTCTTTGCACAAAACTCATTTCCAAGGGGAGGTGCCACCCCAGCAGAGAGACTGATGGAATTCCAGAGGGAGCCTCTAATCCACTGGCCTGGAAAAGCACGCAGCAGTTCATCTTCTGCCTTCTGGTTTTCATACTCCATGGCAGCAGCAACATTTGGACTGCAAAGATGAAATACTGAAAGCTGTTTTTCTTGGACTAAATCCCAAGCATTCCAGTTGGTTTTATGGCTTCTGAAATGGAGTTCATGGTTCTTTTTAGCCTGGCCAAGTTCAACCTTATGTTCCCATTTATCTGTTTTGCTGGTCTCCTAAACAGTGGATCTGAGATGGCAAATTCGTGTTTCATGGAAACCCAACTCCTGGCAGCTCTGGAAGGGGACTGCATGTGGATCTGGATGGTACAGATCACGTGCACCAGAAAATGCTCAGAAAAATCCTGAAGTGTCCACATCAGATGCACAACCCAGCCACCTCCAAAGGGTGTTAAAATAGAACTGCCAACCACAGATCCCATCCACACCCCTTCCCATCCGGTGGGATGAGTGTGCCACCACGTATTCCCCACAAAAATATAGCTGAAAAGATGGGTTCTGGAGCCATCTCCCAGTGCTTCTCCAAGGTGGATGGCTCTGGAGCCATCTCCCAGTGCTTCTCCAAGCTGGATGGCTCTGGAGCCATCTCCCAATGCTTCTCCAAGGTGGATGGTTCTGGAGCCATCTCCCAGTGCTTCTCCAAGGTGCATGGTTCTGGAGCCATCTCCCAGTGCTTCTCCAAGGCGCATGGCTCTGGAGCCATCTCCCAATGCTTCTCCAAGCTGGATGGTTCTGGAGCCATCTCCCAGTGCTTCTCCAAGGTGCATGGCTCTGGAGCCATCTCCCAGTGCTTCTCCAAGCTGGATGGCTCTGGAGCCATCTCCCAGTGCTTCTCCAAGCTGGATGGCTCTGGAGCCATCTCCCAGTGCTTCTCCAAGGTGGATGGCTCTGGAGCCATCTCCTAATGCTTCTCCAAGCTGGATGGCTCTGGAGCTATCTCCCAATGCTTCTCCAAGGTGGATGGTTCTGGGGCTTTTCCAGCAGCTGTAGCTGTTAAGGGTTTGGTGCCCTTCAAAAGGAGGCTGGGCTGTAACATGCACATGCTCATTTTGGAGCGTGTTCCTCGTTCAGAGCCTTCCCTGGGATCTGTGCCTGGTAAACAGGAGGATTTTCCAGCTGGTGGAGCTGGTACAGACTTGCCTCAAGTTTTTAAACGTGTTGATGCTCCTTGGCAGCCTCAGCTGCTGCTCCAGTGCATGAACTCGCTCAGTTATGGCTCCTCAGTGAGCCTGTTCCAGCCTGAACGAGCCTGATCCAGCCTCAGTCCCCCCTGGCAGTATCCTGGGCTCTGGCAGTGTCCTGCCAGGAGCACCTTTCCCAGCAGCTGGATCCCAGCCTGTCACTGTGCACACGTCCAGGAGGGGACGAGCTGCTGGTCCCACAGGGATGTGTGACCTTGCCAGGCTGTGAGCTCCGTGTGTGTAGCTGGATTGCGAGCTGGGCCATCTGCAGAGGCAGGAACAAGTCAGGGCAGGTGTGGAGGAGCAGGGGAGGGCTCTGAAATGTTCTGTAGGTGAGGAAGGGAGAGCTCCAAACCCTTCAGTAGAACAACTGAAGCTAAACAAGACACATAGAAAACATCAATGCTGTTTTGTGGGGCTGGTCTGAGTTTTTTCCCTGCTAGGCCAGCATAGCTCAGCTTCAGTTCATTAATTATCTTCATAAAGGAACTTTGTGTCGTGTTTTTTAATTACTCTGGGACCCTTCTGAGCCTCCTGTCTCCTTGCTGTTGCAGAGGAAAACGCAGAGATCACCCTGGATGTGTCGCTGGCCTATCGGGACGACATGTTCGATGACTGGGAGGAAATAGCTCATGCCATAGAGATCAGGAAGCTGAAGTGCACCTTTGGCTCTCCAAAAGTAAGGAATGTTAATGACACTAGTGGTGGGGATGAGTGAGAATTGTCCTCTTCCGATCACAGAACCATAGGATCGCCCTTTCCATGAAAAAATTTCTCCCCCTAATATCCAACCTAAACCTCCCCTGGTATGACCTGAGACCATTTTCTCTTTGTCCTGTCACTTTTTATCTGGGAGACAAGACCAATCCCCACCTGGCTCCCACCTCCTGTTAGGGGGCTCTACAGGGTTTATCTTGGAGGGCTCCCATTAAAGTCTGAAATGTGAACCTGTTTGAGGCCAAGCCTTACCTGCTCAGTGATCCCAAGCAATCCAAAACACGAGGAGAGGTGTCCCTCACAGACAGGCTCTGGGTGCTCCCAGTGCTCCCAGCTGGAGGGCTCTGTGCTGTGCTGGCCCCGGGGCTGAGGGCCGTGGCTGTGCTCCTGCCCTTTGCAGACGGTGGAGTCCGAGGGCCGTCACTACGACTGCGACTTCCTGCCCTTCATGGAGATCGGCAGCGTGGCACACAAGTACTACCTCATCAACATCCGCCTGCCCGTCAACGACAGGAAGGGCATCAACGTGGGCATCGGCGAGATCAAGGACATCCGCCTCGTGGTGAGCGTCCTGCCCTCCCCTGCCACCTGAGGTCTGTGCCTGGGCTGCCCCAGCTCCTGCCCCAGCTCCTCTGCCTCCAGTGGGACTGCCCTGCTCCCTGGGAATGCCCTGCTCTTCACCCTCCCTAGGCCTCCTCCTCTTCCCAAGGCTCCGAGCTCCCTGTGTCCTCTGCTTCCCACCACAGTCTGCCTGGGATGCAGAGTCCTTCCTACAGACAGGAGCTTAGGAGGAAACAGAAGGGTTCAGAGGGGGCCTGGTCTGCCCTGGAGGTGGCTGTGGCCATGTGTGGGAAGGCTGTCAGTGATCCTTGCCCTCGAGGCTGGGTGAGCGGGGATGCTTTTCCCAGCTGGAGCCCTCCCACCACGGCTGCGGTGGCTGCAGACAGCGGTGGGAGGACGCGTGGCTGGAGAAACACGTTAATGAGCCAATGCTCTTCCCACCAGGGGTGACTTGGCTCCATGAGGCTCTGGTTACTTGTCTGGGAGTGATTCTGCCAGCTTTTTCCATGCTGTGTCAGAATTCCCTCTCTCCCTCACCATGGAAGCTACGTCTGCTGGCATTTGTTCTCAGACCTTCTGGAACCTGCCCAGGTGGCCTGGGGGCCGAGTGGGCCCCTGTTCTCTGTCCATCATTGGCCAAACCATTGTAGGGATGCACTCCCACGTGTGTGCCTCCCCTGACACTCCATGAGGAGAAGCACAGGGTGATGATGTCAAACCCTGTGCCCTAATTTTCCCCAGGGCATCCATCAAAACGGAGGCTTCACCAAGGTGTGGTTTGCCATGAAGACCTTCCTGACGCCCAGCATTCTGATCATCATGGTGTGGTACTGGAGGAGGATCACGCTGATGACACGCGCCCCCGTCCTGCTGGAGAAGTGAGTAGGGGCCCATGGTGGCCCAGGGGACACGCTGAGGTGGTCATTGCTCCCGGGCAGAGCCCACGGTTGGGAGATAGGAATTGTGTCTTCTCCATCCCCTCCCTCCACCCAGGCACCCTGGGAGCTGGAGACCTCCACAGCTTCTCTTTTCTTTCCTGTTAAACTCCTGGAGAAAAAGGAGCTGCTCTGAGGAGCTCAGTCCTGGGGGGTTTGGTGGCAGGAGGTGACACTTCCCAAAAAGTGCTGGATTTCCTTCTGTTGCTCTCCACACACAGCTTTGGCTTTTGGGGCTCTGTCCTTCCCTTGCACACTGGACAGAGGTGGTGTTTGTGCCTCTCCAGGGTCATCTTTGCTCTGGGAATTTCCATGACGTTCATTAACATCCCCGTGGAGTGGTTTTCCATCGGTTTTGACTGGACTTGGATGCTGCTCTTCGGAGACATCCGACAGGGCATCTTCTATGCCATGCTGCTCTCGTTTTGGATCATCTTCTGTGGGGAGCACATGATGGTGGGTATCACACATGTGGGAAGGTGGTTTCCAGCCCCACTTCCAGGAAAAGCTGGCAGCTAATGGTTGGAAATGATGCTGGGGGGACTTGCACCAGCTGAGGGGATTTCAAGCTAATTTGCTTTTCCTTTTTCCCCTCCTCCCCATTTGGTGCCCAGGACCAGAACGAGCGGAATCGGCTCTCGGGCTACTGGAAGCAGGTTGGACCCATCGCTGTGGGCTCCTTCTGCCTCTTCGTCTTCGACATGTGTGAGAGGTGGGTGCAGCTGCACTGCCCAGGCCTGGCCATCCCAGAGCAGGGGCTCCTGGCCCCCTCCTGCAGCAGGGACCAGCTGGGTCCCCATGGCTGGGTGCACAGCCCCATCTCCCAGAGCCAGGGGAGGCTTCTGGAGTGCTCCCAAGTGTGCTGGCCATGGGAACACTTCCCACCTCACCTTCTCCTCACCCACATAGGAAAGCAGCACAGCTGCCTTTTCCCCTGCAGAACCTTGGGAAAAGGTTCTTTCCCCAGAGGCTGCTGGGCACTGCACAGATCCCCAGGGAATGGGCACAGTCCTGAGGCTGCCAGAGCTCCAGGAGCCCTGGGACAGTGCTCTCAGCCCAGGGTGGGATTGTTGGGGTGTCTGTGCAGGGCAGGAGCTGGATAAGTGATTCCTGTGTGTCCTTCCAGCTCAGGATGTTCCCTGATTCTGTGAGTCCCAGGCTGCAGAGTGGGCAAGGGGCCCTCTGAGCCCTCTGACAGTTTGTGTTTTCTCTCCTCTCTGCAGGGGAGTGCAGCTCAAGAACCCCTTCTACAGCATCTGGACCACCGAGGTGGGCACGGAGCTGGCTGTATCCTTCCCCTGGTTTGTGGGAGAGGGAGGTGCTCCCTCCTGCCAGGTCCCTGGGAGGTGTGGGCAAACTCCCTGCTTTTGGGGGGCAGGGGCTGGCCAGGCACTGCAGGAGATCACTGGAGCTGGGTATGGGTAGTGTTTTCTAGGATTACTTGTTAGTTTGTACCATTTTCCCTGGGTAGTGTTTTCTAGGATTACTTGTTAGTTTGTACCATTTTCCCTGGGTGGTGTTTTCTAGGATTACTTGTTAGTTTGTACCATTTTCCCTGGGTGGTGTTTTCTAGGATGACTTGTTAGTTTGTACCATTTTCCCTGGGTAGTGTTTTCTAGGATTACTTGTTAGTTTGTACCATTTTCCCTGGGTAATGTTTTCTAGGATTTCCTGTTAGCTTGTACCATTTTCCCTTAACTTCCTCTGCACAGATGGCCTTTATTATAGTTGCAGGGATCTGTCTGTGCCTCTATTTTCTCTTCCTGTGTTTCATGGTCTTCCAAGTGTTCAGAAACATCAGTGGGAAGCAGTCGAGCCTCCCTGCCATGAGCAAGGCTCGCCGCCTTCACTACGAGGTAAGGGTCCTCCTTGGGGCACAGATTCCTTGTTTTTAAAAGACATTTTGGACCTCAGAGTCTGTTCTGAGACCCCCTCTATCCATAGTCTCTTCATACTTCCATTTCTCCTCCTCTTATATTAACTTTTGTGTTCAATGGGAGGTCTTGCTAAGACCATCTGGTTTTTCACAGCATAAATTTGGATTTTTGGGGTCGTCATTTCCTTACGAAGTTAATGGAGGGTCAAAGCACAACACATTCCCCCCATCATCCCCATTTTTAGCCCATGATTTTGTATGTTTTTCTGTCCTACCTGATTTGCCTGCTGCCAAACCCGAGTGCTTAACCTGCCTCTGCAGGGGTGCAAATATTTATCCCCAAAGTCGTTCTGTTAAATTATGGTCACTTCTTCTTTAAACAAGTTGTTATCATCTATCCTGAATGCACATAAAAAATTAGAAAATTGGGCTTGAAAGATTTTGAAGCAGATACTGAGTGTTTTTCCCTCTAGCAGGAGGCACAGGGGTTCAGCTTGTGGTTCAGAGCTGCTGCTGCCACACTCCACATCCAAACATCTGGGGAGCAGGGATCTGGTGTGGAAGAGTTAAATTAATAGTCCTTTGTTGTCGTGGTGTGGCAGGGTAATTACGCAGACACTGACATTTCCACCTAAATTCCAGAACCAGGTTAAAAAAAAACCCCACGCACTCACCCAAAACCAAAAGAATTTGTAAGTAAAAATGTAGGGACCAGTGAAAGCAGGGGCGGTGGGCAGTGGGATTGCCAGCCAAGGAGTTTGTCTCGGAATCCCCATTCTGTGCTAGCCAGCCAGGTTTTCCAGACATTGGAATCGCTGCAGCTCCCTCCCAGCCGGGCTGGGGCTGAGGATGAGTGTGGTGAGACCCCGAGCCCACGCTGGGGCACCGACCCCACCTCGTGTTTGTTTTACAAGAGCCGTGAGCTGTCGGGCCGTGCCCCCTGCCGCCCGGCGTGCCACCTCTTCCACTCAATTAACTGCTGCTCAATCAGTCCCTGGGCAAATGTCATGGAAAGGCAGCGCTGTCCAGACGTGCCCACCCCGCGTGGAGCTTCCGGCAGACGTGTGGGGAGCGGAGGATATGGGCTGTGCTGAGCACGGCACAGGAGTGGGTGGAGGTTGTTTTGCTTTGGGGTTTCGTGGGTTGGACCCTTGTTTTATTTTTTATTTTTTATCCTCGTGTCTTGTCTATCCTAAAACCAAAAATGGGTTTTGTGGATTCTGTTAATGTGACCAGTGACATTTCTCTCTAAACAGGGGCTGATTTTTAGGTTCAAGTTCATGATGCTCATCACCCTGGCCTGTGCAGCCATGACCGTCATCTTCTTCATCGTGAGCCAGGTGAGGGGTGGCTCTGGGCTCCTGGGAGAGCCTCAGCGCCGCTTCCCAGCCGCTCCCGACGCCGCGCGTCGCTGGTCAGACAGGACTGGCCTGTTCTGAGCACGTTTGATAACAAGTTGCTTTTGAAGAAGTTGTTTTGGTTTATTTGAAGCTCTGCCATGCAGTTGCTGAGGCAGGAGCCGGCACAAAGGCCCTTGGCTCCCAGGGAGCGTTGGGGCCGCGCCGTGTGGAAATCGGCCAACAGACTTTGGTCATTTCTGAGAACTCAGGGAGAGAAAAATGTCCTGTTCACACTGAAACACTCGGGTGGCTTTGTGTGCCCACGGAGATGTGACAGCATCCAACCTTCCCTGGGCTAACTGCAGCCTGCTGTGCCCAGCAGGAGCTGTACCTGTTTGTCCTGAGCTCCCATGTCACCTCTGTACGGATGAGCTTTTACCACTGCTGGAATCATGGAGTCACAGACTGGCTTGGGCTGGAAGGGACCTTGAAGCCCATCTCATGGGCAGGGACACCTTCCACCGTCCCAGGCTGCTCCTCATCCCATCCAGCCTGGCCTTGGGCACTGCCAGAGATCCAGGGGCAGCTACAGCTGCTCTGGGTACCCTGTGCCAGGACCTGCCCACCCTCCTGGGGAACAATTCCTAATTCCCAATCTCCCATCCATCCCTGCCATCTGGCAGTGGGGGCCATTCCCTATGTCCTGTCCCTCCATCCCTTGTCCCCAGCTCTCCTGGAGCCCCTTTAGGCCCTGGCAGGGCTCTGAGCTCTCCCTGGACTTTTGCCTCTCCGGGTGAGCACCCCCAACTCTCCCAGCCTGGCTCAGCAGAGGAGCTCCAGCCTCAGAGCATCTTTTTAAGCTACTGTAGTTTTCTTCTTGGCCTTTATACTGTTCTTTAACAGAAAGCAACATTGCACCCTGAGCAGTCTGTGTATCTTCAAGGAATATTAATATTGATGATATTTTCATGGATGTTGACAGGCCTCAGCGTGTGGCAGGTTGGTGCTGTCAGCCTGGCCCCTCCTCAGCCAGCCACGCTCAGCACATCAATTCCCCCATTATTCACGCTGGTTTTCCTGCTATAAAAGGTCTGTTTTTAGCAGGTGGATGTTCAGGGATGTCAGTGGTGTCCCCAGGTAGTGCCCTTTGTGTGTCAATCTGTGCTGAGCACATGCTTGTGGCAGGGGTATTACAGAGCGCAGCGGTTCGGTCACAGTAAATGAGACATCAGAGCTGAAGAAGTCCTGAGGGATTCACTTTGTCAGGAGCATTTTGTCCCTGCAGACCGAGTCTGAAGAGGAGAATCCCAGCCTGACTTCTGCCTCACTGAACCTTTTACACTCCATTTCCTCTATCCTGTTGAATTGATGCTGTTCTCGCTGATGTACTCCAAGGCTGTGTCTTTATGGAATTTGCTCTTCCTGATGTCCTGTCCGTGTCTGTTTTCCCTGGACAGGTGACAGAAGGCCACTGGAAGTGGGGGGACATCACGATCCAGGTGAACAGTGCCTTCTTCACCGGCATCTACGGGATGTGGAATCTCTACGTGTTCGCCCTCATGTTCCTGTACGCGCCATCCCACAAGAACTACGGCGAAGACCAGTCCAATGGTAAATGTCCCCAAATGACCTGAGGGCTCTCGAGGGGACAAAGGGGTACAAATCAGGGTGTGCCTTCTGTGCCCTTTTTTTTGGTCTGTGGAAGAATGGCTGGAGGAAAAGGGCCATGGATCCATGGAAATGTTGTACAGGCAAACCCCATGTTAACTTAGCAGCTTAGCATAAGTGAGCCGTACTCAGCATAACCAGGCCGCACGCCATGATAGGAAGATGCTGTGTCCTGCCTGCTGACAAGGTCAAAAGGGCAAGGACAGCGATGAGAATAGAAACCACAAAGTAGCAAACCACAAAGTAGGAGGAATATGTAAATGTAATCTCTTGCTTTAAACCAATAAACTAACGACAAGTATGCATAATTACCGGAAAACAATCTAAAAGTACCGGTGTACTCAAAACAAACCGAAGCTTGCTTTATCAATCATATTGATTGATTGCTTGGCTTCGCTTGCTGCCCTCAATGGTGACCCCAGCATGATCAATAACCAGGACACCCTACCTTCTGATCCTGACCTCAACGGCAGCGAGACATCGGAAAAGCACCGGTAAGGAGTGACCAGGGGACAGAAGATCGGCAAACGCTGGTGTTAGGTGCTCAATCCATGCCTGGACTGACCTGAGCAGAGGGGTCTCCCGTCTGACTGGGCTACCCAAGAGAAAAGGCTGCACTAACAACATCGACAGGGACAGTTGCCAGCTGGCTAAAATGGAGAGTGAGGTAGCCCTTGATTTTTTTATATGCTTTTTAGAAAAGTGGGGAGTAAAGGATATTGACCTTAAGAAAGAGTTACCAGGGTTAATTGCTTTTGGCAAGGCGCAAGGTTGTTTTACTGACGCGGGGACATTATTTGAGGTTAGTCAGTGGCAGAAACACGAGGTATATTATGGGATTTGGTTATAGATAAGAACAAAACTGGTAAGAAACTGATGAAGCCATGGCGGGTAGTAATTAACTGTTTAGAAAAGTATCACGCTGAGAAAAAGATAGCGGCTGTAGCATCAGCTTATTTGGAAGGCAAACCCACAGAAGCAGGGAAGTTCCATGTGGGAATCGATTATGTGTCTACCTTCCAGTAGAGTGCTTGATGCCAGTGAAAACCCAGCAGGAAATGGAGTCGATGGAGCCAACCACCCCACTGCTTCAGGAAGAAGTGGTTGAATTAAAGGCGGGGGTAGAGTCAGAGAAAGTTGCTCCATCGCTCAAGGAGGGACATAAGGAGGACAATGGGAGTAATGAGTTAATGGAGAGTGAGGAGGAGGAACTAGGCAGAGCAGCTGAAAGTGATCATGACTGGAATGCCAAAGTCTCTTGTAAAAGGAGAGGGAGGAAAAAGGAAAAGATACAGAATGTAGATAGAGAGTCTGAGAATAGAGTTTTGCGAGCAGATTGACAAGCGATTTCAAAGGAAGCAATAGATCATCAGGATAGTTACATTGCCAGGGGATGCTACAGGGGAAGAAATGCTAGACAGAATGAGTCGGGTGCCAGTAGGTCCACAAGTTATGTTAGTAGAGGCAGTAAAAGAGTTAGGGAAAGATTTGGTGCAAGCCTTTGCCGCCCTTGCCCCACTGTGAGTGGAAGGACTTCAAAACAATACCACTACCTGTGGGGAACTCTTTACAGACACTGGAATTATCCGCAGTGGTTTGGACCTTTAAGCAGTGGCCCCACGATAAGTTGAATGTGGTAACGGACTCACTGGGATTGTTCAGAGAATTGAAGATGCATGCAATAAGGAAATACAATATTTCCGGCTTTTTGAACTGTTACGACGATTTCAGGCAGCAATAGCCCAAAGAGTGGAAGCATATGCAGTACTGCACATCAGGAGCCACAAATGGACTGAGGGACTGGGCAAAGGCGCTTGTGCAGATCAGTTGGTCTCGTTGCCAGTACCAATGAGTGAGTTTGCAAAAGCTCAAGAAGCCCATGCTACATTTCACCAGAATGCCCGAGGACTGCACAAACAGTTTAGCATCACTATGGAAGAAGCCAGAGGGACAATAAGAGCATGTCCTACCTGCAGCCATCATGGACCAGGCCTCGGCATCAGGGTTAATCCTCAGGGTTTAGGCCCGGGTGAGATTTGGCAAATGGACGTCACGCATGTCCCTGAGTTTGGGAGGCTAAAGTATGTGTGAGTCACAGTGGACACCTAAAGTCAATTTGTATGAGCGACTGCACAAGCAGGACAAAAGGCCTCTCATGTAACTCGTCATTGGACCAGCTGTTTTGCTATAATAGGCTTTCCAAAGCAGGCTAAGACAGCCAACGGCCCAGCCTACAGCAGTGAACGAATGAGAAAGTTTTGCCAGCAATGGGGAATCCAACACTCCACAGGAATTCCCCACTCTCCCATAGGCCAATGATGGAGCATTGGGAGCGGATCAACCTCTGCTAATTGGTGCAAGGTTTTTGGAATTCCAATGAACCTCTTGGAAGCACAAGCCTTTACAATGGCCCAAGGATTGAATGTCACCAGCCTAGAGCCACAAGAGCTAGACATCCTGGGCTCCATACCAGGCAGTTATTGTCTATTTTTGGGGCATTATTCTGCAAGCCCAGATTTGCTTATAATACCACAGCTTATTGCAACAACTAGACAGAGCCTTTACCAGCAAAACAAGGCGTAGCAAAAACGCTACCTCCTGGGGTTTTCCTTATCTGCAAAGATAGAGCCTGGCCTGTGGTGCCTCAGAAGGCTCTGGGAGGACCATGTTATTTTGGCAAACTAACATTATTTGCCCCTAGCATTCACCAGATGCTTAACATCAGCCACAAGTCCCAACGCTCAAGACGTAGTGTACATCAGTTAAACCCTGAATGCAGAGATGATGTACAATTCTGGGAACCACCATCAATTCTATTGGCATCACTTTTCGCACCAGGAGTAGCCTCTGCACGGCCCCTCACACTATTGGGTTGGCTAGCATGTTGGACAGGAAAACAAGGCAACATCACGTCCGCAGTGTTAGATGAACTCACTACTGATGGTGATAGCATGTGCCATGCAGTATTACAAAATAGGGCGGCCATAGATTTTTATTGCTAGTCCAAGGACACGGCTGTGAAGACTTCAAATGGATGTGTTGTTTCTATCTATCAGACCATAGCGTTTCAATCCATAAACAGCTCCAATGGCTAAAAGAGCATACACAGAAGCTCATGGTAAATGATAATCCATTTGATAGTTGGCTGTCTTCTGTTTTTGGAAGTTTATC